>ML675601.1:87565538-87644836 GCA_007922155.1 Mesoclemmys tuberculata
GGGGGCTGCTTCCTGGCTCCTGCACCTTCTGCCTCCTCACAAGACACCTGGGCACAAGGTTACAGCCAGATCCACCCCGATCCCCAGCCACCTTCCACCCGGCCCCAGGCAGCGGGTGTTGGGTAGCTCAGGGGGCACTGACATCCAGGGCTTGTCAGCTGCCCAGGGCAAGGGGCAGTGGAGCTCTATGGCTAAGTAAATCATTAATCTATAAGTAGAATTATTTGAAAGGAGTCACAGCTAATGCTTCAAATACCTCTGTCTGAAAACGAAAAGGAAGAAAAATATCCACAGTGAATGGCACAGCTGTGCAGGGTTGTCTAAATATATGAAAAATGTGTATCAGTGATTGTATTTATATTAAACAGATGTCAAGTTTATACCTAAGTGGAAGAAATTTTCATGACATTCCTTTGGATGTCTTCCTAGGTCCTGATCACTGGCACAAATATTACCCTATTGCCAAAGGAGACCACCAGTCACCTATTGAAATTAATAGCAAAGAAGTCCAGCATGACCCGTCTTTACCGCCTTGGTTTGTTGGTTATGACCCCGGTGCAGCAAAGACCATACTGAACAATGGGAGAACCTGCAGAGTTGTGTTTGATGACACTTTTGATAGATCAGGTTAGTTTTAGTTTTATCCTAAGGAGTTATTCTGAATTAGTTAATGCTTGCAAAGTGCTTGGAAGACAACATATGCTCTACATCAATGGTTCTCAACCGGGGGTATGTGTACCTCTGGGGGTACACAGAGGTCTTCCAGGGGGTACATCAGCTCATCTAGATATTTGCCTAGTTTTGTAACAGGCTACATACAAAAGCATTAGCAAAGTCAATACAAACTGAAATTTCATACAGAAAATAACTTGTTTATATGACTGCTCTATATACTATACACTGAAATATAAGTACAGTATTTATATTCCGATTGATTTATTGCATATTTATATGGTAAAAATGAGACAGTGAACAATTTTTCAGTAATGGTGTGCCATAGCACTTTTGTATTTTTATGTCTGATTTTATAAGCAAATAGATTTTAAATGAGGTGAAACTTAGGAGTATGGAAGATAAATCAGACTCCTGAAAGGGGTACAGTAGTCTGGAAAGCTGAGAGCCACTGATCTACATGCTTATTACTGCAGAAGAGTCTCTGCACTGGCCCTACACAGACCAGCACAGAAGGCGACATTGGGGATGGAATAGGGATAGACCAGGACCTACATCTGACAGGATCCAGCCCCCCAATACACAACACAGCTGGGGCAGGAAGGTTGTGATTGCTAGAGCAGCCCTTAGGTGCAGTGGGGAAGGAGGAGGCAAGGGGAGCGAAAGGGAGGGGCTGCAGCTGATATGGAATCTGGGCCCCCAGTTGGAAGGTGGATTTCACCTCTCCAGCCACACACGGAGCCCAAATCCTCAGGCTTTTTGTGAGAGGAGTGAATTTTACCCAGAAGGCTTTGAGGTCCACTGTGGGAATGCCTGTGTAAATGCAAGGTGTCGTTTCTGAAACATGGTCATACTACTTTTGATAAAGCAATCAAGCTACATAGATAAGCCCCAAATCCTGCTGTCCTTGCTCAAGCAAGGCTCCCATTGACATGAATGAGATTTTTGCCTGAATTAGGACTGCAGGATTAGGCCCATTGTATTTGTGCTAAATGAGACCTCAGCTACAAAAGGAAAAGACTGATAAATATAAGTTTAAAATGAGCCTTGTTAAAGCAAACATTAAGACTGTTATCATTACTCATTAACCTGTTCACCCACAAATACTTTACAACTGCATGCAATATGCTCAACATTTACTATATGGCTCTTAAGGGTTAGAGTGGCCATAAATTTTGACTAGATATTCCAACACTGTTTAACAAGTGCTAGAAGTATTTAGCATCTCTTGACTTACCCCCTGAAATTTCACATTGAAACTGTTGGCTTCCCTTCATAGAAAAAAGTATCTGACAAGAAGCTATGATATTTCTTCACTACTTCAATAAAAAGGAAATCAGATTAATAATATTGCAAATCTAATTCTTGTCTCTCTAGAAATCAAATGATTCTAAACTTGCTTCCATCTCTGCACGATTTTTAGTGCATAGTGCTGAATGCAGACCAGCAATAATTGCCAAGACTACTCAAACAGCTTTGGGAAAGATACACAATATTTGGACCCATGGCTGCAGTCTTCATACTTGTGCATAAGGTCTGCAGAATTTTGCCATGTATTTGTAATACGTGCAGTGCCAAGCTACAGCAAGGAAAAACAAATGTGTCCGTTTTATGTAGTGAAAGACTTGCCATATAACACAACATATGGTGTTATTTCTGAACCACATAGTAAACTTCACCTACTATAGCTGTATTGTTAGTAGGGTTAGACATAATGAAAATGGGGAATTTTGCTAATAGACACAGTGTTCGTAAGTATTTAAGTGTGTGTGCCTCTTAATTTTGATTTTCTTTCATGTCTTTGATGTGTTAATGAAAACAAATCCAGTCATAATATGTACAAATTGAGTTATTCAATAAATAAAAAACAGAAACACACAAATGACTGGGAATAGCTGCCTGATTTTAAATAGTTCCCTAGAAAAATGGAAACCAAATCTACTTCATGAAGATCACTTAACATTTCTTCGTAATATGTTATTTATTTATTTGCATTAGATTAATTTTGGTGGCGTTTGCATTGGAATTCTAGTCCTGATGAGCCACATCAGGTTACATCATTAAAGAGATGTAGCTGGAATATATTGAAAAACTTCCATAATCACTGCTGATCATGTTTGTCTCATTTTTTCCTTTTGCTCCCCATCTGTATGTTTCATCCCCTTGTTATTGTCTCTCATTTTATACTTGGATTATAAACTCTTCAAGGCTCTTTATCTGTTTGTACAGTGTGTAGTAGTGCCAGGCCTTGATCCATTACTGCCGCCCTTAGGCAATACTGTCATACAAATGAATACTACTACTACTAATAATAATTACCAATAACTTTAGGTAAAATATGAAATGCTCAGCTACAAGCAACATATAGCATTGATGCCACACTTGGTGCCACAAAGTGCAGGAATGTTTGTGATAGTCTGAATTTCATTCAGATTAACTGCTCACTAAGTCTTTGATTCTGATATAAAATAGAAAAAGTGACTAACTGGTGAAAGGTGAACATAATAACGTAGAAACAAAAAAATGTTAATTTCATACTGCTCTCTCTCTCTTCTTATCAGATCTGTGTTTGCAGATGCAGCTATGGAAGGGTTCTCTGAATATAATGTGAATAATGGGACTGACCCTGTTGTCCTTACTCCCATTGACTTCAGCTTACATTTTGAGTTCCATAGAGCAGGAGCTGGGTCTTTATTTTCTCTGTAACTTACCATACACACCTATGGGACAAAATATACATGTTAAATAACAATAATAATAAATGAAGACTTCAGGATTTTTTGCCCATAATAATAATATAATATTTACACTATAAATAATTTCAAATCACAACATTTAGATATTGTTCCATTTTCCTAAAGTTTCCAGCAAATATGGAACACATATAAGTAGTATATGATGGAGCTATCTATGGTATAAATTTCGGGACCATGCAATATATTGCAGAAAGATGTAATAAAGTGTATTTTTATGCACCTTGTAGCACCTCATCTGCATTGTGCCATCTCTGCCAGCAATATTTCTAATGTTCCAGTTTCTGAGCAGTTTCTTAAAACCCTAAACTGCTAGAGAAAGGCAGCTGGGGAAAATGCATGTCTAGTAGTACTCACAGAATCACAGGTTCCTAGATTCCTAGGCCAGAAGAGCCAATTGTGATCATCTAGTTTGAGCTGTTGTATAGCAAAGACTATAAGAACATCCTCAAAATAAGTCCTAGAGCATATCTTTTAGAAAAACATCCAGTCTTGATTTTAAAATTATTAGTGATGGATAATTCAACATGATCCTTTGTAAATTATTCCAATGGTTAATTACCCTCACTGTTACAATTTACACCTTATTTCCAGTCTGGATTTACCTAGCTTCAGTTGTGGATCATGTTATGCCTTTCTCTGCTAGACTGAAGATGACATTAGCAAGTATTTGCTCCCCATATAGGTATTTACAGACTGTGGTCAAGTACCCCTTAATCTTTTGTTTGTTAAGCTAAGTATATTATGCTCTTTGGGTCTATCATTATAAGGTATGTTTTCTAATCTTTTAATCATTCTCTGAATCCTCTCTAATTTATCAACATCCTTTTTGAATTGTAGACACCAGAACTGGACACAGTATTCCAGCAGTGGCTGCATAAATTCTCTTGGAAAGAGACCCTGATTCTTCCAAGGTTGAAGCAACCCCTGGAAGGCTCCAGTGTCTCCCCTGACACTCCATGTGTAAATTCTCTGGCCATCTGCATTCCCACCCTCCTGCTGTTGACTTTCTGTCAACTGCAAGATAGGATCTTGAGCTGCACAGTTCAGACACTTTCCTGCAAGCCTCCCTTGTATTCATGCTGAACCTTCCACTTCTTCATTATGGCTTTTCATAGGAATGTTTCTCTTTGGAAGTAGTTCATGCATAAACCTCATAACAACTGAATTTTAGTGTAAAAATTGTATATACTGGCATTTCACAAAGAACACATATATCAATTTTTGATGAATGAATGTACAGTAGTTGGCTTCTGAGATCATAGAAACACTAAGGACAAATAACAACTAAAAACTCTGTGCTTAACTGGAAAAAGAAATCTAGCCTAAGTATGGCTTTTATTTTGATCTAGTCCTACTTAAATTTTGAATGTTAAACAAAGCCATTTGTAAATTAGAGGAAACCAAAAAACACACCTTTCATTACAGAGAGACAGCGCTGTCTAGCTGTTAACTAGGAAACTGTGCTAGAAGACTTTCCAGCTCTGCCACTGATTTGCTGTGTGACCTCTGCCTGAGTTTCCCCACATGTAAAAGTGAAATAGGAATCCTTTCCTTCAGAGGATCCTTTTATTTGCTTTCCAACTTTCTTTGGGTGTTCCACTGGACTATGTCCTTGGTCCCCTTCTCTTCTCCCTCTACATGTTATCCATAGCCAATCTCATTCTCAAACACTAATTCAACTACCATCTTATGCTGATGACTCACAGATCTTCCTCTCTTTTCCTGACCAGACTAAAAGCTTGGCCTGTCTTTCTAACATTTCATGGATTCACAGATATCAGCTCAAACTCAGCATGGCTAAAGCAGAGCTACTAATCTTCACCTTGCACCCAGCCCTCCCTACTACCTCTGTTCTCAATCAATGTGGACAACATCACCATCTTGCCCATCAGTGAGGCACGTAATCTGGGCACCATCTTTGATTCAGACCTCTGTCTAGGTCCTCACATCAAGGCTAGGCCTAAATCTTGCCAATTCTTTCTGCATAACATCTCTAAAATGTCATCTTTCTTATTCATCCACACAGCTAAATCATTCATCCAAGCTCTCATCGTCTCATGTCTCAATTACTGCAACATCCTTTTCTTTGGACTTTACAAATGCTCTCTTGCCCTGCTCGTATCCATTCAGAATGCTACACCAAAAATTGTTTTCCTAGTCTGTCACTTTAATCATGTCTTCCCTCTCTGTGAATCCTTTCATTGGCTCCCCCTTCTCTATCTCATTAAATATAAACTTGTTGTCTTAACTTTCAAGGCCTTTCATGGCCTATTCCCACTGTACCTATCATTTCTCTTTCACAATTGAGCTGTTGATACTTGCCTTCAATCAGCTAAGACATCAGCCTCCATTGTCCAATCGTTCAATTTTCAAATAAGCACTTTCGTACTTTCTCCCATGTTTCCCCTCATGCTTAAGAGGTGCTCCCCATAAACATCCGCAAAGTTAATTCATTATCTATCTTCAAACCCCTCCTCAAAACTCTTTGCTGTGATGACTACCAAAAACTTGACAATGGTTAGTCTGCTGGTATTCTGACACAACTGTCTATCACCAATATTGTTTCATGGTTGCCTTGTATTCCCCCTTCTGTCTGAATCCATCTGTTGTCTTTTGTCTTATATTCAGACTGAAAGTTTCCTGGGGCAGAGCCCATCTTTTTGTTCTGTGTTTGCACAATGTTTAGCCTGGTCCATGACTAGGGCTCCTAGGCACTGCAGTAATACAGATAAATACTCATTTATCTTTGCATAGCACTTTGAGATCCTTTTATAAAAAAGGCTGTATGTAACTGCAAATTATTTATGATGATTAATTTTAGGGCGGTCAAGTGATTTTAAAAAATCATTATTAATCTCAAGATTTAAAAAATTGTCGCAATTAATTGCAGTTTTAATTACACTGTTAAACAATAATAGAATACCAATTTAAATTTATTATTAATATTTTGGGTATTTATCTCCATTTTCAAATATATTGATTTCAATTACGACACAGAATACAGTGCTCATTTTACATTATTACTTTTGATTACAAATATTTGCATTGTTAAAAAAATCAAAATTCATCTCATACAAGTACTGTAGAGAAATCTCTTTATCATGAAAGTGAAAGTTAAAATGTAGAATTATCATTTTTTTTATATATCTGCACTCAAAAACAAAACAATGTAAAACTTTAGAGCTTACAAGTCCACTTAGTCCTACTTTTTGTTCAGCCAATTGCTAGGACAAACAAGTTTGTTTACATTTATGAGAGATAATGCTGCTCCAAGGTAATGATTACACAATGTATATGAACCCAATCCTGTGAAGTGCTAAAGCCCTTGTAGAAATTGTTTGAGCATCTTTAACTTTCATGAAAGTCAGTGGGTATTGAGGATGATCAGAGCCTGAAAGGATCAGACTCTAACCTAATAGTTGGAAGGCATGTAATTCATGAGCATATCGTCAAAATACACTGATCTTGTTCTTTTGGTCTATAAAGTAAAACCTTCCTATTCCCGTTTGGACTACTGACTCATTATTATGGCCCTTTTGGTGGCACTGTTGCCATAGATATTATACATACTAAGCTTTTTCAGTAAATATGGTTTGTCTGAATGCTCAATAGCTACTTTTTAACTCATCCCTTTTTACCTTTCTTTTCTGCCCTTTCTTCAGGAAATAGACCTTTTCCTAGAGGTTGCAGACTATTCTGTAAACATTGCTAGTAACGTATTAGTTTAAAAAACCTTTGCAGTTCTGGATTACAGGCAGCGTTTGTAGTAGTGCATGGCTCCAGTAAGGCAGTTGTAGTACTACATGGTACCTCTAGGCCAGCAGCAGTATTGCATGGCCTCTCTGGGCCAGTTTCACATAAATTTCCATCAAATCCTCAGCATAAAATTGTGAATTCGATAGCAGGCCATTTGCTGGCAAATAATGAACCATCTTAGAACCTATCCTCCCCTAGGTGAAAAGTTCCAGAGGGGTAGCCATGTTAGTCTGTACACAGCAAATACACAAGAGTTCTGTAGCACTTTAAAGACTAACAGATTTATTTTTTGCAGGCATAAACTTCTGTAGGCTTTAACCCACTTCATCAGATGCAGGGAATGGAAATCAGATAGGTGGTGAGAATGTGTGAAGTGTAATTGTCACCAAATCAATGGTTGTGAATAGGCCTCAGCTACTCTAACTGTGTGGACTTTGCTATTATCTACCCCACCCATTGTTGTACCTTCCCCTTGACTGTATATATATACCCCCATCTGATTTCCATTCCCTGCATCTGACGAAGTGGGTTAAAGCCCACGAAAGTGTATGCCTGCAAAAAATAAATTTGTTAGTCATTAAAGTGCTACAGAACTCTCATTGTTTATCCTCCCCAAGCTGCACTACATTCTGCTGTGAGAGGAATGGGGTCTGCTCTACAACTGGCTTCACATTTTGTGGTTTGAGCCTGATTCATGGTGATTTCTATAGCTATGAAATCAAATAGTGCTGTGTAGCCTAGTTCTAGGTGGATACAGATCCAGTCATGCAAGGTGCTAAGTGCCCTCTACTCCCTCTGAAATCAGCTGGAATTGCTGTAGGTGCTCAATACCATCAACGTTTGGAGCCCTTTGTGGTAAATGTGTGCAACTTTCGTTTGACTTAAAGCTTCTTTAAAAAGATCTGTGCCTAAGATTAACGTAGATGATCAATTGCAGTGCTGCGAGGTGGGCCGCTCCCAGGAACCTACCGGCTGCGTCAGTTTCACTTGCATTGGGGTTCTTCTGATGACCATGGCTCTGAGCACGTTATAGATGGCGTGAAATATGCAGCAGAGGTAGAACCCATTTTTGTATCTACTACCATATGGTGCAGACAGAAATCTGGCATGACTGTGCAGCTGAGCAGCACTAACTGCTTTCCTTTGCATGCATTTATTTGTGTTTATTGATTTATGTCTGAAATCTGTCATTGCTGTTTATTCATAAATGTGAACCAGGGTGAATCATTTCTGCCAACAAACACGGCTTTTCATAACAAAATCACAACCCCCTGCGTGCCCCCTCGCAAAGCTGTACATCTTTGTAAATATACCTCAGCCTTAAATTCACCATTTTCAGTGGGATCTTTTTACAGCAAACACAATTTTGGTGGCATTATTTTATTTTTTTCTCAGACTTATTAAAGTGTCTTTTTCTTTTTGCTAGTTTTATTGGTCATTAGGAGTTTTTGGTATACATTTAATTATTTTTAAAGGTAAAGTCCCAGGATTTATTTTCTCAGATGCATTACCAATGGGGAAAAAAGCTTTATTACAAGGACATTTCAATTACTTGAGGTCCCAAATAGGATCTGTCTTTAAAACTGGTGCAATGTGGTGGAGAATATCCTCCAGATTCTAAATATTTGTTTTTAAAAATCTATCAGTGTATTGTCAAGAATTGTTTTAAACAAATATTTGCCACTATTTTGGTGTGAACACACAAACTACTATGGGCCAAACTCACTTAGTTAATGGTTGAGTTTCATCCAGTGTATGTTCTCTGTGGGCTTAAGCTCTGACAGCAATGAACTGATAACAAATTCTGCCTTCTTTCTACATCCTTCATGGGAGGGAGTGTAAGGTTCAAACTATCGTGGAATCACCATGTTTCCTCCGTATGAGGAACCAGGCAGCAGCTTGCTAGTGTTCCAACTCTGCAAGCCTGCACATGCCACATGCATGTACTGTGCAGAGGCATACAGTGGCTCTGCACCACCTCCCATCAAGAAGAAATGGTGGCAGACAAGATGCCTATCATAGATCTCCTAACCCAGAACTTTGTGTGTGGGCTGCGCCTGTGATTTCCTCTTTCCTTCTTATGCTTAGTAGCATCAGCCATTGTCAAACTGTCTGGGTATCCTAGTTACTACTAGGAGGTTGAGTGGGAGGATTCTAGCCCCCCCCCAAGCCTCTGGTTTTAGTTCCATCAAGAAAAGCCTTTTTTCCTTTGCCTTTGTTTGGAGGACTGAGATGTAACCCGTAGGCCTTTATACAGAGGACAAAGAATGTGTGGAGTGAACAATGATTTGCTAGAATACAAATGGAGGCCGTGGGCCATGTTGCTTTTATCCTTGACAGTGAATGATGTGAGGCACCAACAGAGGAGTATATAAAGAGCAATATAATATATTCCACATTTAGTGAGAGTGCTGTTTTTTAAAATATGTCATATTACTTAAATTTAACAAGACTGCTGGACAGTCTCACTCTGAATGCCATCATACCATATTTGCAGTATATGACGATATGTCCAGATTCTGCATTTATTCATATACAGTGGTGATGGTCATGTTATTAGAAACTAAATAAATACAAAACAATTCTCTGGACAAATAAATAAAATATTCTGAAAAATTCCTAAACATTTAGTATCGTAGACAGTAAAGATGAAAAACTATAGGGTCACCTTATCCATTCACTACTAGTGTGTGTGTGTGTGGGTGGGAGGAGTAAGAGCTGCAGAACCATGGTTTATAAAGCACAAATTTCAAGGCTTATTTTTTTTTTTTTTTAGAATTTCTTTATACTGAAAATCGAGTTGAGGTTAAACAAATCAATGGATAACTTCTGCATTGCACGTGTGCATGTTACATGCATGTGTAAGCATTTCCTCCGTTACATCATTGGATTAATTTCAAGAGGGTTTTCTATTATTTTGTGCAGTCTATTTTAATTTTTTATTCTTCATTTAAAACCAAAGTAGTTCACAAGCAATTGTTGCAAAAAAGCACAAGCATGTGGAAGAGCAGTAGAACTAGGACATATTTATACATAGTTTCTTTTTAGGGGCCCAATTCTGCATTCCCTGTGCACTCAAAACTCTTTAAGTAGGATGCATAAGGAATACTGGAAAGGGCCCATAATGGCTTTTGATTGCATAACAGTATTTGTAACATTTAATTTTCTTTGGTTCAAGCTTCATCTGGTACACTGGAATCCAAAATACAGTAATTTTGCTGAAGCTTTGAAACAACCTGATGGCGTGGCTGTTGTGGGCATTTTTCTGCAAGTAAGTTTGGAAGTGTTCATTCGTTATACCTTTGCATACATGTATGATTTTGCTAATTGCAGAGGAAAGAATTCTTTTGTTGTACTTTTCAGCAATAAATCTCATTAGAGGATAATAATCAGAATTACCCTGAAAAAACATGCCAACAGACAGGGTTACTTCTCCCACAATTCATGGTGACTTGTCCCACAGCCACCCCCATCAACAAAACTTTTCATGCAGAAATAAGATCCCACCATGAAGATGTAATTTGGTCCAAATTCGAACTATCTTCAGATTCTGGAATTAGATTCTGTATTTTGGTTTAGGCACATTTCTAATACTAATAGACACAAACTCAAAGTCCTTACTGAAGTCTTTATCTTTTAGCAAGCAAAACTCATTGGGTGTGTCTACACTGCAGTATAACTCCAGGGTGTGAAATCATGTTCAAGCCTACCCACCCACCAGCTACACACAAATTGGGCTTCAACCAGGTTGGAGGATCTGAGCCTGAGTCAAGCTGGGACCCAAGGTGCAAGCCCTATTGCTTTGCAGTGTAAACTCAGTCCCAGTGGACTCGTGCTCTGGGAGTCTGCTAAAAGTATCCCATAATCCCAACAACCAACTTTCTTTGTCCTCTAGACAGTCAAATTTGGTGGATAGTCAAGTTTTCCCACAGTGCACCGCAAATAAAGGGCTAGAGTGGCTACATTAGGGGAAAGTGCTAGGAAATCTGGAATATGTGTGATTGGACCCATACCCACATAATGCAGTGTAAATGTGGAGCCCCAGGTTGAGACCCAAAGTTCAACAATTCCTAACCAGGGATTACAAATGAGTATAGATGCTCAAGACGTAGGTTAACAATCCCAGGGTCTGCTAACTCAAATTCTACTAACCCTGGGCTTACATTGTACGTAGACATACCTAGTGGTTCCAATAGCAGTTGGATAGTGAAAATTCCTCAGATGTTTAATTTCTGTAATGATTTTTCTTTCTTTTTTGGCTTCTTATGTCCATGATGAGAATGAGCATTGGTTATTAGCAGATGTAGTAGTAGCAGGTGCTGTGTGCACTTCTCCACACATCTCTGGAAATACACTTTGAGTCTGACCATCAGCAATGCTCACATATTAAAGGACCAAGACACCTTTCAGTATAAACCTGTCAAATTGTGTGATGGTCTTGTAAGAACTAGAGTGTGGGTAAATAATAGATTTTTCAGTTTGCTGGCAGTTCTGAAAAATCAGAAAAAAATGTGGCTGTGGTTGAACCAACAACAGGGTTGGGTTTTTTTTAATTTTCAGCAAACCAAAAATTTGAAAAAAATTGAGATTGAGTTGAAATGAAACATTTAGTTTTTACCAACCCAAAGAATTTCATTTCAACTTTGGGCATTTTGAAAAAAGCAAACAAGGACTAGATTAACAAAATGCTGAAGAGTAGCAACGCTTTCTTGGGATGTAGAAAACCCAGGCGTTCAATTCCTTCCTCTGCCTGATGTGAAGAAAGGATTTGAACAGCATTCTCCAGCTACAGGAGAGGGCTATGGCTATTCTGGTGTGAGGCTTCCTCAGTCTCTTCCGTTGAAGCTGTTCCACTTTTTTATAAATAATTAAGTAGTCACTGGAGCAGGGATTTGAATTTGAGTCACCTAATACCCAGGTAAGTGCCCCTTAACTACCAGGCTTTAAACTCAGTCTCACTCTCTTTTTCTGGCCCAATAACTATTTCATTGTTTTCACGAATGACTGTGAATTGCCACTATCAGTGACAATGAATAGTCATTGGGCCAGGGAAAAGAAGTGGGGGAAATGACTTTGTAGTTTAGGACAGTCATGTGGAAGGTGGGAAACTGCTCTCAAGTCCCTTAGCATTTTGTTAATCTAGTCCTCTTTTGCTTTTCTCAGAATGAAATGTATTGAAAAGTTTTGAGTTTTTCAGTTCAGTCAAAACTATTCAGCGAAATTGATGCAAATCCACAAATACTTTTGGGTCACCAAAACTGCACTTTTCAGCAAATAAACCAATCACTGAAGGTATTTCAGACAGCTCCAGTGAGACTAGACTGAGTCCTGGAGTCTTCTCTGGTGCCATACTTCAATGGGTGTTTGGTTTATGTGAAGCCTTCAGAATGAAGCATAGGAGAAGGTAGTTTAAGAAGGGCAAATTTGCATTACTGGTGACAGGAACCATGTTTCAATCCACTCTTCTAGAGGTGAGAAGCTAATTAGTTTTAGTTTGGGCTATTATCCTCTTCTGAAATATAGAAAGTCATAATGTAGTGTTTCTTTATGCCTCTTTACTTGAGATCAGATCCTTTGCAGAGATATCAGCTTTCTGCTTCTATTTTCCCTGCGTACTCAGTTTAGCATATGGTTTTATTCTTTATTAAAGCCAGGCTTCTGTATAAGGACTAAAGCATGCATTTGGTAGGAAAATTACCATCAAATGGTATATAGACATGCTAAAAAACTATACATTTTCTGTTTGTTACAAGTAAAATTGTGCGAGATATGAAACTAATTTACTTCTAATCATCAGACTTTCTTCTTTTGCATCAAGTTTATGATAAAATACTGTCACCCTCTCCCCCCCAATCAGTGGGAATTATACTAGTCACTTCAACTGGAGCATGACTGAGCCTTGTGGGTAGGTTTAGCCAAAACTCCTATGAAAAATCAAGCAATTACTTTATTATATTATTCAGGGTGTTTTTTTCCTCCATCAGGAGTAACGTTTTCTTGTTTTTCAGTACAAAATGGTCAGAGAATGTTGCCAATTAAACTGACAGATGGGATGGGTCAAGTAGAATTTTTCATGCAGTCATGAGATATGAAGGGAAAAAAATTCAACAGGCGTAACTACTGTTCAAGTCATGCTTTCTGCATTACAGGTGGGAAATACCCCCAAACCGGAGTTGAAGAGAGTTCTTGAAGAAATAGATAATATTAAGACAAAGGTAACAAAATAGTTTTTATTGTATTAGGTTAACTGAGTTGATGCAGTAACGATAATCAGAAGGCCAGATTCGCTAGTCTGCTCTGACTCTTTGCACTGTTCCAGCAAGACATGTCAGCCAGAGCATTCTGGTGACTATCGCCCAGAATGTCTTCCTTTCTTTAAGGAGAAATGTCGTTTCTCCTCTCACTTCTCTAAGGACCCTCATTGACTTAAATGGGCTTTGGATCAGCCCTTAAATAGACTCATAGACTATAAGGTCAGAAGGGCCGGTTATGATTATCTAGTCTGACCTCCTGCACAACACAGGCCACTGAACTTTACCCACCCACTCCTGTAATAGACCCCTAACCTAAGACTGAGTTACTGAAGACCTTAAATAAAGGTTTAAAGACTTCAAGGTACAGAGAATCCACCAGCGAGTAACTCGTGCCCCATGCTGCAGAGGAAGATGAAAATATGTGCTGTTGCCAGGCAGCCCTCACTGAAATCAGCACAAATATCGTTGCAAATCCTATCTTAAACTACTTTTCAAATTAATTAATTACCTAAGGACTTTATGTAGGCAGAACTCCCACAGAAGGGAGCTTAGTTTTCATAAGAATTACAGTATGAGGCCTACATTAGTCTGTGACCAATATTGGGGTCCATTCTAATTCTGTTAAAAGAAAATTCACTTTTCATTGTATATTTGTCATTGGCCATGTCACCCACCTATTTGAGAGCTCAGTTCTGGAAAGTACTTAGTGCTCTGGTCCAATCCAGCAAAGCATGTAACTTTAAGCACAATGAATAGCACAGTTGACTTGTGGGGTCAAGTCCTGAATCTCTCACTGGCTCCCCACTCTCCAGCATCTCAACTTTAAACTTCTTTTTATTACCGTCTAATCCTTACATAACTCCACCTCTTCCTATTTAACTAATCCTGAGTCATTTGTTACCCTATCTCTTGGCCTCTCTTCTTTGCCAAAGACAACAGCCTTAACACTCTTTTCATCTCTTTCTTCCATGTGGAGCAGCCTCACTACTGTAAAAAAAGTTACCGATAAAAGTAACAGATGATTGACCACAGTGAGCTAATATGGTAAAAAGACAGCAGCAAAGCCAGCCCCCTTTACATGACATGACATTTGAGGTTTGCTAACTTTGTCAGAGTTTACACTTTGTTTTAGTAATAATGGAAGCATAGATGTTCAGTTTTGGGTAGTGAAATGTAGTCACCATGCATATATCAAAGCAATACAGAACGGGGCTGTAGCTGTGGAAACAGTTCAAGAGAAAGATAAGAGCAAATTAAATCAGGAAGGATAAGGAATTAAATCAAAATAAATACACAATATCTGGAATTATATTTGTTACGCTTATTTTTTCTTGGCAAAGTGTAAATCTCAAGGGTACTTATATATTTATAGGACAAGTTAGTGAAAAAATATCTTGGACATACATATTTCATGCACAGTCATAATTGTTAGGTAAACATATATTATGGTGATAAGAGCTTGTCAGATGTTTCAACCTTTATTTGCAGCAGTGGACACTTGATAAAGTGCATTTTATTTTATTTACAAAAGTAATCTCAGCCTTGGGTTAGTGGTCATTTCTAGAATGTTACATCATGCTGGATTGTCCATTAATTCTTCCGTGGAAACTTGGGTCTCTCTTTAAGCAAGATTTGTGTCTCCACTAGCGTTATTAAAGATATTTCTCTTTTATTTATTTTAGGGAAAAGAGGCTCCTTTTACAAATTTTGATCCATCAATTCTTTTCCCTAAATCTCGGGACTATTGGACCTACCATGGCTCCTTCACTACACCTCCTTGTGAAGAGTGCATTACCTGGATTCTTCTGAGGGAGCCTATTGTTGTCAGCCCAGACCAGGTAAACTTCTGCTGGACATTAACCTCCCTGTTGTCATGGTTCTTTCACAATTTGAGATGATTTATTTATATGCCATCCTGACCTTACTCTTTCTGTAAGGTAAACTCCCACTGGAGTCAAAGGGAAATAAATATCATATTTGTAAATTTCCACCCCCACCCCCAGTAGATATATAATGGCAATTAAATGGCACTTTAATGGTTGAAACCTGATAAACCTGATAAAATTGACCAATGATGCTTTTGGTGATCTCATATATAAAGATCAATTTCCTAATCTAGCATTGTTCCTGTACTCAGCAGTCCACAATGCATAACTGCCCCAAATTTCAAGACTCTGACTCCGTAGGAAAATGAAAATTCAAGGAGTCAGTGAGTGACATGTTACACATGTATGTATTAGATTATACACATGTATTTACATACGTATAACTTCTTATCCTAGGATCTCAAGGTGCTTTTATTATATGGTATAAATAAGCCAGTGCAGGCATCTCTCACACTGCATATAGATTCTGGTTGGCATCAGCATATCACACAACAATTTGATTTCCAGATTCTGACCCAATACTTTTGTGGCTGTTTATTATATGAAAAATGGACTCAGCAGAATACAGTGAGATTACTAGAACTCAGGTCTGACTTGAACCTTAGTCCCAAAGGTGAAAGCTAACACAAGGTACTGAATGATTATATTTAAATAGCTCAGAGCTGCATTTACATAGCTCTTTCAAATACAGAGCTGGTCTGGAGGTTACTTCCCTATTTTTCCTTATTTGTACCAAAATATAAAGATATTAGATATTTGGAAGCTTGCCCTTATTTGCAAAACGCAAATAGGCTGTGGTCAGCTTTCCTGGCTCAACAACACAAGTCTGGTTACAGCTGCATTACTGACTCAGCTATTTGCATTACAGGGGATTATGTATGGGATTATGTGGCACTCTGATGAAGGCATAGCTATTAGTGAACAGCTCTGTGTTGCATCAGCAATAAAAATGTCAACTTCCTCTCCTCCCCCCTCTTTAGTATTTATCTTTATTGATCTAATTTATCTAACCCCACTTTAGGGTTTATTTTAGTGTGAAATTCATTTAGAATGCAACAGCCATGTGCTAAATCCTGGATCCAACTTCGTCTGATATGTTTCTGATCACTGCTAGATTCAGACAGTGCTCTTCTTTTGAAATACTGCCTGTAGCAGGTTTTAAGCAAGGCATTAATTGTTCTCCAGATAGGCAGCAGGACCTGTGTGTAATCTGCAAGGGAGCACCTCGATCTGCTCATCTGGAGTCTGATCATTTAAACAGTACTTGTAGCTGGCGCTGGTTTATTTGGGGTTACGCTGCTTTACAGACAGAATTAGCAGTAGTAGTATTTGTTGTAGGACAAAGGGCCGCACTGTGCTGGGCGCTGTACAAACACAGAACAAAATGACAGTCCCTGCCCCAAAGAGTGGACAGTATAAGTGACCTTGACCTGAGAGCGGTTCACAGAATCAGGCCCTTAAAGATGTGTAATCCTAGAAGCTTGCTAACATTCAGACTTGCTGTCAGTAACTCTTGTAAGTGCTAATCCTTTTGCCACACAGGCCAAGATTGTTCTTCCTTATGGCTGAGACAATGGGGCCCAAATTGTCCGGTATCAACAGGTCCACCTGGAGAGATGTGCTCACCCCATACACATTAAGCTGTGCAAACAGATAGATATGTACATCATTACCCAATCCACTTATTGGTGTTATATTATTTCTACAGTATCCTTGGCGTGCATGGCACTTTACGGGAAATGCATATACAGACACCCGTAGGTGCATCCCATTGGGCAGGGGACAGCAGGAGTGGGTTCCATAGAAGTAGAGTCCTCTGGGTGCAGAGCCAGAGAAGAATCCTACCAAATTTTGAAAACTACCTGGAAAATGCCACTTTTGGCATTATGCACAGTAAAGTTAACTGGATTTTTAATTTTTTCAGCAAAAAAGAAACAAACTGAAGGCCCTGCCTCTAATCCATCCAAAGCGTTGCAGTAGGCAGCGTCCTACTTTAGTAATATTGTTGCCAGTAGCATTTGGTCTTCCTACTATGCCAAAGCAAGATATAGTGACTAGTCTGTGCCTCAGCTTGCTACAATAGAGCTCTTAGAGGGTGTGCAGCAGGTGTCAGGTGTGAGAACGCTAAGGGCTTCTTTCAAAGAACCAAATCCTGATGTGTCCTCTACAATCACAACTGCACAAAATGGTGCAGTTCTTGTGCTGAAAGGGTGGGGACAGGGTTTGGGGCCCCTGTATAGGTGGCCCATGCCCCTTGCATGTCACAAAACTCTGCAACCCACTACTCCCTGCACCCCATCACACTGAGCCTGGGGGCAAAACTGATCTGGAGAATACAGGCCTGGAACTGGATTTATCCACTGTATCTGTCTGTTTGTCTGTCCATCTATCTACAGCAGATATTTATAGAGTGCTGCTGTAGTACCTAGGCAGTGAGTCCCCGGGCTAGTTTACCTCACAGATGGTAGCACACTGGACATGAGGGTTACTGCAGCCATTGTGGCTTTGTGGGTTTAAATGAAGAATTTCTTCTCCCCCTGCTTTAGCAAGAGCCTCAGTGAATAACCCAGTCACTTGGGAGATGTTCTGGTTAAAGGACTGGCATGAACGGTCAGAATGCCCCAGTCCAATTTCAAACTGAGCTTTTCATTTTGGTGCAGCTACTCACTGTGTGTTTTCCTTTTATACTGCACTGGGCAGATTTCTCTTGGAAAGGAAAAGACATGCTTCTGTTCTCTGAAACAGAATTCCATTCCTTCACTGGAAGCGCTAGCAACAAAACGTTCTTAAACCTCTCTTGCTTCCTCTCCAGCCTAATAAAACAGCCTTACCTTCAGAACCCAGAATACAGCGAGCCGTGAGGTTGATGATGGATTTGTTATTATGGTTCAGATTAATCCATTTGACGAGCTTTTGAAAATATCTACCAAGTACTACGCAGGCAAACTGTTGATGTGATCTGTGCCATTCTACACAGACCTACTATGCAAGGATCCCCAGAGGCTATTCAAGCCATTAGGCTGCAGTCAGTCTCCATGCAGGGGCTTCTGTGACTTTGTAGGAAGATTCCTCCTCAACCCCCACTGCTTGTCCCAGCTAGTTGGGTCTAGGCATTACGCCCTTGATTTTCCCCAAGTGAATTCCATGTTGACCTTTTTATTTTGCTTCCTTGCAGATGGCAAAGTTCCGTAGCCTTTCCATGAATGCTGAGACAGAACCTGTTCACCCCATGGTGAATAACTGGCGTCCTCCTCAGCCTGTGAAGGGAAGGGTGGTGAAAGCCTCATTCCAATAAAATCTGCCGCCTTTGAGTGAGGAAATTCCTACATCCCAAAGCCTAGTTAGCTTTGTGCCCTCTACTGCTCTTCTGAAAGCAGATCTGTGCTTCTCATTCTGAATGCTGAATATTGAAATGTTGTGGATCAATTAATCTAATTTTGAGAGGTCAGAAATTACTCAAGGCAAATTCTAACCTTAACATGAAAATGTGGAATCTGTGTTTGGTTCTCTATAACAACTGCGCTAGCTTTTACAGTAGCATTTATATGGCTATTTCTAAGGAACTAAAAAGGCATAGTTACTAATGGCTAGAAAAGGCATTTCCCCATTATCTTTATGTTCTTCAGTGCTTGCCTTGTTCCAGACCATAGAGATTTCCAACTAACAGAAATAATGTAAACTGAATTTAAAATGTTCAATAGGGAGTCAAATTCTGTTATTGATTGTACTAATGTAATCCAGTGGGAACTCCTTTGTGTAACTAAGGGCAGAGTTTTGGCCTTTGTATTCATATAGAACCGAGGAGAATACAAAAACTCACTAAATTCTGATAGATAATTTAAACAAATTAATATTTTTACAAACTGCAAGGTTAATACTGTACGGTTTTATTCTGAAAATTTAAATCAAGGCTTTAGATCAAACTAAAAGTAGAGAATTTGTAGCCCTTCTTGATGGATGAAGGTTGATAGATTTTGTAGAAAGCATCCTAAGAGTTATTTTACTTCATTTTTAATACTGTACCATTTTCCTTACATATCTCAAGGCCAAATTTTGCCCTCATGCACGTATGCATTTGATCCTAATGTCACTGACCTTTGTGTGCAACTATCCTAGACCAGAATTTAACTCAATATCTAAAAGTAATTGACTGTGATAGTCTCTTCCTTTGCTATTGGACTTAGGTTATGGTAGCAAGAGCAATAAAACAGGATTGTATGACTGCACTTGAAGTAACAGTACTTCTGTTTTATGACAACCCACACTAATAAACACACTTCAATAAGACATGCTGGTTTTGGTTTTATTTCTAATGTTGGGTGATGGGAAAAATAACCAACAAAAAATTTGCAGAAAGCCTTGTCACTGTCTTCCATAATATAGCTGTCATGGGTCGTCCTGAGCCAGCAGGGCATATCACAAGCAAACTTCTTGTAATATTAAAGCAGTCAAATTGATATTCAACTCAAGGTGGCCACCTGGGCTTTACATTCCACAAAGTAAACAAAAACATTATTTGGCTGAGCAAGCTGGCTTTTGGGGTTAAGATAGGAATGATACCTCATCCCTTGTACCAGCTTCAGACAAAAATTGCCTCTTGGATGAAGTAGCCATCCCAGTTTACTGTGTCATGGGGCCCTGATTGGCTTTTGTTCACTCCCAGCTCTTCTAGGTGATGGAGGACCAGTTCTCTTTGGTTCCCTCCGTGGCTGATGCTGGATGGCCTCCATAGGCAGTTCTTGGAGGTCTAACTTCTCTGCCATTATTTTCCCCATTTTCTCCATTACGTTCTCCTTTGGCGGGGGGCTTCCAGCAGAGGGCAGCAAATGTCTGCTACAACCCTTCACAACATTCCTGTATAACTTAGAAATGGATGAAGAATGTAGTGACCATCCCATTTAGCTCTTTGCTTGTACTGGAAGATATTGTCACAGTTTTTTGTGACTCCAAATAGCAACTCAAAGATATGGTACTTCACTGGGGCATCTGCCAGTTTCCCCACACTGATGTTATTTGCGGGGGCCTCTGCTTTCCTAATTCCTCATTCCTAATAGCATTTACTTCTTGTTGGGACATATACCATACTTGATCCTACCAAACCTATATATTCAGAAGTATCCTGCTTGAACTTTTCTAAACAGAGTCAGAACACAATACAATCAGCTGAACTGTTGGTTCACTCTGAAATTTCCTCTTAACCACTACTTTGCCTTCATATTTTACAGCACACAAACTTGAAATTTTAAGAATGGTATTAATAGCTTCATTGCCCTGAGGACCTAGAATGATAGTCAATCCTGTGAGGTGGAAGTCAAGTCAGGTAATAGATTTCCATGAACCTAAAGAAAAATTAGTTGGTCAGTGCTAATTAAGTCCCTTGAAACTAATAGGTCTGGAATTTCCATCATTAGTGCTAATGCAAAATGCCTTTTTCTTTCCTGACACCCCATACATGCAGGAGTAATAAATTAGTGCAAGATATATTTTCACGCTGTTAGCATCTATTTAGATGCACTATTATACATCTATGTATGTGTGAAATTCAATAGAAAAATCAAATGTTCAACAATGTTAGGATGAACACAAGCCAGCATGAGCCAAGAAAGTCTTGTAAGAATAACATGAATCTGTCTTTATCTAATTCATGATATTGTGAAAAAGAACAGTTTCTTAACTTTGAAGTTCCTAGCAATTTGTATGAAGCCTTAATATCTTTTATAGATTATGTTATATTTAATATGACATTCTTTTCTTTCAGGTGAAAATTTTTATGAAAGGTTATATAATGTGTTCTGTGCGTGTACTTTGTAGAGTTTAATATCTGAGAACCAGACCATTCCTTTCCATATAAAACCCACTGAAAGAGGGAATGCTCCTTCTCAATTACCATGAAGTTGTGTGTAGTGTTGCTCCTTTCCATGGTGGGCTTCTTGACAAGGACTCTGTTCCCTTCTCTAATACCTTCTGGGTCATTTTCACTCCTTTGATCTCCTCTGTCTTACAGAAGGGGTGGGGAGCATCTGACCATTAGTCAATTTTAAGCATTTATAATTTGCCCAAAGTAGTTGGACCCCACATGCACTAATTGTTTGGCCTTTTTCATTTACATAGTAAGTATATTGTTTACTTTATAGCAACACAGAAAAGCAATGCAAATGGATTAATATTTATTTACTTTAATTAAACATAATTTCCTCCCAGCTGAGGTTTTGCTGGCCAAAGAGTGTAGTTTCATGGCTGAAACACAAATGTGTAACACAACCATAGCTGTACAGATCTGGATGTACTGCTGTACTGTACTACAGAGTGGGAAAAGGGAAATTAAGGCACCCATGATGCTCCCTCTTATAGCTTTATGAGCCAATTTGCAAAAGAACAGAGTCCTCTGGATCTGGATGCTGATGTTACTCTGCATAACAATGAAGGGTACAGAATGTTTATTTGATAGTATGGCAGTGATTCTGGCAAAATAACGGATCCTGGCTCTAGTTAAAACTGGCAACTAGCTTTATGCTTCAAAAAGTGAGACTACAAATGACCTTCCTCCAAATCTGGTTTGTATTTCCCCATATGAATGCTAAAATTTGTCTACTTGTATATGCATTGACTTATGACAGTAAAGAATGGTTGAATCCAGGAATTACCTTGGTTTTTCTAAAAACTAGAATTTACTACATATTTGTATATAAGCTATTTTATGAATTGTTCCATTAAGAAAATAGCTGGACAGTCAATAAATGTACATGTTAGAACTGACCTATCTCTCCTTAGAACAAGTTTAAAAGAGCATTGTCTTTTCAGCATTGTGTTGCTATGCAGTTTAATATAACATGCAAAACACATCTGTAATAGAATCAAATGGAATATAGCCCAAAGTCCGATGACTGGTACCAAAGAGGTGAGGGAGACAGAGAAATATTGTAAAGTTTTGTATCCTTTAACCAGATAATATATGCATGTTATTTCCCCATTTAGGCCTGCAGATGGCTTCAGAATTCCAAGAACGGTATATAAAGAGCTAATCCTACCTTCATTTAAGTCTATAGCCAACCTTGCATAGATTTCAGTCATGCAGGATTAGTCTCTAAATTATCAGAGTGATAGAGCGAACCCTGTGTATGAGATAAAATTACAGAAGAATTCTCTCTGTGTCCCTTGTTTGACTGCAGGGATGATTTGTTTAAGATTGGCATTATACTTCCATTACAAAGCGTGTCATGGGCATTGTGTTAAAATCCACAAACGGGAGATGAAGAACTTTGCCATAGACTTTAAGATAAAGTATTTAACTTGACAATAGCATTTTCTTTGCAAGAATCTGCAGAGTAGCACATTTCCGTTTCTATAATGTATTTTAATTTAAGATACACTGTTATTCTTAACAATGGTACACACAGATGTGGAGTGTGGAAGTTTCATGTAGAAATATATTTTATATTCTACATTTTGATCAATATTTATAATTATATTTTATTATTCTAGTTTATCATAGAGGCCATTGAACAGCCATGATGTTCTGTCCTGAACCAAGTCTGGTGCATTATGGGGTAAAATGCCTATAAGGAACAGGTGTCTGTTCTCATCCAGCCATTGCATTTTAGGTCTCCTGGAGGTCTTTTCCAGCCTGCTTTCATTGGCTCCAAGATGATTCTCACAGGGAACTTGATAGATATTCAGAGCAAATGACCATATGACCTTAGAGAGCATATGAGAATGCAGGATCTGTTTAGTTAGAAGGCAGATCTCTTCATTTGACTTGAATTTGAACCATTTGATGTTTTCAAGCATTCAGAGATCTTGATCTGAATAGTATCCAACTTCTTTTCAATCTTGACTATGAGGGACCAAATTTCAGTCCCAGAGGCCAGGAGATTGGCCACTGAAGCATTCTATATCCTCAGCTTCATCTCTCTACTTATCAGGGTGTATGGTTTGCAAAAGACTTTTTTGATGAATCACCCTGTCACTGACAACACTTTTGCAGTGCAGGCTTCAAGTTCTTCCTTGATGCTTCCCATGTTATCAACAACGGAGCCAAAGTACGTGAAGTCACCAATAACCTTGACTGGGTAGTCACCCCCTAAAATGCTAGAGCCCGTAACATGTTCAAAGTCACTGACAAGAAGAATTTTGGTTTTACCAATTAATTTTCAGGTTGACTTTTGCCACTGTACATTCCAGGGCTTTCTGTGCTGCAATCATCTTGCCCACCGATTTCACAACTAGTGCTATGTCATCAGCACTGTCAAAGCCAGTGATATCCTTATCACCCAGGAATATGCCTAAAATGCATTTACTTAGTATCTAGTCAAGCATGTAGTGTATGATGGTAATGAAAAGTTCTTGAGTGCTGAGGCATCCTTGTCGAGTGCCCAACCCAATTCAGAGGAAGGCGGTTCTTTTCCCACTTACAAGATCACAGCTTGAGCAGTCATTCTGTAAAGAAAGAACATTCTACAGAACTTGCAAGTTTCAAGAGGAAACTTTTGCGGAGTCTTAAACCTGTCAAGATTACAACCGCATAGCTGTTTCAAGTGCTGTCGATTCGTAGGTTAGATAATTCACATTTTGGTAATCCAGTCATCACTTAGCCTGTGCTGTTTAGCGTAAGACAGAAATTTGCAGAAATTAATTTGTGGACATCAGTGTTGCCAAGCTCAGCAGGCCAATAAGTTCCACAGTTGCTGATGGACAATTTCCTACAACACTAGATTATAATGTAATCAATCAAGTAAACTGGTGAAACAAGTTGTTTGTGATAACAAGCTTGTGGGAAACACAAACGGTGTTCTCCATTGTTTCTATTGTTCTCCATTCACCTAAAAAAGGTGTTCTCCATTGTCATTTAACATGTCCCAGGTAACAGGACCATAACATTTTTCCACGCACCATTTGAATTATCCGCAGTGGCATTAAAGTTACCAAGAACAGTAATTATATCGTGATTGAAAGAAGTTGAAAGAAGAGAGTTGAGTTGATGGTGGAACCGTTTTGTCTTTATCCAAAGTGTCATTGGTTGATGCAGAGCAAAGAATAATTGTTCATATTCTAAGCTTATACTGAAGCTGGGCTTTAAATAGGAGATTGGAAATTGGTTCAAATGTTAAGATCAATTTGCAGATATGACATTTAAGGAGGAGTACTCTTCCTTTGATCCCCTTTCTTTCTTGTATCCCAAGCACTCGACCACTGTGACAATTCTAACTTTTCTATTCAATTGGTTTTCATTAGGATTTGGCTCAGTCATGCATTTTGCTGTGGCCCTCTGAATGCTCTCTCATGACTTGTACACAGCATCCAATGGATCTCTGAATACACTTAATGTTTATTCATTTGCTGAAAATAACACCAATGACTTAGGCAGCCCATAGAGGGCAGGAGTAAGATTGTACTTCCTGCTTTTACACGCAGTGGCCTTGTGGAGAAGGAGATCAAAATATAAACTCTTAACCCCAATCAATAAAAAGGGCTAACCCATCACTATACAAGGCCAGCATGTTTTCTCCTGCAAAGGCTGAAATTCCAAATAAACATAGCCTTTCAGTGGTCTGTACAAGGATTCTGTATATCCAGCCAGGTTGATCTTTCATTAAAAGATGGAACTATGGTGCACAGTGCATTCTTTTGCATTTTTGACACTTTTAAATGTAAATGAACAGCTGTACCCTTGTCAAATTCACTTGCAATCCTCTCCATGTGCTGTGGCCTAAATATGGGAGAAGGACCCAAGACACCACCTGAAATGATGCAGGGTCACTTCTTTAAGGCAAATAATATTGACTATAGCCTCAGTAATAGAAGCCAATCATACACCCAGTTTGTAGGCAATGGATTTGTCTAAATTTGGTCTAACCTTAAAGAACTGAGTAGAATAGTAAAGCAATCAATAGTAAATTTGCCAAAAAATGCATTTTTCAGAACATCAAAATTGTTCATGAATTCAGCTAACAAAACTGGAAAAAAGATTTGGAAATGTCTAAATGTTTTGTTTCAGCATTCAGTTTTGAATTTACATTTTTAAATGAAAAGTCCTTTTAGATGAAAATTTCTGAAATGAAATATTGTTTCAAACTATCATGCTAAATGTTCTGTTCAACCTGAATGAAAAATTTTTGGGTTTTGCATTTTGGTGAGAAAAGACTGAGATCATTCAGTTTCAGTTCAAAATGAAACAATTTTGATTCACAATTTTCAGTTCAGCCACCAAACCAAAAAAATCAATCAACTTAACTCTAGTGTAGATCCCTCCCATGCACCCTCTCCATCTGCACTCTATACCCTCAGAACCAGGATTAAATACAGCTAGCTTAGAGGTGACTCTATTAAAAAATGAACTGTGGGAAGCCTCTTTTATGTGCCATTTTGTTGAATTACACCCTCAGTTCCTGTGTTTTTCAGCATTCAGGGAACATAGCAGAGTTTGTCACTATTTTTGGTATTAGCAATGTCTGAGCTTATTGAATTTTGTTGTTCATGGATGTGAAAAACTGTATTAAAAAAGTAGTTATCAATGGTTCACTGTCTGACGGGGAGGATGTAACTAGTGGGGTCCTGCCAGGATTTACCCTGAGTTCAGTACTACTCAGTATTTTATTAATGACTTGGATTAAGGAGTGTAGAGTACACTTATGAAATGTGTGGATAACACCAAGCTGGGAGGGATTTCCAAGACAGAATTAGAATTCAAAATGGCCATGATAAATTGGAAACTTAGTCTGAAAACATGATAACATTAAATAAAGAAAAATTGGAGAATTGGTCTGAATTCATTAAGAAGCAATTCAATAAAGACAAGTGCAAGATACTACACTTAGGAAGGAAAAATCAAATGCAGAAATAAAAACCAGGGAACAAGTGGGTAGGCTTTGGAACTGCAGAAAAAGATCTCAGGATTATAGTGGATCACAAGCTGAAAAATGAGTAAAATATATGATGCAGTTGCAAAAAAGGCAAAATATCATTCAGGGGTGTATTAAAAGGAGTGTTGTATGTAAGACACGGATAGCAATTGTTCCACTATACTTGGCTCTGGTGAGGTGTCAGCTGGAGTACTGTATACAGTTTTGAGCACAATACTTTAAAAATGACGTGGACTGTGGTGGGGTGTTAATCTGGTCCTGAGAGATCAGTTATGCTACCTAGCAGCACCTGGAGAATGGGCTGGTCTTAATTAAAGATGAGTCCCAGCTAGGATAGAAGCTGGTGGTTAATTTAAACTGAAGACGTTTCTAGCAGAAAGGGACTGTGCAGCCACTCTCTTAGACTAGTGAGTGAGAAGACCGGGATCCTCCCCTGAGTAGACAAGACTGGCAAGCAGGCAGGAGATACACAGAGCACTCAACAAGGTAGAGCATAATTTGGTGGTGTGTGCCCTGGGAAAAACCCTCAGGAGGCATTTAACTGGTGAATCGAGCAGGAGACACTACAGAGAGATGAAAGGTCAAGCTTCAAGAGGGCAGAAGTTTGGGACTTGTTCGTTTGGGATTTTGTTGAGGTATTACAGGAGAGGGCCCTGAGAGTCCTAGCCCTGAAAGAAGGCTGAACCTAGAGAGGTTGTAGGGGAGATGGCTGAGAAAGGCTGCGTAGGAAGAAGTCCTGGGACATGGTAACAAGAGGTCTGGTGGAGTGAACTTCAATTGCCTGTGCTAACATGGCTTCTCTGGACTGGAGCCCAGTGGAGTTGGAGCGCCTGGGTCCCCTAGCAGCCATTGGTAAGATGCGTGAAGCCCTGAGTAGGGGACAAGGATGACAGAGCCCTTAGAGAAGTGGCCAGAGTTAGAGCTGAGGACCTTTTTATAAGGATTTTGGACTCTTATTTGTTGGTCTTTGTTATACCCAAAGTGGTGGGATTAAATTGTGACCTGGACAGAGGGCTGAGTTACAGGAAAAGAGACAACCACAAGGACGAAGTCAGTCAGCAAGATGTGCCAGATAGGAAAAGAGCCAGCTATGCCACACCAAGCCATGAGGGAGTACACCAGAGGTGAGTGCATTTTTTTTACAGAGACAAATTGGAGGGAGTTCGGAGGAGAAGAACAAAAATGATTAGAAGTTTAGAGAACCTCTGAGGAAAGTTTTAAAAAGGGGGGTTGTTTAGTCTTGAGAAAAGACTGATAGGAGAACCTCATTATAGTCTTCAAATATGTTAAGGATTGTTATAAAGATGATGGTCCACCAAACATTTTACAAGAGGTAATGGCCTTAATGTGTAGCGAGGAGATTTAGGTTAGATATTAAGAAAAAAACTTACTAACTATAAGTATAGTTAAGCTCTGGAATATGTTTCCCAGGGAGGTCATGGATATCCCTGTCACTGGAAGTTTTTAATAACAGGTTAGACAAACATCTATCATGGATAGTCTAGATTTACTTGGTCCTGCCTCGGTGTGGGAGGATGACCTGTTGAGGTCCTTTGCAGCTCTACGCCTCTATGATTCTTTGTGCATAAAGATGGGGAGAAGTTCCCTGCAAATGGGGAGACAGATGGATAGCAGGGGGAGTGAGGGTGGGCAGCTGGCTCCAGGTTGGGAAGGAAGATCCTGGGGATTCTTTCCTGCTTTTGGGCCTGTTCCAGCCCCTCCAAGCCCAGTTATCTACTCCCTGGCCCAATTCTGGGCCTCATGACAGCTGCTCCAGCCCCTCTTTGTCCCACTCTCACTTCCACACACAGCCCTACCCAATGTGTGCGGGAGTTTACATGGGGGTGGAGGCAACAAAAAATTTCTATTGTGGGGGTGCTAATGGCACCCCCCAAGCCCTTTCTGGCTCTGCTGACCCAGCTTAAAGGTGCATTTTATAAACTGGAAGAATAAACAAATCCTCACTAGTTGATAGTTCCAGTCTATTAGAAAAACTCAATCTTAGCCTGTTTGTGCCAAATGAAGTTTGACTGTTACTAGTCGCACACATGTTAACGAAAGGGATAAACCTGTTTTGCTGAATTGCAAATGATGTTAAGTTGCTCTGAGAACAGCAGATGGCATGAATACACTGTCCATTGAATTCAGTGGAACTATTCATGTGCGTAAAGTCACTCGTGCAGGAACATGTGCATAATTAGGGTGAGTAACCAGAAATAAGCTCACACTTTTCAAACTGTCTTTTCTATACTTTTATTCTGCTGTTCTGTACCACAGATTTAAGATTAGATTTCCTCTTTTTTCCCATTTTATCCGTTACACTTTTAAAAATGCACTGGTCTATTTTTTTGGTTATTGTATTTCTCACGTGATGCTAGGTACATGAACCAATTTTACCACCTCCCTTTAAAAAGGATAACATTCAGATCTTCTTTTGGGTATTTGTGCAGATTTCATTTGCAGCCATTCTAACCCCTGAGGTCATCATTGTAGAGCTCTGTCTAGGACAGGTCATACTTGGGAGGAAAACATCCAAGAAAATACTTAGGTATTGCTTGAAATGTTGGTTAGTTAAATGGATGGCACAGTCTCTGCTGAGCCAGCTTTAAATCAATCTCCCAACAAGGCAGAAATGTACTGTCAACAGATTATTGTAGGTACGCTAATGGTGCAAATTATTGATGATAATTTTGGAGGGAGTAAAGTTTAGCTTATCTATTTAATGTAATTTCCTTTGATACCTGACAGTAAAATATGGTTGTGGTGGGGAGGTGTCATGACTGAAACTTAAAGGCTTCAGAGAAGAGTCGTACTTGGCGGAGCTGGAGTTAATATCAGTGGGGGACTGATGTTCTCTGATGATCTTGAGGCAATTCTCATGCAATGAGCAGGTCCTAGAATAGAACACACACAGCAATCCAATGTGAAAAGATGTGTGTAAGATGCAGAGAGTGTAAATAATTTATAACAAATGTAATAGAGTTATTACTTTAAGTGCAGTTTAAAGGCTTTAACTCCTGCATCAATATTTTTGCCTATCTGCATCAATATTTTTGCCTATCTTTGCCAGCTATTAGTTTCTACAGTACAAATCAAAGTGGAAACCTATAAATCCAGGGGAGTGGCCATTCATGTCAGTCACAAGCACATTAGATGCTGAGAATTGATATGTGAGCAGGATGGATTGATTCAAATCACTGATTTTAAGTGCAATTGTAATCAAGTAAGAAACTGTCAATGTAAATAGTTTGTTTTGTTTGTTTACACTTTTTAGTTATTTTCCTAACGAAAAGCAGATTACCATTGATTGGTAGCCTTTAAAGCATGTTGATTTGTAACCTTTTTTTTAGATTTGGTATTTTGTGCTGACCAGGACAATGCACTATGTAGTGGAAAGATCACATCTATACACATTTATTTAAGCAATTGTGTACCTTAGCATATATTTACTAAGATTCTTAATTCATTTTGTTAATGTTAGAAAATGGTCAATGATGCATTTCTTATTATATGATTATTTATCTGATTTGTGTCAAGATCTGTGTGGATGGAATTTGGAATTTCATTAGAAATGCACAAAGCATTTTTTTTAAATAAAACTACTGCTGGATATTGAAGAAAAATATTTATAAAACATCTCCTGCAATTAAAAAGTAACCAATTTATTAAACAAAAAGTATTATCTGGAGTTAGTGAATGTAACTGTTTCTGGTCATCAGGTGCTTCAAAATTTTAGAACTTATAGATCTCATCCTCTCACACACAGTTTTATTTTGTTCATACATTGGAAGGTGAAAACATGCTTTCCTGCTTTTTTCAACTCTCTGTTGGTTTCTTAATTTTTAATTAACTAGCCATTTCACTGAAATAATTGAAATGAGGAAAATTTTCTATGCACTTACAGAACAGGCTACTGCTGTCAAATCTGTCTCTGCACTTCAACAAACTCTGATGTCCAGAGGCTTACCTAGTAACTTCCACTAGTTCAGTGATTTGACTTTCTTTAAAACATCAGAAACATGTACTGCTTAATGCATTTTTTAAAATGTAATAGATTATTGTACATTTAGGCCTTAGTAGAGTTGTCATCATTTCAAAATTAATTTTGGTAGGCTTATTTTTAAAACCAAATGTATTTAATTTAAACCTAATCTTATTTAAAAAATCGAGTTTTATCCATTCTGGACCTGATGCAGTGAAGCACTAATTCCTGCGTATAAACCATTTCTAGGGCCTGACCTTGCACTACATTTAATGGGATTTGGGATGATCAGGCAATAAGAGATCTGATTTTCCATTGTGTTTGTACTGCTACACAATTGTTACCAAACTCATGGAAACAAAGTAGAAACTAGAAAATGCTCCAGTTTCCCCCATTAGCCTAAATGTTAGAGCAACTTAATTGTAAATCACAAAAACGCTCTGAATTTACAAAGGTTTGGGAAACTAACTCATCATTACACTTGGCAGAATTTGATTTTTATTTATAATGTAGATGGATAATATTTTTAAGCAAGTCTTTATTTTTATTGCCTTACATTTTCAGTAATGGGAAATTATGTGGGGGTCAGAAAATAATTATTTAATGATAGCAGACTTTGAGACTCAAAAAGTTAAAGCTTTAGAACACAAAATATAAGAAGTCAACAGCATATGTCAAAATATACAAAGTAAATATCCTTAAATCAAACTTTAAGTTCTCAAGCAGCATTTTTTCTTGCCTATCTGTACATTTCAACTATTATCAATAGAAATAATTATTTGTCACTTTGTGTGCAGATGGTGAAATCAATTAAGTTAATGCTGCTCTCTGTTGGGAGCTGAAGGAAAAGGTGCTGCAATCAGATCATTTATTTCTGGAGGAGACCTTTAATCTTATTAGGGTAAGAGTCACAGAGTTGCCAACATTTGAAAGCAATTACTGGGGATTTGGAGGGTGATAATAATAGTCTCAACTAATTTATTAGAGAGAAACAATTGTAACACTGAAGAAGGGAGAGGGGAGGGCCCTCCGGAATAGGGATATTATTCATTATCTCATGGTGTGTTTCTAGGATCACATCCAGAGAATAAAGAAGTGTGTGACTTCCCCTAAAGAGGGTCTATACTGTATAGGTTTACATCTTCTATTTCTATGTAACCCTTTACAATTAAAATTTGGTATATACTTGTAAGTGAATAAATTACCAGCCTAAAGTAACATGCAACTGGTAAACTAATCCAATGAGCATGTGAAAATAAATCTAAAATAGTGGAAAGTAATATATATCTTGGGTTTTTCTATATTGTCCAGCACCACAGCACTTAATTGCTAGGAATAAAGGGCCCGATATACCACAAATCCTCATGTAAAGGAGTAAGTTTACTCACATGTTTACTCACAAGTAAAGGAGTAAGTTTACTCACAAGCATGACAGCTACTTCTAAATTACCACTATGTGTATTGCTTTACCTTTGCCCGTTTCTGCTTTGGGGTCACTACTTCTGCTGGAATGGAAACATGCAAGTGTGAAAGAAAATGCATATTTTGTTACCCTTGCAGCCCAGTTCAAGAAAAAGGGAGGTAGGAAGTGACCCAGGGAGGCTGACTTGAGGCCCCCTTAGGATGCAAGGCACTGGATGAGCCTCACAGGCCCCTGGGTTGGAAGCTGGTGGAGGAGGAGGGTCCAGGTTTCCCAACCACCCCATTTTCCTCCTGCAGCTGCAAACACTGGGCGGAGTGACCGCTGGAGACTGTGACCACTAGGTGGTGGACCATGGACCATTCGCAGGCTCCTTTGAAGCCTTTCCACTTTATATAAATAATTAAATATGGAGTGGGTGTGGGAGTGATTCTGTAGTCTAGTGCAGTTGTTCTCAACCTGTTTATCATTGTGGGCCACCGTATGCAGCCTACAATGTGTTATATTTGCCTCATCCAATACTACCCAGATGGCCTTGAGGATGTCACATGGGCTGCAGCTGTGTGCTGATTGGGCTACAAATGGCCTGTGGGCTGCAGGTTGAAAACCACTGGTCTTGTATTTTAGCTCCAACTTTAACTATGCTAGGGCAAGTGGCCATTAGGTAATAAAGCAATGTTCTATTATAATCCCAGTTTCCTATTTTCTCAAAACACTTTCTTAAAGGAGGGTAATTGTTTTAAAGCACATTTTACTCCTCACATTAGAGGAACAAAATAGTCAAAGGGATACAATATGGGATGATTTAATTAGAAGGAAATCTAGAAATATCTTTTCTTAATGATATTAGTTTCTCCTTGAAAATTGCTTGGTATTTTTTCCAGTGTTCAATACCTATACTTGCCTAGGGGGAGCCAATTCTTCAATATTCAAGTTTTCAATGTCACTTTTAAATAATAGAGAGGGACTTGGGAAGAAAAAATGAGAGAGATTTAGATCTGGGACTTTTAATTCTAGCCCTTCATTAACAAGTAAAGACCTCTAAGGAAAGTGGTTTGATTGTTTACAAGATTGGTTTCTCTGAGTAAGGAACAAATGAAACCCAGACTTTGTAAAATGTTTCCTGTTTCTGTTGTCTGCTACATGTTCATGTGTTGATATACTACTGTACCAGACAGTCTTGTTCAAGTATATTAAAAAGCTCAGAGGAGTTCTCCTGACCCTGACACTATCTGCATAGTGCAAGAGAAAGCATGCTAGATAAAGAGGTCACTGAAGCAGTATACAAATCCATGCATTTGTTTTCAACAGTTGCATCCCAGACAGGATATTAAGATGACTAACTTCCTTTCTCTGTTGTAAGTGATGGTTCCAAATGCTTTCTGACATGCTCAATTGTAATATGGAGCAGGTGTGCGTGTGTTGGGGAGGGAATGAATCTGAAATTCAGATAATGAGACCAGGTTCAATGTAATATCTGATTGCTAAACTAGAGATGCTGCTTGTTAGGAAACAAGATGTTTTACTGCCATAGCTGTATAACTGGGGTGTTCACTTATTGCCTCATCTCTGCCAACTGCTAGATAAGGAAATAATTTCAATGCTTCCTGCAAATGAGGGATTTTTCTATCATAGCAAACACATCATATGGTAGAGACCCTTATGGTTCCATGAGTTCAAACTCCAATTTCTGAAATCAACTGTCATCTGTGCAACCACATAGTGTTGTGTGTTACTCACAGGATTTCTCAGTCAGAGTTTTAGAAGGGGGTGTTGTTCTCTTGAAAGGACAGCTGGGAAGACAGCCTGTTACAAGAAAAAATGACAATAAGGAACTCCCTCTGTGCACTAGTTACAAGCTGTTACATTGTTGGCTAAAATACTGAGAGCTACTGGGGTGGACAAGTCTTTGCATAGTTGAAGTCCCTTATTCCACATTTTTGCTGTCACTATGGGGGAGTATTTGTTAAATACTCACTCTATGGATTCTTTGTGTTTTCAGATATATTCCTTGACTACTTGTGCTTAGGGTGATAATTCCATGTGGAATTTCAAAGTTTACTGGGTTTTCGGTCTCAAAACTTGAGACAAGCATAGAAGAATTTAAATCCATCCATCCTGAGTGCCACTAAATAGTAGCACCAAAGAGACATGCAACCTTTTCTATTATTGAAGACATGACATTACTTGACACTTTTTAATAAAAGAACCTAAATCAGTATGATGCTTTCCAGTTTTGCACTCCTATAGAAATAGTCACTGAAATGTCTTTTTCTTGTGTATTCAAGTACTGTGCTTGTTTAAAATGCTTAAAACTAGTGCAAACTATCTCGGTGATCTGTCAGCCATGCAGAATCAGATTCAGACAGGAAGACAGTGACACCATAGCAGTGTGTGAAAATATTTGTATGTTGTTTGCATGTATTCTTGAAATAATTTATACAATATACAAATATTTGTATAAGCGTTGCAGTGATAGGCTTCAACTCCATTGCCAGTGATATACTTGGAGATGTTTCATTTTAATATTGGCTAATATCCTCCCTCCCACTGTCCCGAAATAATTGCTATTTTTATTCAGTGTGGTAGTTTTGAAGAGGCTTGTGGTCATCTTGAGTTGCATGTAATTAGTGAAACATCTGTTTTACTGAAATTCAGCATTTTCTGTGAATAAATTTCATGTTAACAGCCTTTAATTCATATTTGAACTTCTCAGATAGTGCTAGGTGGTGCAATTTAAGGACAAAATAGATTTCCAAATGTGGGGTGCCTTAATTCAGGCACTCCAATAAGCAGGGTTGGAAGGATTAGATTTTTATTGGTCAACTTCAATTTTATCATACACAACAAATCAATGAAAAATATTTCCATTGATGCTAATCTAAATTTATGGATAGGCAAGGTAAGAAAAATGCTGCTTGAGAACCGATGAGAGTCCAAATCCAAGGATTTACAATTTTGAATTAGGTTTGTTACAAATGGGTTAGTGAATGAATAGTAAAACCAGGTATGATTTGTTGATTTAAGGATATTTGCTTTGTATATTTTGACATGTGATGTTGACAATTTGTGTGGTAACAGTTTATAACGGTTTAACTTTTTGAATCTCAATATCTACTGTTATTACTTAATTGTCTGCCCTCCCCTATAATTTCCCATAACTGTGAAAATTTAAATACATAAAAATCTAAAATAATGCTTAAAAATAAACGTTGATATTGTTGAAATTAAAAAAAAAATCAAATTCTGCCACACTTATAAATAAGTGATCTAACATTCAGAGGTGCTGAGAGCCTGACTCTCCTATCAGCAGTTTCTGGATACTCTGAGTTATATGCACTTAGAAGCTTTGAAAATTAGATCACTTATTCAGGAACATAATACAGGAGCCTAATTTACACCCCCCTCCTCTGAACATTTTGGATTAGATTTTTAAATCCAGTTCAACAGGGATCTTGGATTCAAAATCAGAGGAGCAAACACCACATTCGTACTGCTGGCTTGTAAGTGTGAACAAGAAGAATTTCACAGAGGCCACAGAATTATCCTTCTTTGTGACTGAATGATGGCAAGCTAGTAGTCTTATGTATGTATGGCGATGTAACTTTATTTTGTATACTCTTTTGTTCCTTCCAAAAGCTTATAAGTTCATGAGTGTCTTTCCATTACCAATAACAGCTATATGTTAAAAATGAAAGACTTTCAAATATCTGATTTATTGTTCACTATTTATGCTCTTTTTTTTAACTTTTGACTTTTGTTTTGTAATATGGCCTAGTGGATAGCATGCTGAACTGGGACTCAGGAAACTTGGTTTATATTCCTGCCTCTGCCACTGGTCTGATGGCTGACCTTCGAAAAGTTTCTTCATCTCTCTGTGCTTCAGTTTCCGCAGCTGTAAAATGTGTTTTTAAAATTTTTTGAGATTTACAGATGAAAAAGTAGATATTATTTACTATGTTTATAGTTAGTTTCACTTTAAAGTTCTCAGTTGATGCAATGTTTGGGGAGCAAACACAGCCAGGGAATATGCATTTGTTAAGAAAACAACATTCTCTGTTAGAATCATGGAAAAAGTGTCATGGTTATAGGTGTGATATGCTTGCTTTTAAAAAAGTCTAAACTGAGAATTTGGGTCCAAATTCAGTTGACAGTATCTGTTGAAATGCAACAGTGACAAAATTAAAAAAACGAAGCAAAGCTTGAGAGAGTGGAAATGGGCTGAACAACTTTGAGGTCCTGGTCCATAACCAGGATTTCTATACACTTCCACAATAGAAATAATAAGTAACAATAATAATAGTATGTTCTTAGATTAGATTAGAAAGATGCAGTGTTGAGGCAGAGAGATACACAAATGTTGTTCAGATGGCAAATGACACAGAGGAGAACGCTTACCAACAGTGGCAAAATTGTCTGCAAGCCTGGCAAATGTCATGCATCTGGTGTGAGACTCATACATTTAGCAGCCTTGTCGCAGCTATACACATCTACAGCTACTGGGAGAGGGGCAAATGAGACTGTCCCAGCCCCTCCCCCAGGTGCTCTCTTCCCCCTATGCACACACAATACCTCTTCCAGACTCTCCCAGGCTCTGACCATGTGCCCTTGAAGTGCTACGATAATGAGATTGGAGGTCTAGGGCTAATGGTTTCTGGAGGCCCCCTTTTTGTGAACGTGGTATTAGTGAAATCAAAAAAGTGCCCATCTTATGTTAATCAACAAATCATGTATAGTACTGAACACACTTGAAAAGAAAGTAGAAGGCAATGAACAATTTATGTGCTGTCTGAATAAACATAAAACATTGAGTCAAATTAAACGTTCCATCTTTGAAATGACATCTAGTGAGCTTTAAATACTGCAAATTCAATTGTTTCCTCTAAAGACTGTGTGCTGTAAATTCCATTCAATGGATATGAAAGCACAAGCAATAACGTTTGTTGCTACCACAGTTGATTGAAGACTTTTTAAAGGAAGCTTAGAGAAAGATTGCTCTGCTTCACAGTTGGCAACGGGTACCCTCAAATACAGTTTCAACACAATGAAAATGATACTCAGATCTTTGTTATGGAAAAAGTGGATGATCCCAGTACCCTTGTTCTCCAGTATGTCACAATATCTTATAAAATAAATGCTGAAAATTGATACATTTCGGCAAAAAGCTCCAGTTCTGCTGTTACCGTGAAAAAATACATTTTGGGACATTGCCATAATAACTTGCCTATTGCCCCCTTAGCCTGTTCTTCCCAAGGTAAAAGTTCCCCAGGGTTGTTAAGGAAACACTAAGGGCAGGGATATAATCTTCTGATGAAGTAATTTTTCCAAAACAACGTATCTTTTTATTCAAGTAACTAATAATACTGACTACAATATGATCTAAAAATCCTAAAGAAGGCACAGAATCCCTGAGACTCAAATCCCTTATGGCAAGTTAGAGACCATTCAAACTACAGTTAGCTATAATTCAAACGATTCTAAATGAAGCAATTTGTTGCAAGTAGCCAGTTTGCAACAAACTGCTGACAGCAGATATAAAGTGCTTTATATTTTACATGATATGTGAAGTTAATAAAGGAATTTTATGCATTCTTATCAACACACATAAATACTAACTCTATATAATAGCCTATATTATACTTATACTGAATTAAAATTATGTTTCCTCTATAAGTCCATTGAAGTTTCCTTTTAAATATTGCTGCTGCGGGTCAGTCAGCTCCCTTCCGTTTTCTTCTCTTTCTCTCTCTGCAGCAGTTTTTCTTTTATCTTCTCTTTCTGGCTTCCCAGCTCTCCCCGAACGCCCCTCTCTTTCTTAGACACCGACTCCAAAACTGTTGCTGGCCCTTCATGCTCCATTGCAGCTCTCTTTATACACTTTGCTCTTCTTAGCTGCAATTACCTCACTGGCACATGCTCAGTCTTAACCATTACCTCAGATTTCTGATGGACAGCTCTGACCGTTAAAACAAGCTGTGGCCAGTATGAGTGGGCCTTGACCAGCTAGCTGCTCAGCTAACTGACCTCTCTGTCACCCCTTGCTGCATATGCTCAGTAGCCACCGATCTTGCATATGCTCAGTGGTGTTTACCTCAGAGCTGTGATTCTGCTGATCCGGGACACCATTTTGGAAATCCTAAATCCTCACTGAGCATGCTCTGCGTCTGCAGTGTTCATCCCAGGGTGGAGTGGCTTTTGCTTGTTCAGAAATGCAAAGTAGAGACTGGAGAATTTCTCTAGTCCTACTAGATCATTGGGTGAGTGTTGAGTAATGCCTCCGTACATGCTTTCAGCTCCTGTTCAGTTCATACATGATCAAGAGCTATAAGGAAGCCAAACCTGGTGGGTAGTTCAGCATGCCACCCACTTCTTTATAGCTCCAAACTTCACTTGCTGAGGATGACATAAAAGCGGTCAACCTAGAATTTCCTTCTTCTCTGAAGTACGGTGTCACTTTTGCCACTTGAAAAGTTTTGCTTTAAAGTATGTTAGTAGGACTTATCGACATGAATTACCAATTTTTTGCTTGCACCTCAAAAATTGTCAAACTGGGACTGTAAGCTGGTGACAAATTTTTGCAAGGAAGTCATCAGTTTAACAGCAGTGACAAGATCCAGATCTGGCTTTTAAAGCTTTACACTAGTTTTGTCAAACTTTTCTAGTATCAAATTCCATAAGATATTCATCAATGTAGTTTCCAGTCAGCATATTTTCTTGAACATTGATCGTGACCATACCTGCACGTGCCAAGAACAAAAGTTTACACACCATTTTTAATATATTCAGTGTAGAGGATGCCAGGGAACACAGTTCACTTTAACACAAGTATAGATTCCTCTTAAGTACATAATCTTAGCTAAATACTTTTGGGTAACAAGTCACCAACAAAAGCACATTATTCTTCTAAGTCACAATGGAGCTAGGCATGGCCATCAGTAAGTGCAGCATCTCTGAGCTTACAGCTAAACAAATGCTATTGGATCTGGAATAAACAGAGGAGAGTTGTTGACTTGTTGCCCAACAATGTGTGTAAGATCTATAATTGAAACACTGGCTTCATGGCAGCTGTAGGAAAAAGGACAGTGGTGCGTAATTCAGAAAGAATACTTTCCATACCTAATGTCTTAGAGTACTTTGCTATAGTTTCTGCTGAGCATCTATAAAAAAGACATACAGCTAAAGCCTATTATATATGAAACTGACGGTATAAAAAATGCCCAATTAGAAGTGCCCAGATGAAATATTAGTAGTGAAGACAGCTGTGCAAAATCAAAGGAAGATACTGGCTAAGAAGTGCCAGCATGTATTTCAGATTACTGTAACATAAGATCTGCCTTTAAGTACAACCCAACACACTACCTGTGAAACATTGCACCACAAGAAAACCATGAGATACAGGAGAGCTACTTTGTTACTAGAATCAGTCATTCACAGGTCAACAAGTGGTTCTTTCATCTCCCCCAATCCTTCCAGATCCAGTGGTGTCCAGGGATATTGCTACATCGATGGCATGTCATTCACCTGTTCCATGTACCAGCTGAGGCAACTCCATTGGTGCACCACTCACTGGTTCCTTCTTCCAGTCAAAGCAGATGCTACCACCAGCTCCACACAAGGAGCCAAAAGACCGCTTTTCCTCTGAACCAGAAGTGATACCAAGAATTCCCCCCACAGTCCTGAGGTGAGAAATGAGCCCTGACAGGGCTTCTAGAGCCTCCTGGATGCCTCCATGTTCCTGCAAGCATATTATTGGCCTAGGAACAAATGGTACATCCCCTGGGGCCCTCCCCATATCCAAATGAGACCATCCACTGGCAATGCTGGGACACTCAACTTCAGATCTTCAGACTGAGGACCCTGGTGCGGCTTTAGACAAAGGTCAGTTTCCAGAGAGGAGCCTTAGTTCCCACAGGAGTGTTGTGAGGAAAAGGAACAGCTGGTAGCCTGGATCCACTTCTAATACTTCCTTCCTCCTCTCCGGATGAGGGAGTGGCATGAGTCTTGCCCTTGCTAGTGGCTGATTACAGACAATATCAGGACCGCTGGAGGAGGAACAAGATCCTACCCATAAGCTTCCGAATATCCTCCAGACTATGGCCCCTAACAAGATAACGCTTCTTATTAATGAGGCCATATTGGAGACTGCTAAGATGGTTTGGCACACCCCAGTTATCCGTACTCCAGTCCCAAAAAGGGTGAAGAAGAAGTACTTTGCTCCAGCTAGTGGGGCAAAATACTTATATTTTCATCCCAATCTGATCTCTTTAGTGATCCAGGTTGTTACAGAACATAACAGGCTGCACCATCTTAGGTCTGCTCCTCCAGACAAAGGTGCCAAGGAGCTAGATCTTTTTGCCAGTGTCACGCTGTCTGGAGTGGCTCACAACTAGTGAGTTCCAATCTGAGCTCAGACAGTCAGAAATCAAGGCAGACACCTCAGGCTGATGGTATATATTAAAATTAAATTTCACCAAGCCAGTAATTAATGTGAACTACTGAATCACCCTACCAGTCTTACCATGGAGTCACAGACAGCGCCCTTTGGCTGGACAGCCTACCTACCACCGAGACAAACTGGACTTGTGATAAAAAGTTATTAAAACCAAAAATCACATTACCGTAGGTTACTCCCAACCCAAAAGTTCAGTCACTTATCCCAGGTCAATGGATACTCTTGATCTCACACCAAAGACAATGCTGGTAGCCAATTTCTCTAGTAAATTAACTAAAGGTTGATTAGCTAAAGAGAAGAAATGAGAGTTATTGTGAAGTTAAATCAGATAAAATACATTGACAGGTGTGTCAAAGTTTATAAATCCAAATGACAGCAGAGATGTAATAATCTGCCAGTTTTCAAAAGTCTGTCAGGATTACCCAAGACAACTTCGGGGATTTCTGTCCACTTGTCTACTATTCCACCATGTTAGAATCCAAACAGTCCAGAAAATAAAGATCATTCCTTTGTATCAGTATTTATATCTTCCTCTCATAGAAGACAAGATGACAGTCTTTCTAACCCACATGGGCCTTCCTTTGTTGGCTGTGTGAGTCCAGAAAATAAAGATAATTCCTTTGTATCAGTATTTATATCTTCCTCTCACAGAAGACAAGATGGCTGTGTGAGACGAAGGCAGACTGACTCTGTGAATTTCCATTGTTGAACACAACGACCTTTGCTTTGAAGTTAGCATGCTACTTCCTTTCCACATAATTTAATTATAATGGTATACGTAATGCAATTGTCTGCCATTACATTATAATAGGAATAGATAAGTGAAAACAATACAAGCCACATTTCATTAGTTTTCATGCAGTTTACACATCAAACATCTTCTCATCTTAAAACAAACACACACTTTTGATTTAGGGTTAATTAAGTACAGGGATATACATAATGTAATGCGATAGCATTCACCAGGTTACTGTTAAGTGAAGAAAATATCATTCATATTTCCTTTGAACTAAATTAACACTTGAGTGAATTAGTACGCTTAACATTTCTTGGATACTCACACGAGTGAATTGGCCTATTGCTCTGACCTGAGCTGGCCTGTTAGTGTCAGTCAGATATTTTCATCATCTATTCTCACTTTTCAAATAGCGAACTATTGTGCATTAATATCCAAGTATAACTTTATTAATTACACAAATTGTTGGACTTCGCTAATAAACTGCTGCCGGAGCTTAGGCCCATTTCCACACCATCCTTGATTAAGGGAAATTGGTTACCAGATCATCCCTTCAAGCATCACTTGATGCAGCAGATGCAGCTTCCCACTACCTGGTGACTTATGTCAGCAGGAGGCGGGCTTCATCATTGTAACAAGATGGTGGTGTTGTCCACAGTGGGCAAGAAAAGAGATGGCTGGTAGTTTTGGGGGGAAAGATTAAGAGCTCTGTTTTAGCCATGCTGAACTTAAGTTGGCTGCTAGACATCTGTGAGATATCAAAGAGACACAGGCTGAGATTTTAGTTTGGACAGAAGGAGAAAGGTCTGAAAAAGAAAGACAGATATGCAAATCATCAGCACAGAAATAGTAGTTGAATTTATATTTGTGGATGAGATTACCCAGAGATAAAGTATAGAGGCAAAGAGAGGGAGATCAAGGACAGAGACTTGTGGAATCCCCATAGAAAGTTGGAGGGGGGTGAGGAGCCTCTAAAGGACATGCCGAAAGAGCAATTAGAGATGCATTGGTCTTCTGCTGAATCTGGAAATAGACAGTTACAGCTACATCTCAGGGTCACTAGTGCAATATACTTTTGATTTGTTTTTTCGGGGTTTTGCAAAGAAAGACATTTCGGTTTATGGTTATTTTCCTAAATCGCGCTCTGAGAAGAACAATTAGTTGTTTTTTGCTTGAAGATCTGATAGCCTGACATTTTCAAATATCAGTTCTTCATTAATGACACATCCAAGTGATGCCTGTTTGCAAGCTAGGCATGGTGAGAAAATATGCTTAATATGAGCATAGGAAATGGCACCCTCGGTAATAACATCTCATAAACTCCATATGCCTCATCTCGACCTAGGCAAAGCAAAGATTTTTACTGAGTACTATAGAAAGACAAGTGATCATTATCACAGCATCCATGCTAGACAGGAGAGCAGCACTTTTGTCATCTAGCTTTATTTACATCAAATGTTCTAAACTGCTTGATGAGGTTATACGGTTACTCGGGTACAGTGAAGTGTGATGAACTGGGGCTGTGTCTGTAAAACTTATGAATTCTGACTGAGATAGTGAAGTTGTTTTATGAAAACCTGCTGTCATGTGTGCCTATATGTATGTGGATCCACCACTGCTGACCAGTTGAGTAGCAGATACACACCAGACAGGGACCGTGGGAAAGACTTAAGATTAGCAATGACACTTAGATCTCACAAAGTTATGCAAAACAATCAGCTACATCCTTGGAAAAAACAGGTTATTTTAGCTGACTCCCCTGAAGGTAGGAAAAGTGGAAAGTTACCAGGAGGAGAAAAAAGGCAGCCAGGTAACCAGGCAGAGTTTAAATAAGGAAACCCACAGGAAGAGGAAGCATGGGGCAAGAGAGAGCAAGGTCACAGGTGGGAAAGGGGGTCTCATGGGTGCGCCCCAGAGAAGGTGACACTGTAAACCAGAAGCATCACACCTTTTGAGTAGAGTTCTTGGAAAGGTGGCAGGGTTAAGTAACTGGGGAATCTCAGGGGTCCACACTGGTCTTAGGGCCAAGGGCAGGTGGGCTGAGGAGCTCCATTTTCAAGAAGGGGTAACAAACTGAATATCATTTCCCAGGAAATGTTCAGGAAAGGCCAAGGGAGGAACAGGGGTGCAACTGCTGAGGAAGCAAAAATTTAACACACCCTAGGGATCCAGAACACAGAGGCTTGGCTTCCCCTCCCAGCAGTCATAATGGGTGTCCAGGACAGTGCTCACGAGGATCTGTGACATGAAGATTTGAAGATTTTTTTCATTTAATTCTTTGTTTCCTTTCTCCTGATATACTAATTCTTTGTGTATTATGCACTGCTGATGGTTGTGCTTTCGGGAAGGCATGTGATGTGCAGATGATTTCCTTACATTGCTGAAGTTTGCTTTCAAACTTCAAGTTTTTTTTTGGTGCCAGAAACAGAGTTATTTTTTTAGCTACAGTGTCATACTGGGTGATATAGTCCTTTTAAAGTCAGTGCAAAACTCCCAATGACTTCAACGGAGCCAAGACTTTACGCTCTGACACAGTACTCCCTGGATGTTCTTCCAGCCTTTTTCAAATCGTCTTCGTTTAAAAAAAAAAAGTTTCGGTTACACTTTATATCCTGAATGTTGAAACAGGAAGCAGAACTAACATGTTCTTACTATTTCCTTTCCATCTAATTTAGGGTTTTTTCCACCTTGTATTTACATTATTTCAGTTCAGTTGAAGCTTTAGTATCCTTTCAGGAAACCAATGCCCATTTTACAGTGCAGGAAACCCAAAGGAGCTCCCTGGTTCCCTATGAAATAAACAGTAGAGAATGGAGAGAGAGATGAAGGCAGGTGATTCCTGGTGGGAGCAAATGGAAGGGCTGGATGTCCCAAAAATGAATGCCCTTGAAAAGGGGCTTAACATCTCGCAACAGGAAGTCATGATGCTATGTCTGAGAGGTGGTGGATGTATAGGTAGTGGCTTTCACACAGAGGGAGTTTCTGAGCTGTCTGGATAACTCAGAGGAGGAGAATTTCTGGAGATCAGTTAAGGGCAAATATCACATGTGCATGCCTGTGGTGTCAGGTGTTGCATGGGGGAGGGGCAGGAGGCTGTCTCCTGGATTGGAAGAACGTATGGTGTGGGGGGCTTTTCTGAGGGGCTTATTGAGAAGCATTTGTCTTAGAGGGAGATTATACAGGGAATGTCTCCTAGAAGGAGAGTTTAGGGGATCATCACTGACGGTCGTCTCTAGAGAGAATGGGAAGAAACAAACACCAGCAGCCTCCCCCTAAATCTCTTGGGAAGAGCAGAACCTGGTGCTTTGCATCACTTTATATGTATCTTGTCTGGTTTATGTTGTGATGCTCTGTCTGACCTACCTGGAGTTCATTTACTTCCATTTACAGAAGTGTTTGAAAAAGGCAAAAGTTTCTAATCTCCTGTTGTGACCCGTCCGTGCCTAGGGTAGACCATCTGAAAATGCCAAGGCCAGGGCAGACTGCAAAAGGAGAGCAGATTCTTTCAGCACTGGTGGATGACACTGAAGCCAGACTTCCCAACCAGTCACAAAGAATGCTTCTGATTCCCCCACACTGGTTATCAAGAAGCTAAAACAAAATACACACAGCCCCCTTTACTGCATTTCAGTCTCTGGCTCCCAGTCAGACACTAGATCCAGTAAAGAGATAAGTTCCAGAGGGGTAGCCGCGGTAGTCTTTTAGTAAAACAGCGAGAGTTCTGTGACACCTTAAAGACTAACAAATTTATCTGGGCATAAGCTTTCATGGGCAGAAACCCAATGCATCTGACGAAGTGGGTTTCTGCCCATGAAAGCTTATGCCCAAATAAATCTGTTAGTTTTTAAGGTGCCACAGAACTCTTGCTGTTTTAGTAAAGAGATAAGTTATTTAAAACTCTATGCTCTTTACCAAAAATGCTCTCCTGACCCCAAAAGGTCAGCCACATTACCAGCCAATCCTTTAGTAACTAAAACTAAAGGTTTATTATAAAAGGAAAGAAACAAACTATAAGGGAAATGTTAAATCATTAAAGCAATCATATATATACAAATTATCTGAAAATCCATATATATATCAGGTTTCTAATAGAATTGTGGAGTTTGCAGGCTTGTATAGTCCCTCTGGTGTACATCCAGTACCTGGATAGGTCTCAGTCCTTTGATTCACAGCTTCATTATAGATGAGTTGATCCAGAGGTTGGTGAAGACTGACGACTGAAGACAAAATGGATGTGGTGCAGCTACCTTTTATGTCCCTTGCCTTTGCCATGCTGCTAGTGGAAATTTACAGGAATAAGATGGAGTCCAGGGTCACATAAGTAAGGCCTGGTGACTCATCAGATATATCCCTGGCTTCTCCCCCTGGGCCCATTTTACCTGTGAGTTTCCTTAATGGGCCATTAAGCAGGCTAGTACTAGAGCCATCCTGTTAGAAACACAGCACAAGTTGAAATATCAAACATATCCATAACTTCCAACTCACATATAACACATGAACATAAACATTATCATCTTACTTAGCAAAATATAGACTTTCTAACACTACCTGACATGGCATATTTCATTATGATTTTGACATACTGATGTTAAATAATATCATAAATGGTTCCCCTAATCCAACCAGCGTCACACCTGTATCAATAGATATGCTGCAAAGTAAGATTTTTTTCCATATTTCCACATGGATAATGTCATTGGTCGGTGTGTTTTAACTAAGCTCTGGCTCCAGATCTTATTAGTCTTTCTGGCCTTACCTGAATCTTTCTGTTGTTTGCTTTGAACTGTTCTCAGTATTCATGTCAGACCGCAGTAGTCAAGGTCAATGTAAGACACAAAGGTTTTCTTTGGTAGGAAAGAGGTGCCAATCTGCTGGAATTTCAGAGCAGACACGTTAGGAGTTTATTAAAGCAAGCAGCTTAGGTCAGAATTTCATTCTTGGATTATCTGGAGTCAAGCTGTGCCAGAGCGCATAAGCAGATAGCTCAGTTTGGCTTTTCATTCTTGAATTGGGATTTGGATTTCAGCATGCATGCCATGCATGCGAAGTCCGATGCACAACCTATAGTAGTGCACTAGAAATTATGCAGTTCACTGTATCAGGTGTGGAAGCTGTGCTTTAAATGAAGAGAAAGCTTTTGCTGTAGAAGGCTCATGTATTAATTGATTCATTGATTTGATATATGTATGGCTACAGATCTATTTATTATATGTTCATCTGGTCAGATTTTCACAGGGAAAATTGTTTTATTTTACCTCTTAAGGTATGTTTACACTGCAAAGTGTACCCATGTTCAGCTCCCATGTATGTGAATCTGTGCTTGCTACCCTGCCTGAGAATGTCCATATTGTAGGGCCACACATGTCCCATACCAGGGTAACTGCATCCACAATGGCAGTATGTTGGCACATGTTTTAGTGCTAGGATTTCTGGGGACATAACCCAAGGTTCATAGCACCTCACTTACTGGAGCTGCTCTCAGGCTTGGTTTGTGGTGTATTATGTGAGACTGTGTCTGTCATTTCCAAACCCCTGTGCAGAAGCATTTTTAGCCTACAAACACACCTACCTGAGGCACTTCCTGCTATGCACGCGCCTTGCTTTCTTTTTGCTCCAGCTAGATCCAAGCTATGTATTCAGCACCAGTGGAAGAGATTTTTCTAGCTTGCAGCTGCACTGTTAATGCAGGATACCAACAGGCTCTGTGAGATGGTGGTAGATATTTTGGCGGCAGTCTGTCTTTTGGAAGGTGACAATGGGTCTTAGAGGTCAGAGGCAGCCATGGCAGGGTTGAAGCACTTACGCTTGTTGCCCTAGCTACGGATTCCCCAGAGGCAGACTGGTGCTTCTGGTGCAGGACAGTAAACACAGAATGGTAGGACCGCATAGTCATGCAGGCCTGGGACGACCAGCAGTGGCTCCAGAACTTCTGCATGAAAAAGACCATGTTTGTGGAGCTGCATGAGGAGTTTTTTCCAACCCTCCAGTCACAGGACATGCAGGTCAGAGACGCCAAACCAATCCAGAAGCAGGTTGCTGTTAGCCTGTGGATTGCTACAGGTTTGTGGCTAATCGTTTTGGTGTTGGCAAAGTTGTGGAGGTTGGAGGCCTGGTTTACCCCGGGGTGGTGGCCTTCATTAATGTGTCTGAAATAATAGCTGGCTTTGAGAAGATGGGCTTCCCAAATTGCACTGAGGCCATCGATGGCACTCGTATGCCTATAGTTTGCCCACCACAAAGAGCACATTTGTATATCAACCACAGAGGGAACTACTATATCATTAAGCAGGCCTTGGTCAACCACTGAAGCAGGTTAATAAATATTAATATGGGATATAGAGGAAACGTGCATAAGACCAGGGTTCTGAGGAGACCTGGCATATTACCTTTTTGCACAAGCAGGGATTTTACTCCCTCCCGTTGACATGGTTCTCAATGGGATATCTGGGCCCACTGCTATTTTAAAGAACACTCTTAACCCTCTTCTGCCCTGGCTTATGAAGCCATACCAGGATCTCAGAGGACCTGGCAAAAGAAGGTTTGATTAGGTGCTTTGCAATCGCAGAATGGGAGTGGAGTGCCTTTGGCTTGCTGAGGGCAAGGCATACAGAACACTGGTATGCCAGTGAGGCCAAGGTCACCCATATTATTGTGCGCCCTGTACAGTGTCCATGAGGCTAAAAACAGTCACTTTGCGTGGCGTGTTCTCAAGGGACTGCTGGTTTGCTGGCTGGTTTAGGCAACCAGAAATGCACCTGTCATTGTTGGTGCTCGGTTCAGGCAAGCAAGAGAAACCAGAGGTGAATCGTGGGCTCACTTCCTAGCTGTACGTAGTGATGTAGGTGGGGGGTGTGATGCTATATATTCTTATAGCATACACAGTTCATTTGCCGCTGCACCATCACAAGTGGGTGCGGAATCCCTTCCTGGCTACCATGTTCTGCAGCCACTGGAAAACTCAGGTGTTGGTGGAGCTATGAAGCAGTCAGTGAAATGGAATAATCAGACGTTCATTCCACCTCTGTCCAACCGCAGACAGCACATAACATATTCCATGAGGGGCAAGCAAAATAGAGGCACCTTGGACATTCCATTCCAGAAATGGTAAGACTGTATTGTTTGAACAGTTGATTGTGACCCATTGCGGAGCCACCTTTGCACGTCTGTGGACTGGTCTCACTTTTTCTCTCTTCCCTTTGGGTGTTTGTTTATAGGAGGCTGGGGTGCTTGTGACGGCTTTTTAATGTGATTCAGGTAACATCTGTGATGGTGCTGGAGCTGTAGGCTGCAACGTGGAAGCCTTGAGTACGAGCAACCTCTTGAACGGGCCCTTCTGCTACACTCTGTCTTCCTCCCTGAACTTCCTGTCCTGTTGGAAGAACTGCACAACCATTCTGTCCTTCTGCTCAGCTGCCTCTCTCTCCCACTGCCCCTTCCTCTCTTCCGTCTCTCTAGTGGTCCAGTTGGTTGGTCTTGACTCGTGTCCATACAGCATTTAATCTCTGAGCCTTTCTCTTCTCTTAATCCTTAATCCTTTGTAGCTGCCTTGGTGCAACAGAGGTTAGAGGGCCTACCAAGCAAAAAAAGAGCATATTATTTTATGACATGGGGGGGAAAAAAGAATTCCCTTTTTTATATTCTGAATCAGGGCAAGCCATAGGTTGATACTTTTATCATCTTGGTATGCTTTTATTACATCTGTCTTCACTGTCTGGTTCCGAAGTTCCTGCTAACATTGCCAGACCACAGACACACTGTGGTAAGAATGATATATTGAATTCATACAAAAAGTAATAAATAAATTTTATTGCCTTGGCTCAGAGTGGCAATAATGGTCCGTCTTATCAGTATTGGTTTTAACATTATTTATGACTGGGGAAGCCTTGGAGGATGTTAATCTTCTGGAGTTTTCAGAGTGGAAAAGGGAGGTTTCTTTTTCAAACCACTGAAGAATTCCATCTATCTGTGCACAGGAAATTTTTCAGCATTTGGTAACTGGACAGCATATCGATGAACGGAGATGACTAGTGAGCTACAGACACAGCATTGTAAGTGTGCCCTGTCCAGGAATCTGACCAACTGTCTAAAGCTTCTCCTTCATGAAAATTTTTCAAGCATCACTATCCAGGAGGGGAAGATTTGAGGGAACATTAACAGGTTGCTGAATTAGGATGACTCGTAGAGGCTTGCTAGCAGTGGAACTGACTACCTCCACTCCCACCTTCCTCCCCTCCAAACTGGATAGCATGTTGTGAATGGACAGGGAGCCAGGACACTGCTGTCCCTAAGAAGCTTTTCCATTCTGTTGCAGCTATTGACACTTATGATTAAACAGTTTTGGACACGGCTGCAGTGCTAGCAGTGGCCTAACTCTCGTATACCAGCACATTGGTGTGATAGAGTTACACAGAGAGTAGAATAAGATGAAATATGCATTCACGCTTGCTAATCTTATAATCCTGGTTCATTTTTTCTATCAGTAAGTGTACAATTAATAAAAATCACTAGTTGTTTCTTTAAATTTCCCCCCCCACACACACATGGAATCCACCTTGTATCCTACGTGGTGGTGGTGATGAGGAAATGGCAGAGGAAATCCAACCCCCTGTTGGTCATAGCCTGGAAATCTCTCCCACTTACGTTGCAATTTCCAACATCATAATAAAGATGGCAGATGCCAAGCTCTAAGTTCGGCTGTGGTGCTGTTCCTCTTTCTGTATACTCCACGTAGAGATTCCTAACCAGACCTTTGGATCCCCTCGCTGATCCAGCTACGTGGCATGGTGTGAGGCCAGCTCTAGCACGGTGCTCTATTTCAGCTTCTGCTCCTACAACTCTGGCCCCTCTGTCTCCAGGCTGTCCTCTGGCACTGTCTCCATCCCTTCTGCCTCCTGTCTGAAAAGCATATTGTCCCCTGCTCAGGAGATGGTCATGCAGGACTGTGCTTTGTACTGAGAGTGGTGGCAAGTGCCCAGTTGAATTCTTCATGGTAGGGCCATATAGCAGGGAGATGCCAGGCTAGCCAGTCCCATCCTTTCCCTTACAGTAGGCAGACTGGAGGTGCTTGACCTGCTCCCTGCACAGCACAATAGTCTGGTGGAGCCCCAGCACCATGAGTCTCTTGAAGAACTTCTCATATTCATGCAGGTTTTTGGTTCTTCTTCCAAAATCAGCCCCAGCAGTCCTCACTAGCGGTTAACCCTAACTCTAGTATGCTCCTCTGGCTACCTAGCAGCATGCTGGCTGGACATCTTCCATTTGGCTGAGCTGGGCTTAACCGTGTCGAAATGGAGCAGGCCATGTGCCCTAAGGGGTTAAATGCTAACCAGCTGTTTTTACACCAGAAGTTAACGCCTGTGGGAAGTTAACATAGAATGCTCGAAGATATAGGTCCTGGAAATTGTGGGCTAGCATTGACAGACTGTCCAAATGCCCTCAGCAGCACATGCTTTAGCGGAACCCTCGCTGTAAAATGGGAGGGCCGGAATGCATGCTGAAGCACAATGCACACTTTACTCTGCACCCTCGCTGAGCATGCCAGTTCATTTTCCTCTTGTGCCTAGGCATACCTTTCAGGACTTCATGTGTGTATGGTAGGGGAGGTTGAGCTAAAAAACCATGTCAGGAACACACAGCATGCTTGCCGTGTAGACTAAATAAACTCTGCAGTGTATTTTTTTCATGTTAGTATACCTTTCATGAACTAAATCTTCAGTTATGCAGGTGGCAGGCTGGTTACTGAGCCACAGCATAACTATGATGGGATCTTGGAAGTCAATTACTGTGTACAATACTGACCATATGTCGCTATACTGTACACCTACTGAAATACAGAGGAAGTGAAAAGTATTTCTAATTTTTGTTTGTGTGTGCTAGATTCTGATGTTTGTCCAAAAAAAAAAAACCGTGGCTCAATAGGCAGCTCTATGTGTTGTATCGGCAGCAGAACTTGCCCCCATAATACTGCTCTTTCTGCTTTGGCAGATCTTCCTATTAAGGTCTGGCTGTTATTGGGGTTTCCATCCATGTTTTCTATAGCATGGCATGCATCTCAGTGACAGGCATATGCCAGTCTCACTCTTTAGCTGTGACATGTCATCTGAGGAATGCCACAGCCTAATCAAAGCACAGCATGACATATCTTTTTCGCACTGCCAGGCACGCTATATGCAATATACCACAAACTGTTGCAGTCCTTCTCACATTTTATATAATCAGTTTCCATTCAGTTGTATTCTCTTCTCTCACAGACTGTTAAAGAAAACAAAGATTATTTTTTGTATTTATATTGGCAAGTTTAGATATAAAATAATTGTTTTGATTATTTATAAAGATATTGGGCCATCTTCTGCATTATGGTGGAGCCACTTTGCACCACATTTCCGGTGCAAAATAGCTTTAAAGGCAGCATGGCTGATCATGGGAGGCTCACCCCCGTATAAAGGGATCCTCAGATGATATACAGACAGTGAAGTAACTCTTACAGCTCCCTCTCCTTGCTGCTATAAAGGGGTGTGGCCAGGACTTCTCTGCAAACTAACCATCTCCAGCTGCCATATTGGCCCCTGCAGGCTGTTAGTAATTGACATAAATTAGATTAGAGCAGTTTTGGGCTGTTCTAATTTATGCCAAAGGCCTGGCTCAGCATGATCATCATGCAACTGACCCATGATTGGGGGTGTATAAAGCTGCTTAAAGCTACGTTTGCACAACCTACTCTTTCTCTTAATGCACTGTGCTCTTTTTGGATTCAGCCAAGGTTCAGGGTCAATATCCATACTGTGACCTATTCTGCTCACCTTACTCAAGTGAGTAGCCTCAGTGATGATTTGGGAATCTGTACAAATTTATGAATTCTGGAGGGTATGATGAAGTACTATAGGAAAACTGCTGTATTATGAATGCCTATAGGTGTGTGGATCCACCATTGCTAACAAGACTTGCAGCCAGAACACACCAAACTAGAGACAATGAGGAATACTTACCATTAATGGTGGTGCTTTGACCACACAAAATGTATTCAAAGAATAGCTGCATTTCTGGAAAACCAGTTTTAGCCTCACCCCTGTGAAGGGAAAGGGGAAGGGGAGAGTAGTGGAAAGTTACCCAAAACCCAGAACAAAGGAAGCCGGGACATTTAAATAGTGAGCCACACTGGAGCAGAGGGGACAAGAAGGAAGAGGTCGAAATGGTCATGGAAGGCAGCTGACCTACGGGGAAGAAGGCTTCAGGTTCCCACCCCCAAGACAAACAGTGAAGCAAAAGGACTCTGGACAATCCAAAGGACTCTGACCCCAGTCCAAAGAATGCCCTGGAGATATTAGGAAAGTGAGGCAGGGAAAGGCATGTGAGGTTTATTGTTTTGTTCTCTTGTGCTTTATACGATTAGTAAAAGAGCAAATGTTTTAGACTTCTGTGTAAAGTATCTCTGCGTATGGTGTGTGCGCCCCAATTTCTGTGTGTTTCCTGAGAGTTGCGCCATGCATCAAAAGCTTCACACCTTTGGGGTGGAGTCTGGGGAAGGGTTTGTTGAAGTACAAGTGAGTCTGAAGGACAGCATGGCACCCAGAGGGGCCAAGCAGCTGCACCATGAGCTCCAGCTCCCAAGGGGGAGTGCTATACTTCACGTTTGTGCCCAGAGAGTGTGCGAGAGTAGGGCAGTGGCTGGACTCTTTTCAGATTTCAGAGATTTAAAAACACCTGGGAATCCAGGATCCCAGAGGCGTGGATTTCCCTCACAGCAGTCTGGTAGATGGCTGGAAGGAGGTGCCTACCCAGACCTGGGTCAGTTGGGTCACTTGCATGAATAAAATGAGCAGGATTTTGTCTATTGCATCTCTGCCAGAGGAGAGAATTGCATACGGATTAAAAATCCACCAGAAAGTGTCTCTCCTCTGTGCAATGTCAATTAGCATTTGCTCTTCTGTTGGGATCTTTCATCTGTGAGAGAGAGGGGCAAAATCCACTTAGTTGTTTTTTTCGGTTGAGCTCATTGCACACCTCAGGAGCCCCTTGCATCTCTCTATTCCCTTCCCAACAGCATCCCTGTGTGCCACCTTCCCGTTCCTCTCTATTTCAGGACCTGCTGCAACCCCCACGCCCAACACACACTCCTCCCTCTTTCCAAGGGTTCAGTATTTCCCTCTTCCCCCACATAACAGGGGTTCTGGGTGACCCACCCATTCCCTCTCATTCCATGGGACTTTTGTGCCCTCATTCCCCCATCATTATTTGTTCTCTTTTTTGTGTCTGGAACATAAGTCATATGGCATCAATGTGTTAAATTCTATTGGGAGGGTGGGCAGAGTTGAGATAGGGGTTTCCTAATGCTGGAAGATGCTAACTGATGCCATTAACCAGTTCTCTGAAATATAGATAACTGCAGAGGTACTTGAAGCTATGGCTCTGCAAAACAGAAGACAGGCTACATGTATTTTCTCCCTTCCAGTTTTCCAATTTTCCCCAATTATGCCCATTGACACCTAGAACATTCCCTGAAATTTTGAAATTGATTAGCAACAGCATTCAAAAGTTATTGCGTTACATCTAAACAAACAGAAAAATGCTGTCAAGTTGAGTGTAAGACCTCTGGTAAAGGGAGTTGGAGTGAGGACTCAGATCCTTTTGCTATCTGAATCCACTGGACTAATACAGAAGCCGGGAAAGTGCCCCACAGTAGCAGAACCATTCCCCCGCTTACACTATACCCCATCTTATTTTTCTTGAAACACTGAAGTACAGGAGTGCATTTGTCTGATGCACTGTAACACACTTTCTGGTTGACGGTAACATGGAAGCAGTTTAGTGCCAAGGCTTGTGTTGATATCTATTATGCCTGGATTATTCCACTACTTGGTGCTTTTTATGTGCAGACAGGAAAACAGACTGGAGCCGTCTGTCAGTAATCTTTTTAGAGACAATACATCGTTAGAATTCTTTTTTTTTTTAATTGTTTTCTTTGCACTCCTGTGAATTTAGATCCTACTTTTGGTGCACTCATGCCCCCAGCGCAGGAGTTTGAAAGTTTTATCTTTAGCGTCCAGAAGGGTTGTGCACACACCCTTCGTGTCCTTATGTGGGGTGACTCCTCTCATTACTCAGTTCCTTCTGGTTCTCTGTCAAAGGGCAGCTAGAACTGCTTAGCATCATTCTTACTATAGATAGATTTCGGTGTTATTTCTTTGATTATTTTGAGTTTATTATTTAGAATTTCCATTAGCCCATTGGCGGGAAAATGTTAATTTAAAGTTAGTTAAGGTTAATGCTGTTAGCTAGTCTGTGGACCATTCCAATGCCATCACCAGTTTTATGCTGGAACCCTGTTCATAAGGCTTCAAGTCATGCCCATTGTGTAGGTTATTCTCTTCGTGGCTAGACACAATATTAGTCAGTTTTGTTTAGGGGACATTCCCGCAAAGTTCTCAATTTGAAGAGCCTTTAAGAAGTGCACTAAAAAATCTGGAGTACAGGCAAAGATTGTTTCTGAAGGAAAAGTCGAGGAGATATCAGTCCGATTCTGACATGCCACAGGTACAGAGATTTTCTAGGTCAGTGCTACACTCCTGCCCTGGACACAAGGAGATAACTACCCCCTAAGAGGCCCTCTCACAAGAGCTCTGAAGCTCAGCAGTTAGAGCAGTCAGGCATCCCTCCTGCTCATAGAAATAAGGACCATTCTTCCAGAACGACATCTGGGCACTTGTCCCTCTCCCCAGTACCATTTAAAAAGAAGGTCAAATCACAGGTACCAAGGGGTCTGCTTAAGGCAGTACTGGGCAGAGCAGCATCAAGAATATCTGTGACACAGGAGAGACCAATCTGTACGCCAGATTGACATTCAAAGAGGTCCCTAAAGGAATCTTGGGAACTGGCTTGCTCAGTGCCACAGCCAAAACCTCATCATACCCCAACACAGGCCAAAGCTCTGGGTACTGAGGAGGCATGTTCTAACTCCTTGGCACCAGCTGAGAGGGTGTCTGAGACCATGGTGTCAGTTCGTGTGGTACTGAGATTATTATCCACTCTAAGGAATGGTGTCAGTCTCAACACCTTTCACACATTCTGGGGATGTCTTCTGCTCTCTCTTTTAGGGACCCAGCCGATATAAGGGTAACTCCTGATATGGAACTATTCCCCTTTGTCAGCTAGATCAAAGTCTCCACCAGGGCAATCCAGAGTGCCTATCATGAAGATATCACTAGGTTCCCAAGCTCACGGTCATACAAAGCCTTATCCTTCACAATGAATGGTAGATCCCCAACTCTTAGAGCAGTTAATGCTGGGCTAATATATATATAACACCATCAATATGTATTATTAATTCCATACATATTAATGTGCATCAAGCACACTGTATTAATGTAACATTATATTTTATATATATTTCTAACAGTTACATGGCCTAAATTGGCCTATGTCGTTTTATAATCCTGTTCATGTGTGCTAAGTATCTCATAACACTTTGCACAGTTGAAGTCAACTTTAGCTTTAGAAAATAAGTAATTTGTCTAACATATTTTGCCTTTATGTTCTGCCCAGGTACAAGCTGGGGAGGTACCTTCATAGACCAGTACCTCAAATACCAGTATCCAAAACAGAAATAAGAAAAGGTAGAGAACAGCAAGTTAAGGAACTGGGATGAACCGGTGGGTTGGACTTCAGTGACGTGTAAAGAATTTTGTAACTTGTATCCTATAACTATTACCACCTGAAATGTGTAACTTTCGGAGTGCACCTTCTGTGTTAGGTGAATGTAACAATGTTGAGCAAGATGGCTTCACCAAAACTGGTATGATATTAAACCTTTTTTGCTTGTACTATAATATTATTGACTTTCACAATAAGCCTGACTGATATTTGTTATTTGGTCTCTGGAATAGATTTCATAACGAATCAAAGTGTGCTCAAACAATTGACTATACAATTTACCAACAACTTGGAGGATATTTCCATCTTCTCATGTGCTTAGCGGGAACCAGTCACCAGAACCCTGATCACCCTCAGTGACTCATTCAAAAGGTAGCTTTTTCTGTCATACACCATATTTTAGAGCCAGTGCCTTTAGGGTTCCCTCTCAAAAACAAACCTTTGTTCCCATGGGATAGCTGCCTTAGGCTAATATACCCTACCCCTCTTGTGTCCAGCCTTGGCTGTACTGACCCTCCTAGCTTCAACACTCAAGATCTCCAAGCCATCATTCAACTTCTCTGAAGGATTCTACATTTAAATCACCTAAGAAAAGCATCAGGGTCTCATCTTCCCAAGTACCTCAAGTGACCAACAACCTGTGTCTGAGGAGGAGGATGGAGAAGTACAGGATGACTCTTCTCCACCCATGTTTTTCTCATCATCTTCCTCAGATGAAACAATCTCTTCTGCACTTATAATGGTGGATGATTTTAAGACCTATGAAGAGCTTTTAAAGAGAATGACAGAAGCTCTGCAAGTTCTCTTACAGCTGGTTCAGAAGAAAATATACAGTCTATCTGTTGACCTGCAACCAGCTGCACAGAGCAGAATAGTTCTCCTAATTAATGAAGGAACTCTCAAGTCAAAGAAGGGTTTGTAGGCCACTGGATTTATCATGGCAACCTCAAAGAAGATGAATGAAAATATCAGGTCCTGCTTAAGGGATCTGAATATTTCTATTCAGGTTTGACACAGTTGTCCCTAGTAGTCACTGCAGTGAATGAAAGATCCAAGCAAGTTCACAAATCCATTTCAAGGGGGAAAGAACCAAAGAAAATGGATTTTTTTTACCAAAAAGTTTATTCTCCAACATCTTCTCAAATCCGAATTGCAAACTACTTAGCTATGTTGGCCAAATATAACTACAGACAGCGGGATACATCAGCAGATTTCTCAAACAAGTTACCTCTGGGCCTGAACAAGGAATCTAAATTGATCTATTCAGAAGGTCATCTTATTGCTAGAACCTCATTATAAGCAGCTTTAGACTTTGCAGATATGGGAGCTAGATCTTTGGCTACTGGAATTGTCATGAGAAGGGATCCATTGTTCTCTGAGTCAGGACTCTCTAAGGAAGTGCAGACTATGGTGCAAGAGTTGTTGTTTTATGGGAAGGATCTATTCAAAGACAGACTAAACATTGGATTCCTTGAAGGATTCTCAGGCCACATGCAGATCTTTGGGACTTTACACACCAATTTTAGAAGAAAACATTATAATTCCAAGTCTCTTACAGGCAGAGATCTCAGCCAACTACTCCTTCATATTTTACCATCAAAAGAAGCCAGAGAAGTTCAGAAAGAGACAGATTCCACACGAGAGAACCAGCCTCATCATCCACTACCTAGCCATCTCAATCGCAGAAACAACAATTTAGGTGCTTCAGTCAGGGGTACTGCAGTGGATTCTGTGGGTCTACATTCTTCCCCCACCCTTCAGTTTTCACCTCTCTTTCTTCAAGGACACCCAGACTATGATAACATCAAATTGTTGTGTCTTGTAGGTCATCCAAGAGAAGTATACCCTACAGTTTCAAACCAATCCTACCACTCCTCTACCTACTTTCACTGTCCCTTTTCAGAATCTCACAAGAGTTCCATGGACTAAAATATACATTCTCTACTGAAATTGAGTGCAATAGACCCAATGCTGTTAGCCTTCAGAGGAAAAGGATTTTATTTTCCTTCCTTTCTCATACCAAAGAAGAGGGGGTTGGTGACCCATAATATCTCAAGCTCCTAAACATTTACATAGCCACCACTCCTAAGTATCTAAGTATCTTTTGAAAATGAGATTTAGGCTCCTAAATCAGTTAGGCTGTGCAACACCAAGTGCAACAATGCCTCAATACCTCTAAAAAAATCTGGGCCTTAGTCTTTTTTTCACACATGGAACCTCTGTTTGAGTCCCTTTTGTCTTTCTTCTTCTATTACTGATCAGTTAAGGTTGCAGTTTTGGTGGCAATAATTTCTGTGTGCAGGGTAAATAAAGTCCAAGCGCTCATTTCTGTTCCCTTGTTCACCATTTTTTATGCAGAGAGAGTAACTCAGGGTGTTTCTGCACAGCCCATGGCATCAAGCCTCTCATCCTCAGACTCGGGCTCATGGGGCTTGTGTTTCTGTACTAAAAATAAATGTGCAGTTGGTGCTTTGAAGGTGCAGCTCAGGGTCTGAAGACCACCCCCTCCTTAGGCTTCAAAGCCTGATCTCCAGCCTGAGCTGCAACATCCACACAGCTATTTTTAGTGCAGCAATGCAAGCCCCATGAGCCTGAATGTATTGACCTTTTTAAGGTTTTTAAGTTGCGGCTTGACAAACCCTCACTGGGATGATTTAGCTGAGGTTAATCCTGCTGTGAGCCGGGGGCTGGACTAGATGACCTCTGAGGTCCCTTCCAACTCTAATATTCTATGATTCTATGACCTAGGTTGGGAGGGTTGCTGCTGCAGGCTGTGTAGACATATGCTACAAGGCCTCCCTCTACATTTATCTCACAAATTGTTTCAGACTTTCACTTTAATCAACACATACACTTAACTCTATTCTTTTAAGGCCTCATTCATCCCCTGATGAAGAAAAGTTATGTACCTTGGAAGTCAGAAGTTCTCTCTTGTATTATCTTAATAGAACCAGACCACTCAGAAGGTCCTACAGATGTTCTATCATGTCTGGCAGTGCTTCAAAGGGTAGGCCAGTCTCTGCTCAGGGATTGTTGGCTGCATAAATATGTCATAACTCATTAATAAGCTACAACTTCCTGTGTAAGTGACTCCTCATTCCACCAGAACCCAAGCAATCTCAGCATTATGTTTCAGTAGGGTTCCAATCATTGAAATCTGTAGGGCAGCAACATGGTCTTCAGTGCATACGTTCACCAGCCAATAGTCTCTGGTGTCAGCATCAAGATCTGATTCTCAAGTTGGAAGAGCAGTTCTGCAATATTTATTCAGATGAACATCTCACTCCCATCCAATGAAACGCCAAATGGCTAACTAAACACCATGAATAGGATCCACATGCACAGGAAGTTGAAAAAGAAAGAACAGTTACTTACTTGATAGTAACTGTTGTTCTTTGAGATATTTGTGCATGTAGAGTCCATGGCCCACCCTTCATCCCCGCAACTCAGAGACTCTCCATGGGATTCTGGATGGTGAAGGAACTGAGCCATGGGCAGGGTCACTCTGCCCTTTATGACTTTGGATGGAAGTGCAAGAGCATGAAAGCACAACCCCTAATGGACACTACTGATAAAACTTCAAACTCCTGTACAGGCAGGTGTGAGTTCACCATGATTAGGATCCACATGCACAGAAGAACTTGAACAACAGTTACTATAAAGTAAGCAACTGTTCTTTTTCTATGTCATGTTACCTGCATTTGGAATATTTTATTGAATTAAGTCTTTTAACTGAAAAATGGGGTGCACATTTATTGACTTGTTAACTCATGAGTTATAAGAAGCGAAGTTTTCCATTTATTCAGCATACAATTTATCTGGCTGTGGTCAGCTGGCACTCTGGGTTTTTTTGTGAACCTCACCAACATTCTGTAGACACAATCAGTAACAATGCTGCTGAAATGTTATTCTTCTTGTCTCTATTTCATTACTTCCATATATTTTCTCTGCTTTTTCCATATTCCTGCTTCCTGTCCAATTTTGTCATCTTGGCAAATTTGATCTTTCTGATGAAACAGATGTTTATCTGTTATCAAAGTCCATCTGTTTCAGTGCTATCACTCAGCGTTACTGCATGTCGATATGTTCCTAGGTGAGTGAGCATAGCTGTCTGATTCAGGAACTGGCCTGAGATTTAGGAGATCTGGGATTGGTTCCAGCTTTTACACAGACTTCTTGTGTAACCATGGGCAAATCACAGACAGTGGGATTTTCAAAAGCACCCAAGTCCCATTAGGCACTTCTGAAAATCCTACCATTAAACTTTCAGGAATAGATTCCCAAAGGAGCTCAGATGTGGTGGTGCTCATCATTGTCATGCCTAACTTTTTGGTGATGATAACATCACTGGGGTTCACAAAGCCAAAGTTAGGCACCTTGGCTCCCTATATAATGAATGAGAAAAGACGGACACTAATGGTTGAGATATGCCCAGATATTGCAGTAATAGTGTGGGGGACAGGTTCATATACTTACGTGCTTAGAAGTTCTTAAATCACTGGACATTGATCCAAACTGGGCTTGTCATGCTCTGATTTTTGCTAATTTTATCTCTTTTGAAAACTGTCCTGTTGGATAGTGCATTGAATTAAATATTGGAGAAGTTTAACACAATAAATAAATTGCTGCAACGCAGTTGTAAATTGTTAGGTATTTATCTTCTGCTTAATCTGTCAAGTTTTGTTGTTTCTTAAATTATCAGTGATGACTGCTGGAGTAACTTAATTTTACGACTTGCAGCAAATGCATTCCCCAAAGAAAAAGTGGAAGTAAACATATTAGGTCATGGGTCAACAAATAAACCATAACAAATTTCTGGGTTGAAAAGGTCCTTTACAGACAACATTTGAAGAAGATATTTTAGGAATACAGCCAAAAACATTTTATTATGACTATTTGTCAGTCCAGTTAAAGATAGCAAATCGTTTACTTTGCCCATGTAATTTCATGATGAAAGGGAAAGGCAAAAGGGTAATAAAATAAGTAAGAGCCATACAATGCAAGACAACTTGCTGGTTGTGACTGATTCCACATAATATTTTTACTGATCCAATATTTGTCCCTTACCTGTGAACCTGTTTTTTGTTTTTGTTTTATTGTGTATAGTGGAATCAGGTAAAGTTCACTGGAAAGCAAAAATCTCAAAGGCTTTCCTCTGGTTTGCAGGAATTCTTAATGGAATAGATTGCTCAAAGCTTCATATTAAAAGAATGTAATGAAAGAAAACAAATCAATAAAGGAGCTGGTTTGATTTTCTTCCTTGCACGAAAAAGAAGTATCCTTTATTTCCATAAATGGTTCTAGTATGTGTTCCTTTTCTGTATGAAGTAGATTATATGTGCCTTTGAGCATCTGCTAAGCAAGACTGCTAGAGCTGTCTGTTTAGCATGACTAAAAAACTATGAGCTGCTCCACATGGAATTTGATGATCTCATAAATGTTGCTGTCTTTCAGTAGGTGAGGAAGAAACTTTCTGAGTGATTAATGTCTGTGCTAAGATTAATTAATTAAAATTGCAACAGGGGTCAATCGCAAGTGCAAAAAAACAAAAGTGAAATAATACATTAAATAATGGCATGTAATAAAGGGAAAATGATAGCAGAGATTCCTTTTTTAAACAGAAAAGAGGCGTTTCTCTGTTTTAGTGCTGAGTTTTCTAAATCTTTGTCTATTTTTTTCGTAATCTAATTCTGCTAAAGGGACACATGAAGATTGAGATTATTTAGAGGACACTCCTACAATTAGTTCATCCTTCTAGCTCAGTGGTGCCAGGAGTTGAGGCTTCCTAATGTCTCTAAATCATGTTGCATTTTCATAATAGGGATTACCAAAGCAATATAAATTCTCAGCAGAAGACCAAAACCCAGTAATGTGAAATGTATGAAGTCATGGTAATAATTAATTTATATCAGAAAGATACCTATCCTTTACTCTTCAATAAAAGATCACATGAGGACTCCAGGGTTTTTGCATGTGTATAATCTGTGTGAAATAGTGGGATGAATGTATGCAGCCATACTGTCCCATGTTACAAATCTTTACAGGCTGCAATTTGACCCTCAAACCCGGCTGAATAGTGCTTTGATAGCCTCTTACTCATGTTCTCAGTCAAACATTTGTGTGGAAAGCTTCTGAGGCCAGAGATGAAAGGTCTGAGCAACTGTTCTGATAGGGCTCATTTCTGATCCCTATGAAGAAGAGTGAGTAACTTGGATTGTTAAATGTATCTTTGTGCTCTCTAAATGCAACATAACTTACATATGCTCCTTTGTTTGTTTTGGCAGTCCAGTGCACAGATCTGACTATAAATAGGGCTTCCATGTCTATGCTGCTGCCAAATACAGCCATTGTTAAAACTATACCTATGAACATATATGGGTTTTAGGCTTTTTATGTCTACACTGAATCTTGCTCTGGCTGGCCAATCCAGGATGAGCTTCCCGGCTCTCTTCTTCACTGGTTCTAACACAGTCCTCAGACTAACAGTAATTAGCATTACATGAAAAAAAAATCTATCCAAAACTGTGGAAACTAAACAGCATATGTATGAAAAGGAAATGCACCCTTCCAATTTTGATTTTCCTAGCCAACAATATTCCTTGCCCTCTTGCATTGGAATTGTTATTGTACTTGTCCAAATTAGACTGCTGGCTCCTGGGTTAGGGACCTTGTTTTTCACATGTCTGTAAAGTGAGGTGTTATTTACGATAATGATGTTAGGATGTTTAAATAATGAAGGCGGGAGACAAAATATAGAAGTGACAGTCTGCTAGTCAATCAGTGACTTAGTGGTAATTCCTGGACAAAGTCTGAGTGACGGGATTTATCCAGAGGAGCTATGTAAGGGCTGCTAGGAATGGAATCCTCCTATGTGGTTGTGGGCTGGGAAACATGATCACACCCTCTAGAGGCTGTATGGATTACAGGAGTACCCATATCCACTGACCCCATCACTAATAACAATAGCACGGAGGTTTTGGCCAGTGGGTCTTCATAGTTTCAGTTCCACTCTCCTAGTTGTGGATCCTCTCTGAGTAGCTTCTTCATAACTGTCCCTTCGATCCCCATGCAGCAGAATCATACCAGTTCTCATACTTTTTGGTCACTGTGCACCTGCAAAAGATAGAGAGGGAGCAGGATTTGGTCTATAGTACTGAAAGTACATGGATTAAAATATATTTGCATGTAAGCATCTATTCCCACAGTATCTTCTAATAAAGAGGTGCTATACCTATGATGATCAGGTGCACTCACCTTGAAAAAAAATGTGAGTATTTTAAGAGATAAGGAAATAGATTGGGAGTTGGGACTCTTATTAAGATTTGTGAAGGGAGATTTTTCCATTAGTTTCAGCTTTTGCATGTGTGCATTTTGATATTCAGCAAAATTATTATTTTGTCAAGTCCATTAGCACTAATTAGTAGGACTGGCCTTTTCTACCATCATCTGAAGGCTTTTTTCAAACTGTTTAGGTCCCCTGAAATTTTCCATTCCCAGCTGACTGAATATTCACCTTAGACTGTACAATTCAAGGTCAATGTGAGACTTAAAGCTGTACTTTAGTAGAGAAGAAGTGCCAACCTGCTGGAATTTCAGAGCAGACATGTCTGGAGTCTATGAAAGCAAACAGCTTAGGTCAGATTTTCATTCTTGGATTATTCTAAATCAGACTGTGCCAGAGTGTATAAAGGTAAATGGCTCAACTCAGATTTTCATTCTTGAATTGATACTTGGATTTCAGTGTGCATGCCGTCCGAGTGAATCCCAATGATAAAACCATAAACGTCATGCAGTGAGTCAGATTAGCGGGTTCTCTGTGTTGAATTTCCATGTTGTTTTAAAGGACAGAAATTGGCCTGTAATGTTTTTGAACTGCTCCTATGATAGCTTTAATTTTATACCTTAATTCTGCTAAGTGAAATACTTAAATTAAATTTCAAATACAAACTCAATGTTCTATATTTGTATCCCCTCAGTTTTTTCTACACAGCTGAGGGGAATGTTTATAGCAAAGAGCTAGGAACCACCAAAAAAGACTGGAACAAGTCTCTTAACCTCTCTATCCCATCAGGAAATGGAGATAATAATACTTATCCACCTTTGTAATGCTCTTTGGAGAGGCAATATGATCCAGTGATTAGGTTACTGAGGTGGTAAACAGGAGACCTGGACTGTATTCCCAGCTGTGCCAACGACTATGTAACCAAGTAACTCATCCCTTTGTTTCTCTTCCCTTTTTTTGTCCATCTTGTCTATTTAGAAAGTGAAGTCTTTGAGGAAGGGACTGTCTCTTAGTATATGCTTGTGTCTAGCACAATGTGGCCTGATTTTATTTGGAGTCTTTGGGTCCTACTACAATACAGAAAAGAAATAATTCTGGAATGAAACATGCCATGTAAGTATAAGATGTTGATATTTTGTTTTATAGAAATATTTTAATCAAACATATTCTCATACATTAGGGCCCTTAGATGTGATTCATATTGTGTAGTTCATGGGGCTAAGATGAACTGATTTAAATCAAGACAATTTAAATCAGCAGTTTAAATCATGATTTAAATCACGATGTGGAAAGTGACGATTTAAATAATTAATTTAAATCAACTTTTCCATTTGTACTTCAGTTGTTTTCTAAAGAGGGGTGCATTCTCATCGGTTGATGTAACCATTAAAACAAGGATCCAAATTTGGAAGGGAGCAAAATCATAGGCCAGCATCCCTCTGTGCCGCCTCTGGCTCCTTGCCTTACATAAAGGGCATCAGCCCCTCAAAGCAGCACCATTCACCACAACACCACAACCGTGATCCTGGCCTGGTGCAGAAGGGAGGCCCCAGGAGCCAAATCTGTGTGGTGCTATGACCACGTACACAAGGTCACAACTCCAGGAGTGGGGAGGCAGGCCCAGCCCCGCGAGGCAGAGCTACCACTATGGATTCAGTGTGGGTTGGGCTCTCTCTCCTACCCCTCTGCTGGGACCTCCCTTCTACACGGGGCCCAGGACACATCTAGAACCCCTTCGCACAACCTATGGATGGGTCACAACCCACCTTTTGGAAAACACTGCTCTAGGTCACTTAGGGGCTTTTGTCTCTTGCTGTTGGTCTCAGCTCTATACCTTATTTCTTGCCACACCTTATGCTTGGGGCAGCTTCCTAAGTATTGCACGTCACGTTCCCTTCCTCTCTCTCAATAAACAATGGGATCTTGGAGCTCCAGTGCAATATATCATTGGTGGACAGATGCAGTCTGTGCCAATCAAAGCCTTCAAATGGACTTACTTAACTCCAAATTGAGCTGGTGCACTAGTCTCTACTTGAAGAGCCAAAGCATGGGTTATGGTAAGGAAATCTGCATCTGAAAAAAGGCTGAAACCTTCTATTTAGAGGCAGATGGAAAAAAAGCTGTCCTGGCCACAGCTAAATCTAGTACTTGACCATCTAAAAGCACGGTTTCGATTCAATTGCTTGCTGTTGCCATTGCTTGCAGTTGTTTCTGCTATCATTTATGGTGTATATGGGTTGAGCTTCAGTCAGCCAGCCAGCCATCACTCATGAACCACTTCACTACTATGCTGCAGAAGAATTAATTGGCAGCTCTGGGTCAGACTCTGTGCATCCCACTTATGAGTCACCTGCAGGATGCATGCAAGCTGACACCTATGCTTGGAGTTTGGTGCCTAATTCCCTGCTTATTAAGTGTGAATTAGCAAAACAAAGCCTGTACTTGAGCTGAGAGCAGTGTAGATAAAAATCGATATTTTTGAAAAGATTGAGGTTGTTTTGTTTAATAAAAATAAATATTATATGCTGTTTTATGGGTTTAATTAAATTCGAGTACCATCCTAATGCAACTTGACACAAATCATGGGCAAAAAGTTAACTGTCTAATAAATAAGCAATATGTCATTCACCTTTGCTGAACATACTTAAATGTACAATTAATAAGAATCTGAAATTATTAAGCTATATAATTGCTTAAATAAATATATATAGTTATAGTGTGCCCTGCTAAGTAGGAAAAAGTGTAAAGGCTCTATTTATTTAAAAATCAATCATTGGCATAATCTGAGGAGGGTGTGGGAGAGTGTTGGCACCCCCCAAACTGGAAGTCTTCAGCAGGTGGGGAATTGCCCCATCCCCCACCCCTCACATGCCTCCCATTGGCCTCCCTGGAGCTACCCCCTCCCCCAAATATAGAAATCAAACTATGTCTGTGACATCAACATGTTGATCTCAACAATGAGAATAAACCTTTCTTTAGAAAATAACCGAAGTACAAATGGAAAAGCTTATTAAAATGAATTAGTTCAACTGAGGTTTTCTACTGGGTGATTTAAATCAACCCACTCTGGCTGATAGCAGGGGTGTCCTTACTGGGAGCTGTCAGACACTGGCCCTTTACATTCTATAATGATTTTGCAATTAAATAAGAATGTCCTGAACAGTAAGTAGCATCTTCAAAAGATCCAAGAATTTGGAAATTCACTCCCCTTTGCTGCCTTTGTGCAGCCAGGCTCTTTCTGAAGCCAGTGGGAGTGTACGTACAAAGTGTACATGCTGAAATGAAGCTGTATATGTGGGGAATTGTTCCCTATCACATCAATGTGAACTTGCGATATGGGCTTTAGTTATGGAATTGTATGAGCCAAACTCATTCTTGGCAGAACTCCAAACTCCAAGCCACACTGAACAGAAAGTGGGTGTGTTGAATCCATGTCTTCTTGAGGTATTGTGCCTGTCTGACTCACACTTACTGTTTGCTCTGCAACCGGGCTCTCCAAAACTATCTCCATACTCTATATACTAACTATATGTCTCCCGCTACCAGAACCCAGAGAAGAACAGGAGCAGCTGTCAAATATGATAAAGCAGGAGCTATGGCACCCTAATTTCTAGTAACTGCACCCTCAGCATAATCTCAGTCGACAGAGTCCCTCAGATGACAGCGTCGGTGTATAGTGATGAATTAAAAAAACTCACCACTTCACATTGATGGCAGGGGTAGGGGTGGGAAATAATGTATTATGTTATTTTATGTGAGTGGAAACCTGTCAATTTATTCTTCCCAGGACATCAAATGAAAAACAAATCCTTTAATAATGAAAAAGATTTCTGCCATGTCCTCATTTTAGTGCAAAGGCTTGGAGGAGTGTGTGCTCTCCTGCTAAGAATTCCTGGCTTTATAGGCTCAGTAATAGGGGGCAGGAGAAGGCATTAACTCTGGTGAGATATCTCCCCTCTCAAATTCCCTCCAGCATTTTTCCCTCAAATTCGCTAGAAGGAAAAATTTAGATTTCTCCTGACTATTCCCATTTGATGTTTGCAGTGCTGTTGGAGAGCTCTGCGTAAGCTCCAAACCTTGTCTCTCTCCCCAAGAGAACTTGATCCAATAAAAGATACTAATTCATCCACCTTGTCTCTCCATTCCTATCTGATGCTTTTTAAAAACCTCAAGTTGGGAATCGATTAAAATCTGACTAGATTCATTTAATCATTAGTGATGACCCGTTTAATATTTAGTGATAATAATAAACGGTATTTAATAAGAGCCATGGGAGACAGGGAATATCAGATGGAACCGGGCTAAGAGCAAAGGGCAGTCCCCTAATGGCACAAGTCATCTAATAAATTATGCGAGTTCTGTATTGCATGTTCTCATTTTATTTGCAGTAGGTGTTTACATTGATTGGGGTGCTCTGGAGGAGGGTTATACTTTGCGTTTTAAATGTAAACCACAGCCTAACTCCCCCCCTCAGCTATTTATTCCTGTTTGTAACGCACTTCACTTTTTTTTTAATCCTACTTGCAAACGGGCATTTTTGTGATCCCCTTCTACCGCGAGGGACCGGGACAGACAATTGGTTACATAGTTTAGTCTCTCTTCCCACCTACAGCCACGTACAGTCATTTCCGTAACCCCATGAAGATAACCAGCCCCGAGGGAAATCTCGTCCCGAGGCACTGACCCGGAGAGCGAGGAGACGCACGTTGACACCAGCTCTGACCCCACCAGCCGTGCCGCGGGTTCTCGCCCCCTCGTTGCCGGCCACCGGGACCATGCCCAGTGAAACAGATCAAGCGCCCAAGGAAGCCAGCGGCAGCTGATCTCAGGACGGGCAGCGCGGGATCCCTGGGTCCGACAGACCCTGAGCATCACTTACACCAGCCCCGCCCTCCTGCTGCCCCGGCCCCGGCCCCGGCCCCGCGCGGGGAGCGACCCCCGCACACACCAGGGACCCCTCCGGGCTGCAGCCCCGGCCGGGGCAGAGGCAGCAGCCGGCGGCGCAGGCCGGGGACGGGACGGGACGCGGCTGCCAGGCGCGAGCCGGGCGCGGCGGGAAGCGGGCGGAGGAGCCGCCCCGGGCCGGCGGCGGGGAGCCCGCGGGGGAGCCCAGGGGTCGCTCCCCCGCCCCCGCGCGCCGCCCAGACACACCCTCGCCCCCCGCCCCTCCCCACCCCGCCCGGCCGCGCGGGGCCGGGGCTGGCGGGAGCCTATAAAAGCCCCTGGCGGAGCCGGCGCCACCGTCCTGCAGGAGCCGGCGGAGCGCGCGGCACCCGCGGCGGGAGCATGGCCCAGCAATCCTGCCCGTGGGGCTACGGCGCGGACAACGGTGCGTGGGCAGCGCGAGCCCGCCCGCCGCGTGCCCTGGCGCTCAGCCGCCGCGCCGCGCCGGGGGACACTGGGGTGTGGGGGCGAGACTGGGTCTGGGGGCGTGGGGGGGACACTGGGGTGTGGGGGCGAGACTGGGTGTGGGTGTGTGGGGGGACAGTGGGGTGTGGGGGGAGAGACTGGGTGTGGGTGTGTAGGGGGACAGTGGGGTGTGGGGGGAGAGACTTTTGGGGGGGACGCAGGTGTGTGGGAGGGGGACAGTGGGGTGTGTGGGGGCATGGGGGCTGCTTCCTGGCTCCTGCACCTTCTGCCTCCTCACAAGACACCTGGGCACAAGGTTACAGCCAGATCCACCCCGATCCCCAGCCACCTTCCACCCGGCCCCAGGCAGTGGGTGTTGGGTAGCTAAGGGGGCACTGACATCCAGGGTCCTGTCAGATGCCCAGGGCAAGGGGCAGTGGAGCTCTATGGCTAAGTAACAGTCATCTGTGGAAAACATGTTCTTAAAAGGAGTCACAGCTAACGCTTCAAATGCCTTTGTCTGAAAAGCAAAAGGAAGAAAAAAAATCCACAGTGAATGGCACAGCTGTGAGGTGATGTTCAAATATATGCATAAAGTATATCATTGATTGCATTTATATTAAACTTTCTGCCTGAGTGGATGAGTTTTTCGTGACATTCCTTTGCATTTCTTCCTAGGACCTGATCACTGGCACAGACTATACCCTATTGCCAAAGGAAAAAATCAGTCACCTATTGAAATCAATAGCAAAGATGTCCATTATGATCACTCTCTTCTGCCTTGGTTTGTTGGATATGATCCTGTCGGAGCTAGGACCATACTGAACAATGGGAGAACCTGTAAAGTTGTGTTTGATGACACTTTTGATAGATCAGGTTAGTTTGGGTTTTACCTGGAGAAATTATACAAATGAATGTTTGCTAAATTATGGGAAGACAGCCTGTGCTCTATATGCTAACTTCTGTAGAAGGGTCTCTGCACTGGCCTTATGCATACCAACACAGAAGACCACATTAGAGGTGGTCCAATATCTGCATTTATGTGGATCCAGTGCCCCCAGTACTCAACACAGCTGGAGCAAGGAGGATGTGATTGCGATAGCAGCTTCTGGGTAGAGTCTCAGGTGGGGAGGAGGGGGCTGAACAACAGCCACAGAACGTTTCCTTGGGCGTTAGGTTGGATTTCACCTCCCCAGCCACACTGCACTCCATCCACATGGAGGTCAAATCCTCAGGCTTTCTGTGAAAGGAGTGCATTTCACCTGAAAGGCTTTGAGGTCCACAGCTGGAATGCTTGTGTAAATGCAAAGCATCATTTTTGAAAAGTGTGATCATACTATTTTTGACAAAGAAAAATAGCTACAATGATAGACTCCAAACCCTGCTGTCTTTGCTCTGGCAAGACATTGACACCAGTGAGATTTTTTGCCTGAGTAAGGACTGCAGGATTAGGCCGTTAGTATTTCTGCTAAATGAGTGCTCAGGTGCAAAAAGAGAGGGCTGTGAAACTTCATTTTAAAATGAGCTTCTTTAAAGCAAACATTAACACTCTTAAAGTATCATCATTCTTATTAACCTGTTCACCCACACATTCTTTACAAGCACATGCAAAGTGCTGCACATATCATGAGGCTCTTAAGGGTTAGCGCAGCCATACGTTTTGAAGAGACATGTCAATACTTTTTAACAAGTGATAACAGTGTTTAGCGTCTCGAAACAGTTGGAATTTCACACTGATGCTGTTGGCTGTACTTTGTAGAAAAGTTGCTGTCAAGAAGCTGTGAAATTGCTTCCCTATTGAGTTAAAAAGGAAATCAAGCGAACAATACTGCAGCTCTAATTCTTGCAGCTCTAGAAATCAAATTATTCAAAACTTGCTTCTATCTTTGCAGAGCTTTTTAGTTAATATTTCTGAATGCAGACTAGCAACAACAGCCATAATTTCTGTTCACGAATAACCTTGTTGTGTCAAAGCATCTGAAGAAGCTTTAGAAAAGCTATGTATTGCTTGGAGCAGAGCTGATGGGAAAATTGTCAAAAGAGTTTGTTGTCAGAAAAAGCTGTTTGGTAAAAGAAACCAAATTTTTCATAAAATAGTATCTTAACATATAATTAATGTAAAAATGCTATTAAAATGAAAAAATTCCTAAATTAAAATTTGGAACAAAGTTACACAATTCCAACACAAAATTTTGATATCCTGAAATGAAAATTTTTCTAAAACTGATTCTTTTTTTTTCTAAGACTACATCCACATTATGAGCTAAGGATGTGATTCCCCTGCTCATGTATAACATACTCGCACTAGCTCTCAGCGAGCTAGCACAAGCATGAATACCAGTGTAGCTGCATTGCCATGGGTAGTGGCAGAGGAAGCATGGCTTATCCATGCCAAGTAAATGTCCAGGGGTTTCAGTGGGTTTGTATTTGGTTTGGCTAGGCAATGCCTCTGCTGCTGCTGTCTGTGCTACTGTAGCTCCATTGCTGTTTATGCTCATGCTTGCTCAATGAGAGCTAATACAAGCATGTGTACATGAGGAGGGGAATCACACCCCTAGCTCATAGTATACTTGTAGTCTAGATTACCATCTCATTCAGTTTGGAAAGAAAACATTTCAAAATGAAAACAGATTTTCAAATGTTGAAATTTCACACAAATCTGATTTTCTATCAGCTCCAATTAGGACTCCATGCAGCAGTCCTTATGCTTGTGCGTAAGGTCTGCAGGATTGTGCCATTTGTTTGTGATATGTGAAATATCAAGCTAACAAAAAAGGGAAAACAAAAGGCTGTCCATTTATATAGTTGAGTGAAAGACCAGCCTCTTTTGGCACAATATGTGATATTATTTTTAAACTGCATTGTAAACTTCAACTACTATTGTTGTATTGCTAGTAGTGACAACTATAATTAATATGAGAGAATTTGCTAATAGACTAAATTCCCTTAAATATTTAAGTGTGTATACATCTTAACTTTGATTTTTTAAATTACTTTGATGGGTTCATGAAAAAAATCCATAGTCAAAATGAGTACAAGCTGAATTATCCAATAAAATAAAAAACAGAACCACACAACAGACTGGGGATAGTTATAAGATTTTGATTAGTTTTCTAGCAAAAACAAATCTACTTCATGGAAATCACTTAGCATGTCTTCCTAATGTGCTATCTTTTCTTTACTAGATTTATTTTGATGGCATTTGCATTGGAATTCTATCACTGATGAGCTACATCAAACTACATCATTCACAAAATGTAGCTGCAGTGTACAAAAGCTGCTGATTATATGCTCATCAGGGTTTTCTCATTGTTTCCTTATGCTCCCGCATCTGTTTGTTGCATCCACCTGTTGTCTCTCATTGCATACCTAGATTGTAAACTTTTCAGAGTGGGACTGTACAAAGCCTAATGTAATGGGGTCCTGATCATGACTGCAGCCTCTAGACACTACTCTCAAGCAAATAAATAATAATGATAAATAATTCTAGATAAATTATGAAATGCTTAGCCACATGCAATATATGACACTGATTCCACACTGTTGTCACAAAGTGCAAAAAGATTTGCCCTGGTCTGAATCTATTTCAGACTAAGTGCTCTCATTAGATGTTTGATTCTGATCTGAGAGAGAAAAAGTGACCAAGAGTGATGGGTGTTTTTAGAAATCTATTGGCAAAATCTGTCTATTTGCTTCAACAGTCACATGTCCCTGAAGTGTTAAACTAAACCGTAGTTCCCAAAATATGGAGCTCTGCAAAAGGGTGTGCCTAAGGTATTTTGTGCATTGGGGAGTCAGGACTGGTCCTGGGGGCTTACGGCAGCTAGATCATGAGGTCCCGCTTTGGTGATGGGGGAAACAGCATGAGCAAGTGTACTCAGCGAATGCGCTAGGTAGACTGGAGCTGGAGTGAATGGCTGAGGCCTGCAGAGCCCCAGGGAAGTTTAAAAGCAAGTAGTTCCAGTGTTGGGATCCGAACACAGTAGCCTGGTGAGTGTCCAGCACTGGGAACTTGACCAGGGTAGGCTCATTCTTCTAGTTCCACCACTCCTCTGGCATCTCCCCTGATGCTCCATGTGCAAATTCTCTGGCCAGTACTTCCTGCCTCCTGCTATAGACTTTCTGATGGCAGCATACAGGAGCTTGGAGATGCAGAGTTCAGACACACTTTCCTGAAAGTCTCCCGCTTGTCTTCCTGCAGAAGCTTCCACTGTCTTGTTACAGTCTTTCATAGAAATGTTTCTCTTTGGAAGTAGGTCATTCATAAACCCTTTACAACAGACTTTTCGAAAGTTGATAAATGTAATGTTCTTTATGAAATGCCAGCCTATACAATTTCAATGTGAAGAATGCGGAGGTAAGCCCACCCTGGGGGAGGAAGCATCCCGGGACCCTGAAACATTCCTCATCTGTGGGAGACTAGTGATGGAATTTTGCCAGCCCTCATAATAGAGATTCTGAAGGTTCCCACGCAAAGCTGCAGGAAGAATGTTTTCTCCATTCCTTGGACAGGGCCGCAGCTTCTCCATCTGTTACAAAGCAAGCAGCAAGATAATTCTGCAGTTAAGGCTTCTCTATGATCAGATTGCTGTTGTCAGGGAATCTTTGCAAGGATTTCAGGTGAATACTGTTACACGTTTGCTTTCAGGTTGGAAGAATGCAGCTGACACATCCTACAATAGGGATTTTGTTCTGTGGGCAAAAATCAAACACAGAATATAAAAACATCCTTTTGAGATTCTCTTTATCTTGAAAATATCAGAGGGGAATTCTACTGCCATTGTCAGGATATGTGCTTGTGCCCTTGCTTCTCTGTTTTCTGAGGTAACAGAGGGATTGAACATGCAGACCTCCCTAGCCAAATCAATACAGATAAAAAATATTTTGGGGACGTGACTGTTTTACACAATCTGTTAGCATCTACTGAGAAATTCTCATGGAATACCAGAAACTCACCTACAAAACTAGCATATCTCCTAGTGTTGTGTTTTCCATCAGGAACCATGGAAGAAGAAATACCCCAAAAGGTGTGAATTTCTCCTGCTACGAAGAACTACGATCCAAATAGCTTGTTCTCTTGTTCTGCTTCATCTGACTGTGGATGGTAGAACTCAGAAGTCTGCATCCCCTCCTGTTTAAAGAAATACATTGGAAAGTCTATAGATATAAGGGATGGAGTCGACATCTTCTTTGTTGCAGCTGCAGAACCCTGAAAGCCAGTTTGATCCAATACAGCTAGAGCCAGGATAAAACCACAAGAAAACTGCAGACTTCATTGTGTCTCCTTTTGGGTCTGCTCACATAGAGAGCATCAGCAGCAGCAAGGATGGGACATCTCTACAGTATTGTCTACAGCTCACTGGCTTAATGACAGGACATTTATAAAATGTTACTGGAGACCTTCAGATGTGGACAAGTTCAGCTTGGCAGCTATGAATCTCAAGTCCCAGAAGATGACATTTTCCACAAGTGAAAATAAGGTTCCATTATTCCCTGATGTATGAAAGCAGATTGCCGTTGACTTTAACAACAGGTAACATTATATGAGGGGAATAATGATACCTTATGTTCTTTTCATCCCTAGGCACAATTTCAGGGGAAATGTGTACGTTTCTTACCCAACCCCTGTTCCCAGGTACCAGACCATGTTTTGTTTTTTAAGTGAAAGTGAGCATCCATCCTTTCATTTCTTGGAGTACAGGAACTGAACAGTTTCAAAGATTTTGGTTTCAGTTCACAAGCTGAAACAAAATAAAGGTCTCTTTTACTACCTTTTACACCATGCACAAGTCACCACTGTGGACTTGGTCCTTAGATTCTTTATGTTTAGTCTTAGTGATCTGGATGCCCAAATTTGTAGGAAATGTATATTTAATATTTCATCTGCCAGGTTAGAGAGGTTCTCTTTATATGTTAATAAAGTGTGTTTTGTGTTTTTCTAAACTAAACAAAACAAAACAAATAAAGAGAAATTCTTTCCTCACACTGGACATATTTCTAAAAGAAAGTCTCTATGAATTTTTTTGGTGACGTTCTATGGCCTGTGTTATACAGGAAGCGGAAGATCAGACTAGATGATCACAGTTGTCCCTTCTGGCCTTGGAATCTATGAATTAAAGTTAGCCTTAGTTTTTTATGTCATATCTGGATCAAAATCAGTTAGGCACAAATTAAGGCCTATTTATAGAAGACAGAAGTTTTTTTGGAGGGTTGGGGTGTGTGTGTGTGTGGGGGGGCATGATATTTTACAGCTTCACCTGATGCCAGATTTAAAATGACTAGTGATAGCCCACAAGTGAAAATACTGTGTCATTATTTACCCTCAAACAGGTTTTACAAGTCTGTTTTAATGGACCATCAATGGCTTTGACAGCTGCTATTGAGCCTGCTGTCAAACTGCCTCCAGTATTACATGTCTGAGAGACCACATGAAAGGAAGGGCCTTCTTCCATATCTTTAAATGCTTTATTTCTAGGATGTTTCAGAAAAGAGCTGAGCATAGACTTACTCCCTGTCTTTTCAGATCCAGGGATGTAAGTGACTTTACCTAATGCATATGGACCCAATCCTGTGAGGTGCTGGATCCCTTGTAGAACTTGTTGAGCACCTTTAACATCCATGAAAGTCAATGGTATTGAGGATGCTCAGAGCCTGATGGGGTTGGAAAGTGTGTATGGATTCTTGACTACTCACCGTGACTATGTTGTCAAAATGCACTTACTTTGTTCTTTGTGGTCTATAAAGTGAAACCTTGCTATTATTTGGTGTAACGGCTCAGAAATTTATTATGGCCCCTTTGATGACCATGTGGCAATGGGAATTACACTTACTAAACTTCTGCAGGGAAAAAGATTTGTCTGCATGTTCAGTAGCCACTTCTCTAACTCATCTATTTTTACCCTTTTCTTCTGGAAATACATTTCCTTCAGAGGTAACAGACTATGCTGTAAGCATTGCTTGTAACATATTAACTTAAAAAGCTTTGGCAGGGCTTTTAGTATGGCACCTCTATGATACCTGTAGTACTGCATGGCCCTCCTAGGGCAAATTTTACAGAGAGATTCCCATCAGATCCTCAGCATAGACTTGTTTAATTCAACAGATGGACATTTTCTAAAATGGTGGGCCATTCTGAGCACGCTTCATCCTCAAACTGCAATAGGTGCTGCTGCTTGAGGAAGGGGACCTGTTCTGGAGCTGGCATCACATTCTGTGGTTTGACCCTGATTCATGGCAGTTTCTATAGCTATATAATCAAACAGTGCTGTGTACCCTAGTTCTAGATGCCGAGTGCTCTCAACTCCCACTGAAATCATCTAAATTTGCAGGAGGTGCTCAAAACCTTCAAGGTTTGGCCTCCTCTGTGGTAAATATATGCACCTTTTTTCTGAAGCAAAGTTTCCTGAAAAATTTATGAGCCAAATATTGATGTGGATTATCAATTGCAGTGCTGCGAGGTGGACCACTCCCTGGTATCTACCGACTGCGTCAACTTCTCTTGCATTGGGGTTCTACTAATGACCATGGCTCTGAGCATGCTGTGGATGGAATGAAATATGCAGGAGAGGTAGGTCCCATCTTTTTATATACTAGCATATGGTACAAACTGAACCATTTTCACTTTCAAATATTTTTTGTGCTTTTTGGTTTGTGTATGAAATCTATTATTTCAGTGAATATTCAAAAGTGTAAACCAGGGTGAAACATTTCTGCCAATAAACACAGCTTTTCACAACAAAAATTCAGACCCCTGCCCGCTGGCAAAATTGTTAATTTTTGTAAATATGCTCCAGCCTGATACACACCATTTTCAGTGAGATCTTTTACTTTTTTTGCAGCAAACACAACTTTTGTATCAAAGTGTTTTGCTTTTCTCAAACTTGTGAAAATGTCATGGTTTGCTAGTTTTATTTATGTATTATCATTAATATATTTTGATATTATTCTAATTATGTGCAAAATTATAGTCCCATAATATACTTTCACAGATGAAGGAAATTGCTTGTTAAAGGGACATTTAAATTATCTGAGATCCAAAATTGTATGTACCTTAAAACTGATGCAGAGTGGTGGAGAATATCCTCCACATTCTAAATATCTGTGCTTTTAAATCTATCAGTCTATTGTCAAGAATTGTTTTAAACAAATATTTGCTGCTATTTTTGTGTGAAAGCATCAGACTACTATGGACTGAACTCCCTGAAGTTAATGGCTGGATTTGACTCAGTGTATATCACTGTGGGCCTAAACTCCCCCTAATACTCAAATACCAATTAATTAATAACAAATTCCACCTTCTTTCCACATCCCACATGGGAGTTGAAGGCCCAGACTACCAGGGAAATACCATGTTTTCCCTATATGAGAAGCCATGCTGCAGCCTCTTAGTGTTCCCACTCTGAAATCCCTAGGCATGCCATGGTGCTGAGTTTTATGGTAGCTCTGAACTGCTTGTCATATGGAGAAATGTTGGCAGACCAGATGCATAGCATAGATCCACTGGCCCAAAACCTTCTGGTAGGGGCTGTTGATTTTTTTTCTTTCCTTTCTATGCCTAGTAACATCTGGCATGGTCAAGCAACATTGGTGTACTAGTTCCTAGAGGCAGACTGAATGGTCTTTCCCCAAACTCCTGCTTGGGTCTGTCAAGCAAAGGGCTTTTACTTTGCCTTTTGTTTTCAGAACTAAGATTTGACCTCTGAGTCTTTGTACAACAGAGAAAGAAGGTACAGATGCTTTGCTAGAGTACAACTGGAGGCCTTGGGCTATGCTGCTTTTATCCTTCATAAGAACATGATGCACCAACAGAGAAGTAAACAAAGCAACATACTATATTCCAGAATTCAGGAACATTCATTGATTCATAGATTCCAAGGCTGGAAGGGACCATTGTGATCATCTAGTCTGAGTTCCTGTATAACAGAAGCCATAAAATTTCCAAAAATGATTCATGTGTGAATTAGAGCATATCTTTTAGAAAAAGAAATCAAATCTTAATTTTAAAATTACCCATAAGGGAGGATCCACCATGACCCGTGGTAAATTGAATGGTATTTTCTTGGTGCTTTTTGTTCATATAAGCAGGGGTCGGCAACCTACCGTGGCTGAAGAGCCGCATGTGGCTCCAGAGCCGCGGGTTGCCGACCCCTGTTATAAGGGTCACCTTGCTAAATTTCATCAAATTATTGGATTGTAGTAATTGCACGCTTGTTTTATATAAAGGTTGGAGCTGGGTGAAATTATTTGGATGAATAGTTTCATTTGCCCAGAAATGAAGTTTCAGTTGACCTGTTCACAAATTTGACACAAATACTTTTGGCCATTCATAGACCAACAAGATGAAGATGGGCGGGGAGGAGGTGCTGTTGAGGGTTTAATTCAGTTTAATTGAGTCCAGCAGTTAGGGGTCTCACTAGGGATGTGGGAGACCTAAATTAAAATCCCTGCTCTGGAATAGACTTAAAACAGACTTTCTCACTTCACCTAAAATTCAGATTTGGTTTGGCCCAAACCAATTATTTAAAAATATTTTTGGAACTGCTACTGAACTGCAAAATTAGCTTTTTGCCCAACTCTCATGAAGATATGTCTGGCTTCTGCATGTGTTCAAATACCACAGTGCTGGTTATGGTATTAGAAGCTATATAAGGAGACAGGAGTCCCCTGGAAAGATAAATACATGTTGAAAAAAATCCCGAAATTATAGTATTGTAGAAAGAAAGTAGAAGCGGAAAGAACTACAAGGTCATCTTGTCCATTCTGTAGCAGTGCAGGGTTGGGAGTAGAGCAGACACCTACAGAATAATAATTGATAAAGCACAAATGAATTAGGATGATTCTTTCAGAATTTCTTTAACCTGAAAATCCAGTTGAGATTCAACACATCTATGGATAACTTGTATATTGAACAAGTGCATATTATATGCATGTGCAACATCTCCTCTGTTACATGATCTGATAAATTTTAAGCAAGTTTTCCAGTATTTTGTGCAGTCTCCCTATTCTAACTTTTTCACTTTATTTAAAACCAAAATAGCTGACAAATGATTGCTACAAAAAACACAAGCACATGAAAGAACTGTAGAAGGTATAGAACGTATTTATACATTTTTTTTATCCAGTGAAACCACTTTCAGTGGGGTGCCCAGGGAATGCAGGATTGGGCCTGTGGTGGCTTGTTATTGCAAAATAATATTCATTAATGTTTCATTTTCTTTGGTTGCAGCTTCATTTGGTACACTGGAATCCAAAATACAGTAATTATGCTGAAGCTTTGAGAAAATATGATGGTGTGGCTATTTTGGGCATTTTTCTGCAAGTAAGTAGAAATGCTCATTCTTTCTTTGTACTATTGCATATGTTTGTTCTTTGCAGGAAAAAGGTTCCTGCCCTACTTCCCAATACTGTGTCACATTAGAGGACTTGTTCACAATGGTGCATAGAGATAGACTGAAATTAGGTTGGGTCTGGATCCACTAAAATTTAGCAGACACCCACTCAGACTTATAGCTATACTCCTGCTATTCAGTAGTGTGTGCCATTCATGCTACAGAATAAGAGTCACATTACTCTCATCCTGTGCCTCTTGCTACATCCACATGTCCCTGGGGTTATGTTCTGATGTGAATGGAGGGACTGAAGAGGACACCATAACCACATAACCTGCTCTGTGGGTGCAGTGTCAGTAGCAGGTGGCTGTCCAATAGCAATCAGCGATGCAGTGTATTACTCACTGACTGATTTCCATGTCAGGGATCTCTCAGAAGATTCTGCTTTAATCTTCCTCTGAGAAAACATGCCCAAAAACAGCATATATCACTTGCGTCTTTTTTAACCCCCATGGGTGTATAGTTTTTGTTTCAAAAGGTGGTTTTAGCCTCTCATTTCTCATTAATGTTAATTAAAGATAGGCCCAGGCCCAAACTTTGTATTGGGATCCTGGTCAAAATTTTCTCAGTCTTCAAATTGAAGGTTTTGGTTCAGCCCTTTGCAGAAATCAGATCCAGCCAGGAACTTTAGATTTGGTCCAGATTCAAACTTCCTCTTAACTGTGGAATTTGTTCCAAGGTTTTGGTTTGGGCCCATTTCTAATATTAGTAGACCAAAATCAGAAGTCCTTCCTAGTTTTTTAGCTCTATTCAGGCAAAACTCATTGAGTCCAATAGTAGCAATGCAGTGAAATTCCCTCAGACATTGAACTTTCTTTTCTTTCTTTTCTTTCTTTTCTTTCTTTTCTTTCTTTTCTTTC
>ML675601.1:87644846-87899193 GCA_007922155.1 Mesoclemmys tuberculata
TCTTTTCTTTCTTTTCTTTCTTTTCTTTCTTTTCTTTCTTTTCTTTCACATTTGGATTTCAGTGTCCATTATGAGAATGAGGAGAGCACTGGTTATTAGCAGATGTAATAGGAGCAGGTGGTGTGTGAGCTTCTCCACACATCTCTGCAAATATACCCTCAGCCTTTCTAGTATATTAGATTGCTGAGACTGATTTGAATATTTACCTGTCAAATTATGTGGTGGTCTTGTGCGAAGAAACTTAATCCTGAAGTTTTCTTCAGTGGGTGTTTTGTTTACATGGGACTGCACAATGAGGCCCAAGAGAATAAGGACAAATTTGAGTTACTGGTGGCATGAACGCGTTTTAAGTCATTCATTCACTGATGAGAAGTTACACTCGTACTATCCAGGGCCTTCCCTGTTATCCTCTGTTAACCTCTTCTGAAATATAGAAAGTCATACAGTATTTCTTTGCTCTTCTCTTCTTTACATGAGATCAGATCCTTGCAGAGATATTAGCTTTTTATTCATATTTTCCCTGGATACTCAGCTTAGCATATACTTGTATTTTTAATAAAGCCAGGCTACTGTATAAGAGCTAAAGCACGCATTTGATAGGTAAATTACCATCAAATGGTACACAGACATGCTAAAGAAATTATACATTTTCCGTTATAAGTAAAAATTGTGTGAAATGTAAAACTAATTTACTTCCTATCATCATAATTTTGTCTTTTGTGCCAAGTTTATGATAAAATATTGTAAGCCTTCCTACCCCACACCCCATTCAGTGGGAATTATACTAGTCACTTCAACGGGAGCATGACTGAGCCTTTTAGGTAGGTTTAGCCAACACTACTATTATGAAAAATCAGGCAATTATTTTATTCTTATATTATTAAAGTATTTTTTTCTCCATCAGGAGTAACGTTTTGTTGTTTTTCTGTACAGAATGGTCAGAGAATGTTGCCAATTAAACTGACAGATGGGTTGGGTCAAGTAGAATTTTTCATGCAATCAGATAAAATGTGAGATATGAAGGAAAAAAAATTTGCCTGGCATAACTACTGTTCAACTCATGTTTTCTGCATTACAGGTGGGAAAAACTCCCAAACCGGAGATGAAGAGGATCCTTGAAGAAATAAATAATATTAAGACAAAGGTAACAAAATAGTTGTTATTGTATTAAGTTAACTGAGTAGCTGCAGTAACGATAATCAGAAGGCCAGATTCATTAGTCTTCTCTGACTCTGCATTGTTCCAGCAAAACAAAGCAGCCAGAGCATTCTTGTGACTATGGCCCAGAATATCTTCCTTTCTTTAAGGAGAAATGTCATTCCTCCTCTCACTACTCTAAGGGTCCTCACTGACTTCAGTGGACTTTGGATCAGTTGTCAGGCAGCCCTTGTTGATATCAGCACAATTGTCATCACACACCCGATCCTAAACTGTTTTTCTAATTAATTAATTATTTAAGGACCTTGTCCGATACTCATTACATAGGCAGAACTCCCACAGATGGGAGCTCAATTTGCATTAGAATTATAGTATCAGGCCTATGTTTAACACTGGAAACAAATGCAACCTCTGGGTGTTTTCTAAAAAGAGTAGTCTGTGCCGAACATAGGGGTCCCTTTTAATTCTGCTAAAAGAAAATTCACTCTTTACTCTACATCTGACATTGATCTTGTCACTCACTTATTTAAGAGTTTGCTTCTGCAAGGTGCCGAGTACGCTGTCATTGATCTATTAAATCACTAAAGCCCGTGCTTAACTTTAAGCACATGAATAATGCCATTGATTGAGGGGTCAAGTCTTGAATCTCTCCCCCGGCTCCCCACCCTTTGTCACCTCAGGTTTAAACTTCTTTGCCTTTCTTCCAGTCCCTACATAACTCCACCTCTCCCTACTTAAGCAACCCTCAGTCATTTATTACTCTGTCCTTTGCCATCTTTGCTCTGCCCATAATGTCAGACCCGCCATTCATCTCTTTCTCCCAGAAGCATCTTTCTTCCTTTTTCATGCCACCATCTACATGTGGAACAGCCTCATTACTGTAACCAAAGGTTCCTCAGTAAGTGAACAAATCAAACACTGTCAGACTCTATGTTTAAAAGGCAACAGAGACACCAGCCCCAGTACATGGCAACTGAGACTGCCCACGCCTACGCCTTGCTTTAGTAACAGCAGAAACATAGATATTTAGTTTTGGATAATGGAATCCAGTCACCATGCATATATATCACGGAAATCCAAAACTGGGCTGTGGCTATACTGAAAAAGAAACAGTTCAAGAAAAACAAAGACAGATAAGAGCATGAGCTAAGTAATTGAAATAAATGCACAGCGTCTTGAATTTTATTTGTTATCCTTTTTTTCTTGGCAAAGTGTAAATCTAAACGTGGCTACATATTTATGTAATTTATATGATGGGTTAGTGAAAAAATACCTTGGACATAAATATTTCATTCCCAGTCACAATTGTTAGGTAACAATACATTGTGGTAACAAGAGTTTCTGAGAAGTTACAACACTTAATTACATCAGTGGACAAGTTGATAAAGTGCATTTTATTTTATTTTATTTTATTTTATTTTATTTTATTTATCTCAGCTCGGGCCAGTGGTCATTTCTGGAAAAGTAAGTTACAGGACAAATGTTTGAAAGGAGGATGTCAGTCTTTTACGTGATGTTGGCCATGCCATTAATTCTTCCATGAAAACTTGACTCTCTCTCTAAGCAAGATCTGTGTCTCCACTAGTGTTACTAAAGAGATTTCTGTTTTATTTGTTTAAGGGGAAAGAGGCTCCTTTTTCAAATTTTGATCCATCAATTCTTTTCCCTAAATCTTGGGACTATTGGACCTACCATGGTTCCTTCACTACACCTCCTTGTGAAGAATGTGTTACCTGGATTCTTCTGAGGGAGCCTATTATTATCAGCCCAGACCAGGTAAACTTCATCTGGATGTTAATTTCCCTATTGTCCTGGCTCTCTCACAGTTTCAGGTTATTTAGTTATATGCCATATCTCAGCTTTAGTCTTTCAATAAGGAAAACTCCCACTAGAGTCAATGGAAATTTGCATGAGTAAAGACTGAGTTAAAACAGAGTAAAAACTGAACTTCAGGATGGGGCCCTTCTGTTAGAAACTGCTCAGATGGCTTCAGTAGGAACACCTGGGACCCTGAAAAGAGCTGCACAGGACTCTAGACTTGTAAGTTATGTCTACACTGAAGTGGGGAGCGGGCCTCACAGCCCTGACAGACAGACTTGTGTTAATGGGGCTCACGCTAGTGTGCTAAAAAGAGCTGTGCAGATGCTGTGGCAGTGGCGGAGCCTCAGGCTTGGACTTAGGGGACAGGGTGAGTCTGAGCTTGGGTGGCTAGCTCAAGCCTTTGCCAATGCTGCAGTGTCCACACAGCTACCAGTCATTCTATCCAGGCCAGGATAAACTCACTCCCATCTGCAGTGTAGACATATCCTATGGGCCTCTCCACCCACCCCAATTTCCTGTCTGTCTCTGTGTGACAGAAACTGCAATCCCTAGCTGTCATCCACATTTGGAAAATTATTAGTTCCAGCTGCTAGCTTCCTAAACCATATCTCTAGGAAGGGTCAGGTCACCAGAGGCCTTGGAGCTTCACAAACCAGTGAGATTGTAGTGGGCTGTGGGAGGAGAAGAGAGTTCACATGGAAGCAGGAGGTAACCAGAGAGTGAATGTGAAGGTTTTGTGGCTACCTGTGTGGAAGAGACTGATTGTAATCAGGGTTATTTTAGCTTGAAACAGGAGCATTATTTCTCACATATCAGCCAAAGAGGAGTGGCAGCTTTCCCTCTGCTTTCCTCTCGGTCTGCTCTCCCCTTTACTTTAACCCTCGATTGTAGGAGATGATGGAGCTGGATGTGAAACCCACATGTTATTTGCCAGAGGGCCTTGGAAAACCTAAAGCACTGCCCAAACACCAAGCTCATCAAAGTTGTAAGCCATTAGCCTACACACTTCTGCTGTGTGACTTTTGTTTGTATATGTTTTGTTTTTTGCCTTTTGAAAGTTTGAGCAAAATCACTTCAGCCATTTTTGAATGAAGAGAGAGTGAAACTACACTTTTACTATGGAGTCCAGTTATTGAGGCTAATAATATAGTCAACTGTCTCATTCATTATGCATTACATACACTCAGTTAAAAACTGGTTGTGATGCAACCTCAGTTTTGGCATTTCCAGATTTCTAAGGGATTCATTTTACAGCCATAATGTTCTTTTAATATAGTCTTTTTATTTAATATTTCAAAAGATTTCTCCCTAAAATCCAGAGGAAGCACATTTTAATGGGTGAAATAATAATTTTTAAAAAATGGTGACCATAAAGCAACCTACTCAAGTGGCAGCATGTAACAAAGAAATTAATGTAAGTTTTGTTGTGCTTTTAAACACATTTCTGGAAATGTTCATGGCTAAATGTGAATAAACAAAAGCAAAGACTTCAGGGAACCTCCATTTCTCCAGTCTGAAGGCCTAGTGTTAAACATGACAGTCTCAAAACAGAAATAAACATTATTTTGTTGTTGTAAATTTCCACTCCAGAGTACATGCATAAGGGCATTAAATGGTTGAAATTGGATAAAAATGACCAGTGATCCTTTTGGTGATTTCAGATGTAAAGGTCAGTTTTCTAAGCTAGGATTTTTCCTGTACTCTGCAGTCCACAGTCCATGCATGTCCCAGATTTCAAGACACAGTGGGAACACGAAAATTCTTTGAGTCAGAAAGTGAGTGAATGACACAGTGCATATATGCATATTTAGATATATGTAGACATATTTTCTTATCCTACGATCTCAAGGCGTTTTATGAATACGATATAAATAAGCCAATGCAGACATCATATGGATCCTGGCTGACATCAGTGTACAGCACTTTTATTTCCAAATTGTTATGTCCTGATAATTTTGTGACTGCTTAGTTTGTAAAAAAAATGGAATACGTTGAGTACAGTGAGATCACCAGAATACGGGTCTGATTTGAACCTTCGTCCTAAAGGTGAAAACTAACACGAACTTCTACATGACTGTATTTACATAGCTCATTCAAATACAAAGCTGGTCTGGAGGTAACTCCCTATTTTTCCTTGTTTGTACCAAAATATAAAGGTATTAGACATTTGGAAGCTTGTCCTTGCATGCAAAATGGAAATAGGCTGTGGTCAGCTTTCCTGGCTCAGCAGCACAAGTCTGGTTAGAGCCTCATTACTGACTCAGCTATTTGCATTACAGGGGATCAGGTACGGGTTTATTTGAAACTCCGATGAAAGCATGGCTATTAGTGAACAGCTCTGTGTTGCATCAGCAGTAAAAATGTCAGCTTCCTCTCAACCTCCCATCTCCCCTGCTTTAGTGGGTTTATTTTAGTGTGAAATTTGTTTAGAATGCAACAGCTATGTGCTGAATCATGGATACAACTTCATCTGATGTGTTTCTGATCACTGCTAGATTCAGACAACACTCTTCTTTCTAAATACTACTAGTGACAAATTTTTTGAATTAATTGTTCTCCAGGCAGCCAGCAGGACCTGTGTGTAATCTGCAGGGGAGCATGTCGATCTGACCATCAGAAAACGTTGATAATTTCTTCAAAGTGGATAATTAGTACTTGTAGCTGGTGCTTTGCGGTTTATTGGAGGTTATGCTACTTTACGGAGTTATTATCAGTGGTGTTACTTGTATTGCAGTAGCGCCAAAGATAGTGCCAAAGGGCCCCTGTGTGCTGGGTGCTATACAAACACAGAACAAAATGACAGTTCCTGCCCTAAAGAGTTACAGTCTAAGGCCATGTCTATATTTCAGGCACTATTGCAGCATAGCTATGGCCCCGCAGCAATGCCGGCAGTAACCCTATACTGGAAATGCAGCCTACAGCGATGGGAGGGGTTTTCCTTTCACTGTAGGTGTAGGAACTCGACCTCCCTGAGCATCAGTAGCTAGGTCAATTCATTGTGTCTACACCTGCGGTTAGGTCAGACCCCTGAGCACTGTGGCTATGTCTACCTACATTTTAAGTGTAGACCAGGTTTAAGTAATCTTCACCTGAGAGCGGTTCACAGGTTCAGGCCCTAAAGATCTGTAATCCTAGAACCCTGCTAACATTGCAGACTTGCTGACAGTAATTGTTTTAAGTGCTAATCCCTTTGCCACAGAGACCTGATGGTGCTCCTGTATGGCTGAGACACTAGGGACAAATGTTCCAGTGTACAACATGAGCACCTGGAAAGATGTGCTTACCTCACATGCATTAAGCCTTGCAAACAGATAGATATGTACATCACTATCCAATCCACATACTATTGCTATTTTATTTTTATAACAACCTTGGTTTGCACTTTACAGCAAATGTATATACTAACACCCGTAGGTGCACCCCAATGTGGGGGGGAGTGTGGTACAGCAGGAGTGAGTTACACTGAAAGTAGGGCCCTGTGGGTGCAGAGCCAGAGAAGAACCCTATCAAGTCCTGAAAAGTACCTGGAAAATGCCATCTGTGGCATCACATGAAAAGAAATTAACCCTGGATTTTTAATTTTTTCAGCAAAAAAGAAACAAACTGAAGGCCTTGCTTCTAATCCATTCAAAGCATTACAGGAGGCAATGTCCTACTTTAATAATATTGCTGCCAGTATTACTGGGTCTTCCTGCTATACCACAGCAGGATATAGTTTGTGCCTCAGCTTGCTATTGAAGCAAAAGACTTGTTGGAAAATCCAGCACTAAGGGCTTCTCACAAAGGACTAAATCCTGATGTGTCCTTCTCAGCGTCTCAGGGCTCTCTTGCTAGAACAGAATGGTGCAGTTCTTGTTCTGAAATGGAGGGGAAGGGATTTCGGTCCCCTGCATAAGAGGTCCATGCATGTCCTTTGCAAGTCACAGAACTCTGCAACACAATGCTCCCTGCACCCCAACGCCCTGAGCATGAGGGCAAAACTGAGCTGACGAAAGCAGCAGTGGAACCAGTGGATATCTGAGTATATGGATCTATCTCCTGTATCTGGCTGGCTATCTACTATAAATATTTATAGAGTACCACTGTAGTATCTATGGGTTCTCTGGCTATTCTACTGCACAGAGGGTAGCACACTGACCATGTGGGTTACTGCAGCCAGTGTAACTATGGCCTTGGAGGAAGAATTTCTTCAAACCCTGCCCCTGTGGCAGCTCCAGTTTATAGCCCAGTCACTCAGGCAATGTTCTGATTAAAGCACTGGGACCAAAGGTCGGAATTCTCCAGTCCACTTTCAAACTGAACTTTTTATTTTGGTGCAATTACTCACTGTGTATTTTCCTTTTATACTGCAATAGCCAGATTTCTCATGGAATAGAAAAGACATGCTGCTATTCTCTAAAACAGACTTCCGTTCCTTCACTGGAAGTGCTAGCAACAAAACCTTGCTAAACTACTCATACTTCCTCTCCAGCCATATAAGGGGTCCTTACATTCTGATTGATCCTGGGGCAGAAAAATAAAAATGATCCAAAGGGGCTGGAAAACAAACCTTACATTATGAGACTTAAGGAGCTGAAATTATTCAGCTTATTGAAGCTGGAGACATGGTAGACAAGCTATCTGAGGTGGTACAGGGAATATGTTTTCTAGATGGCTGGCTGGTGTGCCTAGTTCACATGCCTAGGGTCATACTGAACACCACAATTGTGGTTGGGAAGGAGTTTCCCCTGAGATCAGATTGGCAGGGACTTTGTGGGTGTGGGGGACAGAGTTCACCTTCTTTGGCAGCATGGAATATGATTTGCCAGATGGGATGACATCTTGATCTTTCCTGTTCTCTGCTGTGGCACACCGTTTAGTCTCTGGAAGACTGAAATGCTTTAGTCCAGTGGTTCTCAAACTTTTTTCATTTGCGGACCCCTAAAAAATTTCTCATGGAGGTGCAGACCACTTTGGAAATCTTAGACATAGTCTGCAGACCTGCAGGGATCCACAGACCACAGGTTGAAAATTATGTTCTATGGGAACAACAACCTTTCACGGACCCCTTAGACATAGTCTGTGCACCGCCAGTGATTCATGGAACACAAGTTGAGAACCACTGCTTTAGTCTAACTAGAGTCTTTGAGCTTTTATAGTGGTATCTGGGTAAAGTGTAATGGCCTGTAATATACAGGTGGTCAGACAAGATGATCTAATGCTCCCTTCTGGCCTTAAACTCTATGAAACTGTGAATGCAACATACAGCAAACCTTCAGGTTCATGATGGATTTGTTATTGTGTTTCAGGTTAATAATAGAGATGATGCACTTTTCATTGACCTTTGAAAATATAAACTATTCTGAAGGCAAGGTGTCACAGTGACTCATGTCACCCTATATACCCTTACCCTTGTCTTCTTGATCATGAAGGGTAATGTCACAGCAAAGAGGCGCACAAAGACGCCTACCGCTTGCGCATGATAGCTCCTCAGGTTGAGAGTTTGTGTTGATGGGCCATGAGTAGGTCAGGGAAGAAGCCAGGCAGGGTCCGAGAATCCACTGCTACACAGATCTACCATGTAATGATCACCAGAGGCTATTCCAGCTGTTAAGATACAATCGTTTCCATGCAGGGGCTCCTGTGATTTTGTAGGAAGATTCCTCCCCAGCCCCCAGTGTTTGGCTCAGCTAATTGGTCTAGGTGTTGTGCCCTGGATTTGCCCCAAGTTGACATTTTTATTTTGCTTCCTTGCAGATGGCAAAGCTCCGTAGCCTTTCCATCAATGCTGAGACAGAACCTGTTCGCCCCATGGTGGATAACTGGCGCCCTCCTCAGCCTCGGCATTTCAGAATGGTGAGAGCCTCATTCCAGTAAAATCTATGCTGAAACTGGATGTCTTTGGGTGAGGCAATTCCTACATCCCAAAGCCAAGTTAGTTTTGTGCCCTCTACTGCTCTTCCTCTGGAGGTAGATCTGTGTTTTTCAGTCCAAAACTCTAAATAATGAAATGTGACAGGTCCCTGACTAATTTTGAGAGGTCAAAAATTACTCAAGGCAAATTCTAACCTTAACTTGAAAATGTGGAATCTGTGTTTGTACCTCTATAACAGCTGCGTTAGCTTTAACAGTAGCATTTATATGGCTATTTCTAAGGAAGAAAAACGCTATAGTTACTAATGGCTAGAAAAGACATTTCCCCATTATCTTTCTGGTCTACAGTGCTTACCTTTCCCCAGACCGAAGAGATTTCTAACTAACAGAAACAATAGTCATTTGAATTTAAAATGGGCAACTTGTCAAATTCTGCTGTCAATTTACTAGCATAATCTGGTAGGGAGCACCACATGTAACGGAGGGCAGAGTTTGCTCCTTTGTATTCATATAGAAATATGGAGAGTACAAAGACTCACTAAATGCCCATTGATAAGTAAGCAGGTTAAGGTTTTAATGAACTCAGAGGTTAATATTGTATACTTTTATTTTGAAAACTGAAATCAAGATGTTAGATCAAATTAAGGGTATAAAATTGTGGTGTTGGGGGGATGAATTTCTACTTCAATTATTGTAACAATTGATTTATTCTTGTTAGAAGGTCTATTTTCATATTAACATCAGAGCAACTGACATTAAATGAATTTAGAGAAATCCCAGGATTTTCTTTAATTTCCTGCATTTGTAGATCTTAACAATGAATGAAAGTGGATAAATTCTGTAGAAAACTGTTTAGCATCCTAGGAGTTATTTAGTTCCCATTTTTTTCTACTGTACCATTGTCCTTACATGTCTCAAGGCCAAACTCATATACCTATGCAATTGATTCTGATGTCAATGAGATTTGTGTATAAGTATCTCTGTTGGACTTATGTTATGGTAGCAAAAGCAATAAAAAGGGATTGTATGATTGCACTTGAAGTAACAGCATTTTTGCCTTAAGAGAACCAACACTAATAAAATTATTTTGTAAGAAATGGTGTTTTTTCTTTTTCTTTTTTAAGAAATGGTGTTATTTCTAATGTGGGTAACAGGAAAAAGTAATAGACAAAAATACTTGTCAATGTCCTCCACAATACACCTCCGTATAAATTAGGGATGGGTAAAGACCCAATCCTGGCTGTTTGCTTGTATTGAAAGACACTATCATGGTTTTTTTGTGACTCCAAGAAAATAACATCTCTATACTACAGTACTTCATCATAGCATCTGCTAGTTGGCAATTACCTCCACACTGATGTCACTTGTGAGCCTCTGCTTCCAAGAAAAACCTCATTCCTAATAGCATTTACTTCTTGTTTGATCATATACTATCTTTGACCCTACAAAACCCATATAGTCAGAAGTATTCGGCTTCAACTTTTCTGAACTGATCTGGCTCATCTCTAATGATGCCATTTCACATGAACCCTAGTTTCCTACAAGAAAACACATGATAGAACTAGATAAGCTGATGGGCCGCATATGACCCTTGAAATATGTGTTAATTACTTATGCTAAACAATCTGTTTCACCTTGCATTTGGGGTGACACTCTCAATATGTTTCCCAGGCCTGAAGAAGGGCTCTGTGTAAGCTCAACAGCTTGTCTTATCTCGCCAGAAGTTGGGCCAGTAAAAGATATTACCTCACCCATCTTGTTTCTCTAATATCCTGGGACCGACACAGCTACAGCAACACTGCATACCATAATTGTACATGTGAGAATTTGTTTACTTAGAACAAGTTTTTAAAAAGCATCCTGTTTTCAGTGTTGTGCTGCTGCTGTGTAGTTTAATATAATTTACAAAACACATATTAATAGAATCAAATAGGATGTAGCCCAAAGTCTGATGCCTGGGGGTGGGGGGAGAAAGGGGGGTGAAAGAAAGATTATAAATTTTGGTGTCCCTTATGGTTTACTCGTGTTACTTTCCCATAATGGCCTGTAGATGGCAGCAAAAGTACAAGAACAGGAACTAATATCCTGGTCCTGCTTCACTGGTCTATAGGCAAATTCTCATTGAGTTCAGTGGTGCACCATCAATCACTGAATTATCCTGGCGGCAGAGAGAACCCTGTGTATGAGATACAATTATAGAAGAATTCTCTCTGTGTCCCTTATTTAACAGCAGTGATGTTTTATTACAGGCTGACATTGTGTTTCCATCTCAAAAGGCACCTTGACGATAGTATTTTCTTTGTAAGATTCTGCACTGTAGCACATCTATGCTATGCTATAATGCACTTTAATTTAAGATATGCTGTTATTCTTAGCAATGTTACTTGCAAACAGGAAATGTGGAAATTTCATGTAGAAATATATTGTATATGCTACAGTTTATTCAGCTTTTATTATTATTATTTTATTATATTACTCAAACAGCACCATTCTGTAAGTTGTGAATGATGTCTAACAAAACCCATAGCTCCTGCATTTGATACCAGTTAGCCCAGTGTAAATCAGGAGCGAGGCAGTCAGAAGGTGAAATCCTGGCTCCATTGAAGCCAATGGGAGTTTTGGCACTGACCTCATTAAGTGGTGCCAGGATGTCACCCGGAAGCTGTAAAGCTTTTGTAAGTGACATTGGAATCAGCTCTATAGTTCAAAGAAATTGAAATCTAACTTGCATGAGTAGAACTGAGCAATAAAATGCTGTGAGATAAGGAGAGTAGGGCAGTGGCGGATTTAAATTTAACGTCTCAACGGAAAGGGTTAACCTATCACGGTACAAGATCAGTATATTTTCTGTTGCAAATAAAAATAACCTTTCACTGGGCTATAGAAGGCTTCTTCACAGCAAACTATGCTGAGCTACAGCCCCATGGATCTATGGTGCACAGTACATTCTGCTGTATTTTGATGCTTGATGCAAAGGAACAGCTCTACCTGTGTCAAATTCACTGCATTCCTCTGAAGCTGCAGAGGCCCAAATGGAGCACGGGAAACCAAGCTGAAGCCTGAAATGGTGTAGGAATCACTTCCTGAAGACAAATAATATTTACTATAACCACAGTTTATTGGCTACCAGTAATAAAAGTAACTCAGTGCCCAGTTTGCATGTGATGGATTGATCTAAATTTGGTCTAAACTGAAGCCAAAACTGTTAGTGAGGTGAGAAGTACATTCATTCTATATTGCTCATTGGGAACCCCTTCACTAACATTCAAAATGGTCAGAGAGCTTGTCCTCATGCTACCTTAGTACAGCCAGTGGCAAAAATGTTCAACGGCTCGTTTCATTCGATGGTGTCTCTCAGGCAGAAAGAACATGAGTGATGGTTAAATTGCAGCCTGAGGTTGTTAGAGTGGCTGTTGTTTTCATGTCATGAGGAAAATTTGCTGCATGGCTATAAAACTTTGGGGTGAGGGCTTTGTATATATTCTCCTTCAGTGTAGCTTTGTATAACATGTTGATTTGGGCAATTTTGCAGCCCCACTCTCTCTTTCCCTCCCCCCTAGATACTTTCTTTCTGTTTCACTAGGATAGGTTGATTTTTCATTGATTTTTCCTGTCCTTATCTGTGCAGGAGCCAAACACTGCAATGATTAACACCCCATGTCACTTTTGAGCAAATTCTGATTGGATCATTGTAAAACCAGAGTGACCCAGTTTAATTCAGAGCAACATCATTGATTTGATTGTGCTCTCACTCAGCAGTCGATTAATCTATGGCTTCAGGCCCTAAACTTGAAAGGGGCACATGGACCATGATGATTAGTTCCAAGGATAAATATTGCGGGTCAGTGTACGTCAGAGAGGTGAGTTGGGGGCAGCATTGTCAGCACAATGAGTCAGGAGTGCCAGGAGCATTTAAAAAAAAAGGGGAGGGGGGAGGGGAGGTCTCTGGTTTGCTGAGAAGACATTTGACTGGATTGGGTCCAAAGACCATTTAGTCTTAATCCACCACAGTTCTCACTTACCCTGGTGTTACACCAGAATAGTTCCACTGGTCTCAAGTCTCATCTTCCTTGCACTAGCTTTACACCAGTATAATTCCACTGTTTTTTGTCAGGGTTACTCCTGATTTACCCTGATGTAAAGGAGAAAAGAATAAGGTGCAGTCTTTAACAACTAAAATTTTAAAGGGTTTGTTTGCCTGATCGGGGATGGCTAATCCTGCTGTCAGTGAACATAATGGAATTGGAAACATAATTGGCTCTTCGGGAGAGTGAATTTATTTATTTTTCCTGCCTTATGAAAGAGTATCTGACTTTAAAGAAGGGAGTTTAGAAGCCAGTAGCCAGTGTTTGAAGCTGGGAAGGGATTTTTAAAATGTAAAGGGAGCCATGAGGCACAAACACACTTCTAGTCATGATGCTGTAAAACAGCCAGGAAGTTATGATGAGAAGCAAAGCCAAGAATGTTAAAAGAATAAAGCACAAACTGATGTTAATCACGGGTTTAATCAAATCAGAGGATAGAGCATCTGAGAAATCTTTAATACAAAAAGTTTGTAATTAGAGAGAGAATATTGAGATAAAGGGACTAGTCATTCAATAGGTCTATCCACACTGAGGGGTGAGAGGACAGGGGAATTCCCTAAGGAGGGGAAGACAATAGTGGGCCACAGGGAGAATACAGAGAAGTGACTTGAGTCTTGCTAGAAGAGCTGTATCTGCTCTGGATTGTAGCATGAAGAGAGAACACAGGGCAAGAAATCCAGAAACCCTGGGCTGATAGGCTTATGGAAATGACATTGGGACCTAGACAGAAAACCAACAGGCTGCAGAAAAGGCTTTGTTTACTCTGAGGAAACTGTACTTTAGAAAAGACTAAACTTAGGGGAAGTAAAGTACAGAAGCAGGAGACCTAAAGAGAAAGACATGATTTGGGGGAGTATGTTACCTGTCAGAGATGGTCTAGAATGCTCGGGCCTGCTTTGAGTGCAGGGGACTGGCCTGGAAGACCTCTTGAGGTCCCTTCCAGTCCTACGATTCTGTGTGAGTGGGAACTGTGAGAGACTTGAAGTTAGCTTATGATTAGTAGGGTAAATCTAGACAGTGCTGGTCACTGAGAAATGAACAGGACTATAGTTTGGAGCTAGAGATAAAATGTAAAATCTAATGTAAAATCTAACCCCCACATACAACTAGTAATACAAAAGAAGTGTTGACAGATAGATACTCTATCAGCACAGTGATGTTCCAACTTCTGATGTTAAATCTGTCTGGGCTATTAGAAGTCTAATAACCAAATAGAATGTTTAGTTTGTTACAGAGCCAAATCCTACACAATAAAGTTTATGTATGAAAAGATTAATAGTAAAAGCTACTTTGACTTCTTGTCCTTCTTTCATTAAGGACTGTTGATCCCTCCTTAACTAGGTTATTGAAATCGTGGGCTACTTGTGTAATATAAACACTTCTTCATGTAACAATGGATCTTAGAGAAAAGACAATGTAGTATTTATGTAGGTTTGATGCTTGTGAGGGAATGCACCTCTGTATTCAGACCTTACACACTATTGTAATAATCCTCATGCAAATTATGCCTTGTGAGTGTCATTTGAAAACTAATAACGCACTGATCAATAATATGATGAAGTGTGTGGTAACATTATATAAAGTTGAGTTCCCCCCATACTTGTACTCACATAAAACCCATCTCAGTGTAGTTAAATAAACTTGTTTTATTCTTTAATTAAAACTAACCTGTGTTGTGAATTGTTTAAGTAACTCCATTTACAGTAGCGGACTGTCGTATATTGATCCCCATAGAGGGGCAACGGACCTGATATATCGGGGCTGTCCAGGAGAGGGCTGGAAACATGTTTTGGGGGGAAAGATCCAGGACTGGGAGTGTGTTTGGATTACCCTGCAAGTAGTAACCAAGGCTGCTGGAAGCCAGCGTCTGGTTGGTATTTGCTGAACGGCTGCTGAGGTCAGAGTTTCTGGACAGGGCTGTGGTTACACACAGACACTCAGGGTGTGACCTGCATGCTGTTTGGCTCTTTGTGTGGAGCCCAGGTTGCAGTGGCATACTATGAGTCTCCAGCGCCTAGGAGCCAATGTTTCCATTTGCACCCCCTCTTCTTCTTGAGGGGGGGAGGGGAGGGCTGTGCTGCTGCGCGGGAGGCCGTGGCCCAGGGACGCCACTGCCACGTTGGGAGCTACAGCAGCAAAGCACTGTGAGACTGTCCAGGTTGCTGGGCAAGTGATCACACAGCCCCCTCAGTGACCCCGCAGGGATGTAGAACTAGTAACATGCCATGTGTAGAACACATCAGCAGTGATGATGCAAGTGTCCCTGCACTCTCCTGTCTCAGTCCTGACCAAGCATAGTGCTCAGGTTGTAAACTAGGCTCCATGCAGAGTTCAGCAACTGGCCTGTCTGTGCTAAGATGCTAGTTGTGGTTAGGTGTACAGTGGTCACCAAGAACTGGATTAATAGCAACTCATCAAATGATAACATCTTTCAGTTTATTATGTTGAAGCTTAAATACAAAAAGGAAGCTTATAAGAAGTGGAAGCTTGGTCAGATAACTAGGGAGGAGTATAAAGATACTGCTCCAGCATTCAGGGGAGAAATCAGGAAGGTCAAAATACAACTGGAGTTGCAGCTAGCAAGGGTAACAAGAAGGGTTTCTACAGCTATATTAGCAAGAAGAAGAAGGGCAGGCCATTTTCGCTGTGATCCTCTGGGCAGACTGAGGCATTATAATATTACTACCCTTAAACAAGTGGATTCACTACTCTTTTCAGCTCACAGTCCTTCTATACCACTTCCTGTTACCTTCTTGTCCCCTGCCCTGTCCCCCTTCACTTTCCATTTAGTTTATCCCCTACCTCACATTTCTCACATGTGGAGCTCTAAGAATTGTTAATTTAGTAAGTATTAATATCCCTCAATCCTCTTAAAGATTCTGATAGGATTATTATTATCTCAGGATTTATATATGTAACTGAACTGAGAACACAGATATTTTCAAAAAGTCCTGCAAAATGTCATGCTAGCTGTACAGTGTGAAAAAAAATCACTTGCAATGCCAGATAACAAATGCAGCTACATCATGTGCGGCTGCCACCTATTCTGCATCAGAGCAATCAGACAATTGCTTTCTTCTTTATGTTCTGCACCTTCTTCTATAATGGACTGTTCAGGATATAAATTTGTTCCCACAGATGAGCTTGAGACCTCCAAAAATCTGGCTGAAAAGAGACCTGGATTATATTGACGGAATGCCAGAATGTGGCATCCAGATACTACAGTCATGGGTGTATTAGAAGTATTCAGATTAAAACAGGGTATCTTTAGAGTCAGATTTAGATTAGATTCAATTAGCTCAGATCAGATCAACCCATCACTAGTGATATAATTCTCTGCAGTGCCAAATCCTCAGCCCCACCCTGTTCACATTGCATAGGGCAGTGTTTGCCAAAGCCTGGGCATGCCCCCTGGTGGGGGAGCAAAGATAGATTTTGAGTTTCAGCTGCCATTATTTTCAAAATGAAAGCGACAGCCTTATTGTGAGGAAAACCTTGAAAGCATAGACCAAGTGTAACAAATGCTATGTGATGATTGCCTGAGTTTGGAGAGAGCCTGAAACAAGAGTGAACTAACTCCATTCATTTCAATGTGTGATGTTGACTTAGATGCCAATGTTGCTACTTTAATAATGTTGATATATAGTTGTTTCACATTCATCAAAGCATATGAACAAGTAAAAAGTATTTTATGAAGAGCTGCAGCACTGTTTTCTGCAGTGGAATAGGATGTGAAGGACTGGGGTAGAAAGGAGTGGAGTGGGACATAGAAAACAGTAGGCCTTTACTATCACATGGTGATACTGTAGAGGAGGCAGCACATGAATGGTTTAATTTTTCTTAAAAGGCACTCAGCTTTCAAAAGTACGGGAAAAACTTACACAGGGGAATGGCAGAAAGTTGACATAGATGGCTCTACACCTTGTCTCCTGCTACCCCACCTGCAGCCTCCCAGTATAGAGGACATTCTGGAGATATATCAGGGCACAAATGAGAGTTGCTGGAGCACCTTGTGCTCAAGAAATCCTGGGATGGCAGAATGGCCCCTAGGGAGTCATTGCAGGTTGCATAGATTAGAGCAGTCCTGAGGCTGCTCTAATTTATGTCAGGAGTTGAACAAAAAATCAGCAGCCGCCGACGTTACGGAATCACAAAGGTGGCATGAATCACCATTGTCGCCATCCCTCAGGATCTGCACTGAGAAGAGCTTGGCCAGATCTAAAGGTCTGGGCCCTAGTTTTCATACAATCCAGATAGTGATGAAAAAGTTGCACTTATTTAAAGTTTGTGAGCTGGATAGCAGTTGTGGATAGTGATGTACTGAGGGGGGACCAGAGCGGCCATGGCCTCGGGCGCTAGCCTGGGGATGGGCACTAGCCTGGGGATGGGCGCCAGCTGGGCCCTTGGAGGAGGAGCCACCCTCCACTGTCGCAGGGTCCTAGGGCAGCAGGGCTTGGTGGCTGAGGGCTTCTGCTGCAGAGGGAGCAAGCATCCTCCCAGCCCGCCCGCACTGGCACAACGCCCAGGGTGCCATGTAAATAGGGCAGGTGGGGGGCTTTTGCCTCACCCTGATTTTCATAACAACAGCTGGGAGCTACCTTGCTTGCTAGGCTCCTCTTCCCTCCTCCCCTTCCCTCATTGGCCAGGACTGGGAGAAATGAGGTTGCTTACGTCTCTTCCTCCCTCCCCTCATTGGCCTAGTCTTTGCTCAGCCAATAGGAATGCAGAGGAGTGGCAGAGCCAATAGCAGGGCTGGGCTGTTTTCAATCTTGCAACAAACAGGCTCAGCTGGTAGGAAGCAAGGCAAGCTCTCAGCAGCCTCTTTACTTCACTCAGTCAAAGATGCTGCAGATTTCACCATGATCTGCCCCTCACTTTCATGCGTTGACATGTTGAAAAGGCAGGAGGAAGTTCCTTGTGCTGCTCCAAGGGGGAGGGTGGGTGGGCTGCTGCCCCAGGCACATTCAGGGGATGATAATCCTCCCAGAAAGCCCAGCTTTGGAAGTTTAATGACACCAGGGAGCTACAGGGACCCTGGCCATGTAGGGCCATGCAGCCACCCCAACGGCAGGGCTTCGGGGCAGAACCTGTCATGCTCCCCTTGCCACCAGATGGCCCAGGGGCATCTGCCCCATCACACCAATTTAGGTTTAAAACTATGGCTATGTAAATATAAAGGTTTAACCAAATCAAATGTCAGTAGACAAGCTTCCTTTTAAAAAAATTCAGTAGACACAATTTATTTTTAAAACACTATTCCATGCAGGGCAACCCAGATACGGAAACTGAAACCTCCTGCTAGGACAAGAGAATGAGAAAGTGAAGCTGATGTGTCTATTTTCAATAATCCTGCTGAAGGCAGCATATAAAGGGAAACTAACAGTGTAAAGAAAAGAAAATTCACTTGACAAATTAAAAAGTGGTGGTGGGTGGGGAGAGGGAATCTAAACAAAACTAGGAAATTAACATGACATGCTTAACTACACCATTCAGACACATTGACTGTTGTTGCGTCCCATTCCCTATATTTATACATTCCCTTTTGTACTGTAGTCTTTTTGGGGCAGGCACCTTGTCTTCTTTTCTGTGTATAATGCATTTAACACCATATTGAGTCTAGATAAATAATAATGATAATATATTGCCTAGGAATGAGCAACAGCAGACAGCAAACATAGGAGAAAGAGCAAGTGACAGAAACAGCTCGCTCACCCTAAAGAATGACTGAAGATCATTTTCTTATTTATTGTTATGATCTGTGCTTATGTTATTTTTCTTGCAAAGCTGAGATGGCTAGTTCAATAACTCAACCTCTTAAAGTATTTGCTGGGAATGAAGAAGCTGTCATGCAGCAGCAGCCGCCAAACAACAAATATTATAACAAAACAGACCTCAGAATTCCTACTAATAATTATATCACTGGGCAGGAGACTAAACTAACTAATCAATAGGGTTTCTGTGAGAAGGAGGCTTCGGTTACTTGCCCAAGGGAACATAAAATGCAGAACAGTTTGCATTCGCTGGAAACTGCAATTATTTTGCCAGTCTATGGAGAGTTGTGAGCGGAGATTTATGAAATGTTTGAACCTCCTTACAGGAGTTTGGGCCTCCTTACAGACTTAAAACCCAGCCCGAGTTTAGTAAAAAGTTGCCAAACTTTTCAGGTGAACCTAGACTAATTTATAGATGGGTCTGAGCCATAAATTTGGACTCAGATTGTATTAGTCTCTTTTTTGGCTATTGTGTTTCTCACATGATGTTGGTTGCATGAACTGATTCTACCATATTTCTTTAAGGATAAGATTCAAGCCTTGTTTGGAGTTTTGTTCAACTATGTCCTGCAATTATTCTTACCTGTGCTGTTATCATTCCAGAGCTCTTAAATTAAGCAGGATGGATGGGGTTCAAATTGGATAGCAAAACCAAAAGGAACATTTAGGCACTGCTTGACATTTTAGTGGTTGGTTAAGACGGTGGCACTCTAGCCTCTGGACCAGGGCTGAACCAACTGCAATGTCTTAGGAAGGGACAGTTTTTAGATGGAATGTAATGCCTAGGTCCAGATGGCATTTAAGATCTTATGATGTTTCTTATAAGAGTAGGAGCGTTCTTAATCAAATTTCAGATCAGGTTATTACATTCTCTCTACCTAAATTCCTCCTGAAATTTTAGCTAGGAAATGACACAGTGTTACTATTATTGGTTGCAGGCAAAACATAAAGTCCAGATGATACAGGTATTTTTAACATAGGCTTGGTCTACACTTATGCTGGCGATCAGGTGGCAGTTGACAGGAGTTACACAAACTATGTAGAAAACTTGCATAATTCCCATCGACTGCTGTGCTTCTCTTCTGTGCACCATCTTCACTGCACTGACGGGAACTGTGTTCCCATTGACGCAGCGCTATGCCACTTGCGGGGGTGGATTAACAGTGTCGACTTCTGGATCGACTGAGCAGGTCTTCACTGACTTCTCAGTCAATCCAGAAAAGTCGATCTGACAGCAGCCATCAGTGTAGACATAGCCATAATAGATTACTTAAATATGACTTTGCTTCATTTTCGTCCTAAAACCATTTTGTGAAATGTGTGTTTTAAAGTAGTGTTGCATTATATCCCAGAGCCATCCAAAACACAGCCAGAATGCAGGTGATCCTTATTTATTCCTTTCCAACCTCACTTAGTTTGTCAGAGCTTGCAGGTTACTCTAGCACTGCATATTGTTATTAATACTAAAAGATTTTATTGTTGTTTTTACAGTCAAGGCCTCCAACTTGCTCCCTCTGAAACAAAAGGCAAAAATCCTCTTGAATTTAATAGGAGCAGGAGCAGATGCTAAATGTGGAGGGAAAGCACTAGATGTTACCAGATTAGATTGGGTGGAATACACTTAGAAGCTGCCTGACCCCGATGCAGTCATTATGATTACACCTGATAAATGGAAGCATAGGTGACCAAACTCCCCAAATGCCTCCAAAGCTTTATGTTTAAACTTCTGGATCCTTCTGCCACATCTAGGAATGAAATATGAGGAAACACTCAGATTGTTTTGCAGCTGGAGACAGCCAGTATGCAAATAGCTAGACTTTTAAAAACCAAACAAAATAGAGGGCTGGGTTATCAGCTTTCTGTCTGGGGGGAATTTTCCTGACATGGATTGTATGCCACCCCATCTGCTTCCTTACACCACATCATAAAGGGGATCTTGGGGCAAGGCTAATGTCAGGAGTAGGTATAGCCATAATGGATCAATCCTGGTAGTATAAATTAGAGCAGCCATTAAGCAGCTCTAACTTGTTCCAGGGTCTCATTCAGCTCTTGGTTGGTTCCAGAATCAGAGGATCAGAAAGATGACACAGAGCACAGTTGGGCTGTATTATACTGTAAATCAGACTTCCTCATCCTGGGTCAGATCCACAAGTCTCCTTGGGTGGAGATGCAGATGCTTGATTTGCAACATAATACGAATTACAGTGTCTTCATTTGTTGTAACCTTATTCACCATCCTTTGCTGGGTTTGTGTTTGTCTTATTTAAGGCACTGTTCTTACCCAGTAGAAATTTTGAAATTGATTACAATGGGAGCTAGATGGGGTCCTTAGACTGAAAATACTTCTGTAAACCACCTTTCACAATCATGGTGCTTCAGGAGTGTTCAACACTTATAATAATGTACAGAAAACAATTGGATAATTGGGAAACCACAGACATGCAGTGTAAAATTCATCCCTGGGCAGAGGACCAACAACAAGGCCTACATGGCCTTAAGCCTTCAAAATAGGGTTTAAATAAGAGCTAAGTGATGCAGAAGCCTTGTGCTGGCTCTTGGCACAGGAATGAATTTCACCTGCTGTGAGAGAACAGTTTGCTCCTGCTGAAACCATGTGCAGTTCTTGAGGCTTGTGGCTGTATTTGTGTGCCATCAAACCCAGCAACACATACTGGCAAAACCCTTAGGCCCAACCTAAGCCAAAGAAATGAAGGGAAAGACGGGCACAGACAAACACATCCAGTTACATAACTTACCCATGTCCTTCATTACAATAGCTGGAGGCTGCTCTACTAAAACAAACAAACATAAGTCATAATCTTTGCACACTCTTGCCAGCAATGACAAAAATGGGAAATCTGCTCACACTGATGCTATTTTAATTCCAAAGTCTATTGCAATTTCTATTGGAAACATTAAGGTGGGAGCTGTGAGTAATCACATGGCTACATTCCTGCACACTCCACACATGCAAAGACTCCACACATGAGTCTTTCTACTGACTTCAACCGAACTACTGATCAGTGAAATTCACTGTGCCCACAGAAAGCCCAAGAATTCAGACTTTATGCAGGTGGAATGCACTGCAATTGGGGATATGGAATCCACATCCACGCCCCTCAAAGGCATAGCCAGGAGGATTCATGGTCTGGAGTAACCACTGCAGCCCTTCCTTGCTAGGGTCACAATCCTGCAAGACGATGCAGAGCACTCCAATACGTGCATTGTAAGGACTGTGGCTCCTCTATGTGTGTGCACATGCATGACATAGGGTAGCAATAACCATCTGATAAACTGCAGAACCAGATGATAAAGGAAATAATAAATCCTTGTCCCCTGGCCCTGCTACTAGCTGAATCATTTCATTTACCCTAGTAAGACTTCCAAGCAGATCTTTGAAGCCAGTCATGCCCAACTTTATAATGCCTGATCTGGTACTTGTTCTGGATGTGAAACTCTCTTTGAAATCAGTGGCAGTTGCATGTGAAAAAATGGCAGGATCAGGCTCCAATTTCTTTTTCAATTCTGAGTAACGAAAGAAGCCATATGAAATATCTAGACAGCCTACTCCTTCCTCGTGCAGCCAGTCCAGAGCATAAAATGAATGCCTTTCTGAATGGTTGCTGCTTATGTGTACATTTGTGTGTTTGTATATGTGTGTCTGTGTCAGAGAATGTCAATATTCATGGCAAGAAGAAATACTAGATCAGAAAAAGTGAGTAATAAAAAAAGAGCTGTAATGAACAAGTAAGGAATTTCCCAGTGGATTTCTGCCTCACAAATTTCCAGTTGTATTATAAATAACATACTTTAGTCACTTCTAAATTACCACTATGTATATTGCTTTGCCTTCCCATTTCTACTTTGGGGTCTCTATTTCTACTTAAATGGAACCATACAAGTGTGAAAGAACATGCATACTTTGTTAATCAGTAATAATCTTTAAACTATTTTCTAATAATCCTCCAAAAAGCCTAAGAAATGCTTTTATTTCTTCCAAGCATTTTCCTAGCTGGTTCATTTTGCTGTTAGTAACAGTAAATACATTATATGCACACACTCTTCCCCCTTTACACAGAAATACTTCATGGGAAATATTTTATTAGGTTCAATATAAATCATATCATTCCAGTTTTGTTGTTACTCCACAATGGAGTAATGTAATGTTGTTACTATGGAGTTATTAACACCAGCATTTGGTTCCATATAGTTGAATCAGACTAAAACCAAAACGAATACTATTCATTGCATGTTATTTTATAAATTGTTTGACAATGAAAATGGGATAGCAGTGCCCTTATAATGCAAAACTGTCCAAACTAGCATGACATTAAAAATGTTCCTATAGAGCCCTGTCTTGCAAACCCATATGAACATGCATGCATGCATTCCTTTACACACATAAGCAGTCCCACTGCAGTCCAGGTACAATGTGACCACGCAGTCATGTGAGTAAACGTCTTCATTTCTGTAAGGGTTTGCAGGATTGGATCCTTTACCCAGCAGTTATTTACTGTGGTGCTGAGCAGTGTAGAAAAACCCAAGATATGTAGTACTTTCTACTACTTTAATCCCATGAGAACACGAAAATAAATCTAGTTTACCAATCCTGTGTTGTTATTTTAGGCTGGTCATTTCCTCACCTAGAAGTATATACTGAATGTTGATTGTAAAATGTGCACAGAGTTATAGGAGATGTAAATTTGTACAGCACAGATCCACTTTAGGGAAATCAGACAGTCCATTTGATAGGAGCTCAGAAACACACCATGAAATAATAATGGCTCTACTCAGGAGGGCCCATCCCCCTCCCTTCTTCAGTGTTACAGTTGTTTCCCTCTAATAAATTAGTTGAGACTATTATAAATCCCCCTCCAAATCCCCAGTAATTGCTTTCAGATGCTGGCATCTTTCAAACTCGGAGCCTGAGAGGATTAAATGGCTCTCGCCAGAAATAAATGCCCTGATTGCAGCACCTCTTCCCGCAGCTCCCATGAGGGAGCAGCATCAACTTAACAATTACACGCTCCCCCCCCACCCACCCACCCCGAACACCTCCTGCTCGCGGCAGGCGGCAGCTCCGCACCGGCCCTGCTGCGGCAGAGCTCGCCCCGCGCGCACGTCCCAAGGTCACCGCGGGAAGGAAGCAGGGCCGCGTGCGCCCCGCGCCGCAGGTGAGCCTGGGCCGGCGCGAGGAGGCGGGCGCGCGGGGGGGTCGCTCCAGTTCGCATCCCGGGGCCAGGTGAGGTCAGGCCGCCGCCCCTCCCCCCCGCCCGGCCGCCAGGGCCATGGGCTCGGAGCCAAGCAGGCGGGCGGCCGGTCCCGGGCTGCGCCGCGGGCGGCGGGCACGGACCGGGGCGGGACGGCGGCCGCAGGTTGCAAAGGGCTCGCCGCCTCTCCCCGCCCCCGCGCGGGCTGAGCTCCAGCCCCCCGGCCGCAGACGGGGCATGGAGTTGGCGGGAGCCTATAAAAGCCCCTGACGGGCGCGCCGGGTCCATCGTCCTGCCGCAGCCGGGGAGCGAGACCATGTCCCATCACTGGGGCTACGCCAGCCACAACGGTGAGCGCGGGCCACGGGCCGGCCGCCCCGCCCTGCCCGCAGCCGGGCGGAGGAACCGCATCCCCGGGACCGGCCCCGACCCGCTCTGGAGCCGCGGCGCTCCCGCCGCATTCGCTCCGGGGCAGCCGGCCTCTGCGGGCCCGATCGCTCGAGCGGGGCTCAGGTGCGGGGGCGCTGGCAGCGGCATCGCCGCGCGGTCCCGGGGCTCGCCCGCCTCTCCCCGAGCCGCGGGCGAGCGGCGCCTGGCGCGGCTCTGCCCTTCGCGGGGAACCTCCTCCAGCCGGCCCGGGCCGGCGGGAGACGGGAGCATCTTCGCGGCTCCAGGCTGCTAGGGAGCGCCCGCGGCAGCAGCCCGCGTGGGAGCGCTCAGCCCGGGGCTGGGTGGGCAGATGTGCTGGTCCCTGCTACACGCGGGGACGGGCTCGGCGGGCACCCAGCGCAGGAGCGGGCCCCAGGAGTGGAGCAGCGCCCACTCCTGCGTCTGCACCCCATCGCCTCTCGGGAGCTCTCGCCTTCATGCGCTTGAGGCCAGCGGGTCCCTAACGCCAGTGGCCAGTCCTCGCGGGCGGGATCTGTGGGTTTCTACCCTTGACTGATGTGGCAAAAACCAGAGCTGGCGTCGGGAAATAGTGAGGCAAGAGTTAAAGCCGCTAAGGCACTTATACCGCTTCTCTACTACACTTGTTATAAATGATTCTCTGTGCCTTGCCTGCATCTTTTCACGTTGGATGCTTGTGTGTCTTCCCTTGTAGGACCTGCTCATTGGCATGAGAATTTTCCCATCGCCAATGGAGAGCAGCAGTCCCCCATCGATATTAACACCAACTCTGCGGTGTATGACTCTTCTTTGAAGCCTTTGCATTTCAGTTATGACCCCTCCACAGCTAGAAACATCATCAACAATGGGCATTCTTTCAACGTGGAGTTTGACGACTCTGCTAACAAATCAGGTGAGTCCTGACTTTCAGGGGCTCTTGTAAAGGATTGAAAATTGGACAGATTGGTCATTACAGGGGAAGGAAAGGGAGAGAGGATTTTAAAATTTAGTCTCCTTATCTTCTGCTAAAACTGTACGGTGACATCCTGGCCCCATTAAAGTTAACTGGAGTTTTTACCTCAGTGAGGCCAGGATTCAATCCATGAATATTCATTCAGTTCACTTAAGCATCCTTTGCTCCAACTAAAAGAAAATTGACATTTTCTGTTCTGTCTTGACCTGACCTAATCCAAAACCCGCAGAAATCAATGGGAATCTTTTCAGTGAATTCAGTAGGATTTGGATCACGCCTCAAATACAGAATAGACGGCAGTAAGGTAATTGATCAGGAGTGACAAAGTGTATTTCTCCACCTGTAAAATACTAGCTTTGAGTGATATCTGCCAAATGGTTAAAATAAAAAGCATGATGCACTGTAGGAAGAAAAAGACAATAGAATAGCAAAACAACTAAAATTAGCAACTTGAAATGATTTGGAAATAGCTTCTTTAGTCTTATATTTTCCTGTCAGCAAATGTAAAGCAGAAAAATGGGGCATCTCTCCAGGTCAGTATTGGAAGAGAGGGGAGGCTAGGAAATGTCAGTTTGATAGTCTCTAATTTAAATTAGCATCGGCCCTGGCATTCCCTGACTCTGGGCTTTCTAGCAAAAGATAGCAATACATTTAGCACTTTCCCACACAGTTCACTAAAAGCTACCTATTCTGCAGTATTTCAGGAGCTTGTTCACTGTACTGTACTGACAAGGGCCTGATCCTGCACACCTTACTCACAGGAGTTGTCCCATTGAAGTGGATAGGACTATTTGCAAGAGTCATGGCGACTCTGTGAGCAAGGGTTTTGCAGGCTTGCTCCCTAAGTGTAATTTCTCAGCTGGCTGCATTTGCAGAAATCACCACCCTTCTACAATGAATGTGCCTCTATTTTTAAATTAGAAAGGGGAAAACAATCCCTCTGTAGAGACAGTAGCTGCCTTCTCTAGACACTGCCTGATTTAACTTGCTTAAGCAGTGCACTATTTTTCCTAAGCAGTTCCTTGGCAATGTCATTTAGGGGATGGTGCTGAAAACAAATTAGCAGTGCCTACATCTTTTTTTCTTTTTATGAGCCTAAGACAGTATTGCCTTACATTACAGCTGTTCAAAACTGTAATGAAAACTCAAGAACATATTTTCCTACCTGCATTTAGAGTAAATGGAACTAAATGGATAGCTAAATGTTTCACAGACGTATAGGCAAGGATATACAAACGTCAGAGCATCCACTGTAGGATGAATATCTGCTTTGCTTCTAAAGGTGATTCTGGCGACGCTGTTTTCTAGGTGCCCAGTTCTGTGTGGTGCAGAGAACTCTTAAATCTTGTTACAGTTGATTGAAATTGACAGTGCTCAGCACCATGCAGGTTCAAACCGTTAGTGAATTTAACTGTCATGAGAAATGGGAAACATGATGATAAAATGCAAAAAGTAGATTTTGCGTGGTGTGTGTGTGTGTGTGTGTAAAGGTTGTTGTGAAACTTCGTTTAAATTCAGTAAATCAGAAACAGTAAACTCCTGGGACATATAAAAGTTTTCATAAATATCCTGTGGAAGATCAGCTCCTAATGAAAAAAATTAGCACAGAAATTGAACATCTCCATTCTGTGAGAGTGAATCACTCAGCTACAGCTTGCAGAGAGTGGGGGGAGGAGGAGACGAGAGTGAAAATATTCACAGTCGCTCTACAACTCATCAGGCACTGGACTGAGGGGGGCTGCGGGGACCCAACCAACCATACAGATATGTGTATGAATTCACCTCAGGGTAGATCTGTAATCTCTGATAGTCTTTTGAAAATCACCGTACATAAAATCTAGTTAGATGCACACTTAATTGCTTCATTTGTATGCCGTTAACCAGTTAGCCTAGTTTTACAACACAAAATAAAACAGTTTATGACTTGGTTACATTTCATGCACTTCCTATTTATAACATTCTGATGCTGAGCAGTATTATTTCTGTACCAAGTTCCTGGTTAAACATAATGTAGCAAGCATGAGGAAAAATTATAAAAATTTATTTTATCTACTGTCCCTTTTTACATGAAAAATGAAGGACCTGATCCTAAAAATACTTACTAAAGGGTGGTGCTACTAATTCCCTTGAGAAGTCCCATTTATGTTTGTGGAACTGCTTAAGGTAGCACGCACACCATGCAGTAATAAGTAAGGCCAGGTTTGTGACTAATTTTACACACCAGTAATTTTATGCGAAGTAGTCCCATTGGCCTAGATCCTGCAAACACTTAAGCATGTGCATGGCTTGACTCGTGACTAATCCCATTGAAGTCAACAGCACTACTCTTGTGACTAGGGTTATTCATGTACTTAAGCGTTCGCAGGATCTGGGCCTTATTGTTTACAGAATCAGGCCATGTCCCAGAAATTACAGGTACAGGTTCTAATGTCTTAGTAAAAATAGGTGCAAAAGCAAACAAAAAAAAATGTTTATGGATGAAAACTTTTGGAATGGCATCATTGTGAGCATTATGTTTTTCTCTGATTCAGACAATATTCAATGAGGACATTATTAAAAATATCATTAAAATTAATAGCAATTAGAGATCAGAATATCGAGATACTTGATATAAAACATAGCCCCTGGAAAAGGAAAGGTTCTGAATATATTTGTTATATAATACATGACATGCATCTTCTGCATGACTTGTCGAGTGCCTAGACAGGAATACAAAAAAATAAGGTTACTTAAAAATCATCCCTCTCCCTTAGTGAGGCACCCAGGTATTGTGCAGCATAATAAAAGTTCAAAATAAATGTTTAACTCTTTTTAAAATAAGAACAATTCCACGTGTCATTTATGAATGCTGTAATGTCATAGGAGAAATATCCTTTGTCTTCTCTTTTAGGAAATTTTCTCTTTACTAATAGCAGGAGTTTATATGTGAATAATTCTTGATACAAGTTCTATTTTCATTATTTCAATATCCCAAGCATGTTCAAAACACTAAAATACTCTTTTTATAGTAATGGGTTAAGATTTCTAAACTGATCATGATAAAGAAAGGTTTGTGGTAGCGTCGGATATTTAACTATGCAATACTATAATAATATAATATAGTTTGGGATGTTTTTAGAAACTACTAAGTATTGAGAGTAACTTTAAAAAAGAATGTTTTATAAAAGCTTTCAGCGTAATCCTGCTGCCCTTACTCATAAGTGTAGTTCTTCTGAAGTTCTTGGGACTACTGGTACGAATCAGATGGGCAGGATTTGACCCTGGGCTTTTTAAAGTATGTACTTAATATTTCACAGTTGCTAGTTCAGCCCTAGAAATGCCGTAAGTAATGAAATGCCAACAAATCAATGTAGACATTTATTTTATTATATCATTATTATTTATTTGATATATGTTTTCATATTTTGAAAGGCCATAATTCCCCTTAGTATGGACATTTTACTTGTTTTATTTGCCATTTTACAGAAAGCTTACTTGTACAGAGCAGGTTAGAAACTCCTTTTTCAATTATTTTTATCGTCTCTTCATCCACTTTAATTCTCGTGGTTGCACATTTCAATTGGCTTCTCAGTCTCAGCACATCATTTTGGAGCAAGCAGGAGTTAGCCTCCCATCCCAGGTCAACAGACTTGTGTTAGTGGGGCTCATGCTAGCGCTCTAAAAAATAGCTGTATAGACACTGTTTGAAGTTATGGCTTGGGCTAGGAACTCAGGCTCGGGAGCTCACTCCCCACCCTAGGCTTCAGAGCCCAAGCTGCAACATCAACGCGCAGTCTGTACAGCCACATATAGAGGGCTAGCATGAGCCCTGACAGACAGCATATGTTGACCTTGGCTGGGAGGCTTGCTCCCACTCGCTCCAAAATCCTGTGTGGACATTCTCTGTGGTCTTTCAGCAACAATGAAAGTGTAAGGATTTCCTAGCAATGGCACGTAAAATGTCTGACACTTTAAATAAGTGTCTTTGCTACAAATACCATAAGGACGAAACCAAAGACTACTGTGTATTCATTCTGATGTCAATTACTTCAATGGAACTGCTCTTGGTCGTAAGCATTATATGCAGTACTTAGTGTTTGCAGGATCAGGCTCTAAAATTTCATTAAAAATGCACCTTATTCTTGGGATTTTTCACTATGGCATTTGTAGCAAAGAAAATACTTGTACCTATTTGAAGTTACAGGCACTTTAAATTCTGTTGTGAGGAAATATTTACACTTTCACTATTGCTAAAAGACTGCAGGGAACAGCGGCTAAGAAAAGTTGGCAACTGACTTGCCTGAGAATAGCTAAAAATAAGTGACAAGAGAACCGATAACCTGCTTTACAGAAACGTTCCTCAAAAATATCTTCACAATATGCTCAGGAGCCTTAATTTTAATGGCACTGCTCGAAGTAGTAAGCCCTATCCTCTATAGTAAGTGATAGCAGATCTCACACTTATGGAGCTTATAGAAGCAAAGAATCCTGTCAATCATGAATTTGTTTTATAATCATAGTATAAACTGATTTTTTAAGCTATAAAGATGATACAATTTAATGGGAAAGTCAGACTTAAAGCTCTAAAGCTAATAGTAAATAGACTGGTAATTTCTCTTAGGGCCACCTCTTTGTTAGTTGCTGCTGCTGCTTCTTTTTTTATAATTGCTTCAAAGATAGAGAAAATATTCTATGTCAAACTACAAACTCATGTAAATCAGACATTTTTATGGAAATACAATAATAATAAAACCTTAAAATTACTCTGCCATCTCTCAGAGGTCAAAATATTGGGCTAACTTTGACACTAGAACTGTGTGGGAAAACTCTCCTCAATAATTTTAAACAACTATATTTTTTCCAGGTGGTTCTTCCTATAACAAAAAAGAAGGGCGGTGCCAAGGGGACCATTCACACACATTTCTTTAGTTATGACTCAGTGTAAATAGACCAAGGAATACTTTTATCCTAGAAGAGGGTGTGTGGGCACTGCTTGGTTTGCAGTGAGTTAAACTGAAAGTTGTGTCGCTGTCCGTTTTTTCTATTTCTCACTGATGCAAGGATCAGTTTAGGGAGGAAACATACAGGTCTGCAGTCTTCGAGATAAGACCTTCTGAACAGAGCCATTGACACCGGAGGTCTATTTTTAGGCCTACAAAAACTGACAGTATAACTTTAACTATTGCCCAGTGTTACATGTCACCATTATATGTCCAGAATGCTGAATCTTCAGGTTACTGTATATACTGCTATATTATATTTTAATTGTTCTGAATCACAAAGGGAATTGACTGCATAAAATGCTTGTGGCTTAAAGAAATGGAGAGGTTAACCTCTGCTCTTCAGGACATATCTGTATGAGTCAGAACTTTTTCACTGTTATCAGAGCCTAAGGCAACCCTGTCCTTATTTCTTTCAGTTAGTTTTTAAAATATAAATCTTCTGGCCAGAAATCAATTTTTGAATGGGCACAGAGTGGGAGGAAACTCTCCTTCCTTCATTTGAATCCCTCCTTAAGAGCGACTATTTGGTCCCTCAAATCCCTCTTTAAGGCCTAGCCTATCCTGGCCACAGATTTTGGCGGCAGTCAACAGGAGATGAGCAAGCTACATACAGTAACCTGCGAATCTCCCGTCGACTTCCTAACGTCTACTTACCGTGGCGTCTACACTGTGCTGCGCCGAAGGGAAATACCTTCCCATTGGCACAGAACTACACTTCTTGCTGGGATGGATTTAGAGAGTCAACTTCCGGGTTCGATTGAGTGAGTCTTCACTGCTGCTCAATCAAACCTGCAAAACTGATCCTGCACTGCCGGCAGTGTAGACACAACCTAAGAGTCACTTCTACTGTGACAATGAAAGAAATTAGTCAACTAATAACAGCTAAGTTGAGTGGCACTTATTTTTAAAATATACAGCCAACAATATATGGGCCAATCATTCCCCTATTCTGTTGCTGAAAGAGAAAAGCTTTCAAGTTGACACAGCGCTCTTCTTCTTTTTCTTCTCTGTGTAAGCTTGAAAACTTCTCTCTCTCACCAACAGAAGTTGGTCCAGTAAAAGATATTACCCTCAGCCACCTTGTCTCATTAATATCAGCTACAAGAAGACCGCATACCGTCATTCCCACGTCTACTCTGTTTGTCTGATGTATCCCTTACCTCACCCTCTTTCATTTACTGACAGGTGTAAAAGACTTGTAAGCTCTTAGGGGCAGGAACCATGCCTTCCTATGTCTCAATTCATCATCCATCAGATGTCATAGGAAATAAGCACTTGTTAGTACTATTATAATATTTTGCAACACAATACACTTTTTTAGTAACAGTTGCTAAGATTATTCCATAGATACAGCTGCTAGGAGACAAGGAAATATATTGTTACCACAATATAGCTGAAGACAATCTTCATGCTTGTAATATGGCTATTATCAACCCAAGGACAGTTCACACACGATGCACACGGAGACTGACTGACCATTTAAAACCTATATAAATCCCTTGCTAAGGGATTACATAGGATTTAAGTGCTGCACTGAGCCTTGTGTAATGGTGAACTTCACCCATAGAGGATTGGTGTTTCTGGCCTGTTCCCCTCCTGTGTTAACAGCAATGCATTTTACTCACATTTTTATTAATGATTCATAGGGATTTCTAATTTATACATTATGTTTAATATGCATAAATTTTATCTGAAAATGGTTTCACTATAGGGAAATTTGTTTAACAGAACCCATTGAAAATAACGTCTTCTGACTGTTAGAAGCCCTTTGGTGAATGTAGAGTAGAAGGTGTGTTTTTGGGAGATAAGATAAAAGAAATGAAACACCTCTCATCAAGTGCCATATTTGCACATACTATATATAATATTGGCATGTTGACAGTGACTGTGGCTCACCCGGACTGAACTTTTCGGTATGGCCTGTGTGTCAACTAGGGAAAGCCCACCCCTATTTAAGGACTCAATGCTATTGTGTGAAAATGTTCTGAGTCCACATGTGTGTGCATATATATATTTATACATATATATATAATATGTAAACACATAGAGAGGTGTGGGTGTACTTATGTATGCCTCTATACACACACACACACACACACTTTATATCTGTAACCTAATTGCATTAACTACTAATGGCATGAGGAGCCCTCTGGTCAGCACCCTCAGGGAGTATCTTTATATCCTTAAACAGGGTGAGTTATCCTTAGCTGACATTCAGGCTGTATCAAAAAGTTCAGTCAGGGTGAGTCATGGTCACTGTCAAGCTGCCAATATACATTTGTGCAAATATGGCACATTTTGGGAGGTGTTTCATTTCTTTTATCTCCCCAAAACACACCTTCTACCCTCTCAGGCTTCCCAAACGGCTTCTATTAGAGTCAGAGGAGGCTGTTTATCAGCAGTAACTGTTACGTATTTTTCTTTAGGTTAATTTAGGTTATTTTTCTTTATTGCAGAGGTTTCCCACAACAGCCTTCTATCACAAGGTTAACCTGCCCATTCAAAATCATTGGTCCTGCCTTACTTTCTGCTTATTGTGATATATTCAAATTTATACACCTTAGAATAGTTTATTTCCTACCAATTTGATTTGTGTAAGTAGAGGATTTCATTCAATGTTTGAAGTATTTCTTGAAGGAATCTTGCAGATTAGCCATTTGGATTTTTTCCAAGAAAAGCTTTTCCTGGAATGAGACAATTTAGGGCTTTGCTCTTTATAGTGAGAACATCCCATAGGTGTTTGGAATCCCAACAGTAATGTCACAGTATTCCTGCAAAGCTTCACATAAAGGGCCCGACTCTGCTCTAAAGAACATCAGTGCTAACCACACCGTTTAGGGCGAAGTTGCTCATGCTCTGAAGTAAGTGTGGGAGAGGTAACTGCTCAGTAAAACTTATTTTACTATAACAGTGGAATGGCCTGCTCCACTTAACCAGATACCTTTGACTGTGTACAAAATGGACAAAATGTCCATTTACTTCTACACACGCTAAGATCTCACCAGGATCTCACCAGGTGTTATGTCCAAACCCAGTTTCATGTATTCATGGAAGTAATCCCAGTGATATAAATGGGACTGTTCTCATGGGTAAAGTGAGTAGGATTTGATCATTAAACTTTCCGATGAGTCACCTTTTACTCCTTTGTAAAGTGGTTTGTGATCTCCTGATAAGTTCTATGTAACTGCTAGGAGTATTCATCATTATTATTACTGCTGCTGTCTTTCAAATCTGCTCAACATTGTCTTAATACAGAAAATAGTGCCCACTTCTAAATTTAAATACAATAAATTCAATATCATGCCCACTTCTAAATTTAAACGAAGTGCCCCAAAAGATGTTGTGCCTTAACATGTCTCATGTTGTCACTGAATAGAAAAAAAAATCACATTTGTAGCTTATTATCTGTCACATAAGCCTTAGCCAAGAGCAGGAGTTACTGCTGTACAGTACATGCTGCTTTGAGAAGGGAACATCTGACAGAGATTGGCTGTTCCCTTTTTCATCGGACATGCAGCTAGAATGTTCTCCTGCTCACATGTACTGGAGCTTGTGTTGTGCACTTGTGGAAGGGCTGCAGGTTAGCATGCAGCGGAGAGGTACTGTTACTGCGTAGCCACCCTTCCCTTCTGTGTGCCACATACAGCTACTTCCTGTAATTATGTCATGTGGCAAAGGGGAACATATATGCTTGGGTCTTTTGTATATAGATTTTAAATAAAGTTTCGAGAAGCTAAAGTTATTGTGTATATCTTAAAATGCATTTTCCTGTATCTAAAATCTGAGTCAGACCCTTCTCACCACTGTAATTTTCCTCCTTCCCAGTTGTCAATGGCTATTTTATTCTGTGCTTGCATATAGTCAAATTTAGCCAAAGATGAACAGATAATGGCCAGTTGTAATCTGCACTCAATTTACATACTCTCTCTCTCATACACACACTGCAACACAGTCACACAGTACTTGCAAACAGAAAAGAGCATCCTTATTCCATTGACCTGTTTTGAATTAATTTGTTAGTAATGAATAACTCAGGCACTTTCAGGGTAACATATAGTACTCTTCTGTAACTTTGCAAGTACCAAGTTGAGTTTTAGGGTATATATCATCTTAAATTTTATTCCTAAAATACATTTGGTTTTCAGATAATACCAGTTTAAGCAAAGAATTAGATTGTGGGGTCTAAATGCTTTTGTAGAAGAACAATTTGGCCTAAACCTTTCTCTGTTTACCCACACGATTTACTCCATTGATTTCAAGAGGATTACTTATTACCTCATCTGGGCTTGGTGCTGCACATGAAGACAGTTTCCCTGCCCTGAGCATTTTACAGGACTTGATCCTACATTTCACAAGAGTGGGCAGTTCTGAGTATAAACACAAGGTAAAAATTAATGTGCAGGATAGCGAATTCGGGGAGCCCAAGCCTGCATGGGTGAGAGTGCTGTGGAATGCTCTAGTTATGCTAGGAGCTAATTACTGTAGTAGGAAGAGCAATACCAAATAACTAAGTGCCTCACTTCCAGACCCATGTCTACTCAGACCTGACCATTTTGCACTCACATTCCACCCCTTATTTTACTAATATTTTGGGGGGATCTAGGGAGAGGGGGAAAAAAAAAAGATGCTTGAAATTTACCCTCCTTTAGTGAGGAAGACTATGGCTAGTGTTTAACCTCACCTATGCCTGTGGATGGCCTTTACTCAGATTTACATTGGATACAGCAACATTGGGCTCCCAGCTGTGAATTTGCAGGATCAAGGCCTCTATAGATGGCATAAAATGAAAGGGCAATTTGCATGAGTAAGGCAAACGGGATTAGGCCTTTAAGAGCACTTTGGTGGAACATTTCTATAGGGCCCTAGAATTCTGGCCATTCATCCTTCTGGAATTTTTTATTTACACTATGTCAGAAAAGTTTATCACAAACCTTTCCTAATCCAATCACCTTGTATTATTACCATGTCTGATAAATTGCTGATCAATCACATACATTAAAGGCATTTAAATTTTTAGATGTCAGGTATCGACTAAGTCTACATTGGACTGTACAAGTAATCCAGAGTAGCACAGTAGCATGTAGAGCAACACAATGTAGTTTCACTTAAGCCAGGTCTACACTATACACTTATTTTGGTATAACAATGTCCCTTAAGGGTGTGAAAAATCCAACATAGTTATTGCCTATCATGGAGGTGGACCTATTGAGCTGATGGGAGAGCTCTCTCCCGTTGGCTTAGAGCATCTTCACCAGAAGAGCTACAGCAAGTCTGTAGTGTAGATCTGCCCCTAACAGCTCTGAGTTGAGTGTTCTGTTTTAGAGTAAGGCTCCATAACAAAGGAGGTGAGGCAAATGCTAATGGAAGCTGTTTTCTTTGCAGTGCTGAGAGGTGGAGCTCTTGAGGGAACCTACAGACTGATTCAGTTTCATATTCACTGGGGCTCTTGTGAGGGCCAAGGTTCTGAGCACACTGTGGATGGCGTGCAATACGATGCTGAGGTAGGACCAGTTGTTTTTCTTCTAAGGAACTGTCCACATTAGGCATTTTTTCTTACTATTTCCCATCAGTGCAACTCTCCCAGTGGCAGCAGTGCTGGGAGTTCTATCAGATTATTATTAGATCGAGGGTGAATTCATCCTAAAGACCCAGGCACCAATACGATATCTTCTACATTAGTCAGATAGTTACTCAAAAATTCAGTTCTTTCACAAGTGGTGTCCTCCATTCCTCAGGACCAAAAGGACCATATCTGTGGCCAGCAGCATCTGGTTGTTCGAAGTAGAAAGCATAAACATATAAAGCCTTTCAGTGTCTGGTAGGGTTAGCCACTGCAGTATTGTTAATATTCTGCATTCATGAGGGATGACAACAGACCAGAAGAATGTCCCAGCTTTCACCCATGGTTGGGAGCAGCAATGTGGTGGTTCAAATGTTGGCTGCTGGTCCACATTAGTGCTCCCACCCCTGGAGCTGCACCATGCTACAGCACTGGTGGGAAATGTTGAACAAAATCTTGTGTCGATACAGCCTAAAAAGGCTAGATGGTGTCAAGTGAGATGTGATATTCACTGTAGAATGATTTTCATTGCAGCCACTTCATTTCACAGAGGGGACAGAAGAAAAAAAAACAAGCTAGGTATACATGGCTCATCTGTTTCGTGCACTCCCAATAGTTCATAGGAAGTGTTGAAAAAAAGTTCTGTCCTCTCTGTATCTCTATATCACAGGTTCCCTTTTTCTTGTTTTGGTTTTAACACTAGAGACGTTTGTCTGAGAACAAGACCTTTGGTTCCTTAAAGGCTTTATTGCGGGTTTCAAGCCACGATCTGGGCTAATGAGTGAGCAAAAGGAGCTGTGGAGGAGACATGCAGCAGTGAGAGCTCAAGCAGACATTTTGGTTGGCCCAGCCAGGACCCCATACTGCTAAAGCAGTACCTGTACAACCCTTTGCTACACTCCACTGGGCCCAGACTCACCTCCATTCTGCTGATGGGAGCAGAAGGAGGATGAAGCCATAGATTATCACTCCTCCCCACCACTCTCTGTCCACTTGGGAAACTAGCACTGGCAGCAGCGGAGCACTTTCCCAATTTTTGCACTAAGGTAGCACAAGACTCGGGTTGTGACTTGGTCCTTCCACTGGAGTATAAAAGAAGTAGCTCCTTGCATCCTTTCTTTTCCTATCCCTTGTGCAACCATGCAGGGCTGGTGCCAATCTGGCCTTCAGAGTTCACCTGCCTTGCTTCTTCTTCATGAGGTACTGCGCATCTTTCAACCTTCTGAGGCCTCTGAGTACCTTGATGCAGTGGATCCCTGAGGTTACAAAATTCTGCTGGCGGCACCGTAATTAGCTGCTGAACTGGCTGTGCAGTTTGTTACGATTTCAAATGAGGAATAATCACAGCAGGAGCAGATGAGCTTCTGAAGAATTAAAATCCTCTCATCATCCCAATAGCCCTAGAAACAACTAAGAAAACACAAACAAAGCAGGAGAGCAACTCAACAAGATGTGGAGGTCCATTTCTTTCCAAACAGAATGTTCTGTAATCAAGTATAACTCCCCTAAAGTTAATGAAGTTGTACTTAGAACATGTTCAATCCTATATCCTTTGAAAAAACAGAACACAGATTTAAAATAATTAGGCCAAATCTGGCAGTCCTTGCTCAGACAAAATTCCTACTGAAGTCAACTTGAGTTTTACCAGAATAAGGAGTGCAAGATATGGTCCATACTTTGCATTCAGAAACATTTTTGAAAATGGGATGAGAAGTACATCTTATAGATTGTAAATATCTATTTGCACAAATCTCTACATGAGATATAAAAGCAAATCCGTGATGCAGCAAGTTCATAGCTGTATTCAAAACTTAAAGATTCAGCAGTAAAATACCATCTCTGCTAATGTTTAGTAAATAGCCATCTTAGGTCCTCATTTTGTAAATTATTAGTTGAGGTGCTCTGTTAGATGGAAGATACTATTTGTAAATATCTCGTCTCATTGATTTTAGGTTCATCTGGTTCACTGGAACACAAAATATGGTAAATTTGGTGAAGCTGTGAAGCATCCTGATGGCTTGACTGTGGTAGCCGTTTTCCTGCAGGTTAGTTGAACAATCTCATTATTATTGCAGTGTATTATTTGTATTGCAGTAGTGCCTGTGGGCACCAATACAGGATCAGGGCTCCATAATGGTAGGTGTGGTACCAGCACAGAACTAAAACATGTCCCCCACCCCAAAAAGCTTACAATCTAAGGCCTCGTCTGCACCCAGAAGCTGTTCAGCTTTAACAGTACTATAGAGTTAAAGAGGTACCTCCCCCAGAGCTATATTGGTACAAAGGTGCTTATACTCAATAAGTCCTTCTGTATGAGAAGAACGGTAAGATATACTGTCTATGGCTCTTTATGCCAATATAATTGTATCCACAGTAGGTGTGGAATTAGTAGAACTATGTCACTGAAAAAAATCACGTGGTATAAAAACTGTATATCAAGCCTAAATAACCTCTATTTTCTCTTTCCTTTGTCACTGTTGAGTGACGGTGTTTTGTGCTAGATGAATTACCTTTGGTTAATATGAAGTTTGAGAAATACACAACCAGCTAATGAAGATGATTTGTCTCTACAGTGCTCCCTCTATTCTGGCCATGTTGGTTTTGGGAATTTAAATTTGACTTCATCCAAGAAATGAATAGTTAAAGTCCAATAACAAATCCACATACCATAAAAGAAAATTATTTTAATCTGTCCCACAATCCTTCACTTCTGTAGACTAGTCATCACAAGTCATTTGTGCTGACTGGCAAACTTCATATTCTTTACAGTGTTAGGGCAGTCATTTTCATCATTCAGCATTATGAGAAATCTCTATGAAACTATTTGTGATGATGTAGTTTAAAATGTGTCTTCAGTCAACTGTAGTGGTAAATCTGAGCCACCACCTATGCATCTGCTTATTTTCTTTTTATATGGTTTGAATTACCAGGTGGGAAGTGCCAGGCCTAGGATACAGAAAGTTATTGATGCACTGGACTCTATTCAAACCAAGGTAGGGTATGATCTCTGTGCCAGCTGATAGCAAGCACAGCTGTTTTCTATATTCTTCTCTCAACGTGCAAAATTGCAATTCCTTACTTCTGCTTTCTGTGTGTCAGTGCTACAGTAGAACAGCTGTCCATGTCATCAGCACTGATGCTTGTGTAACCCCTACCCTGAGGCGAGCTCAAATATTTTTTTTTTCAAATTAGGCTAATAGAAGGCATGTAGTATTGTATGTCATGGAGCAAATGGAAAGGATTTCTGTGACTAATGTTTTCATGCCAATATGATTGCATGCTTCTGGCTTTCAGTTTCAGTGGAGTCCATAGCTATACTGGGCCAGGTTCATCCCTGGTATAAATCAGATGAGTTACACTAGTGCCACATTTGGATTATATTCCCTCCTGTGATTTTTCAATATTTATTGCCATGTTAGGTGCCCAGCTGTAAAGCTGATAGGAGCACTTTCTGCATTTATAGTGTACTTATCTTTAATCGAATAAGGCATAACCAATCTCTAACTGAAGTCAATGAGAGTTTTGTCATTAACTTCGCATAGCAGAACCAGACCCATGATTTTTATATTTGCTGTATCTTATTAGCCATCTGTGCACTGGATATAAATTGTGTTGATCCTATGGAAACATCCTACAGGATGTTTTTAGAGGAAGAGGCAATAACTTAGAGATTTGGAGCAAGGACTGAAAGCTTGATCCTGGAAGGTGCTGAGCTCCTTCAATCCCAACAGACTTTAGCAAATTGTAGGAGGGTCTCAGTGCTGTGCAGAATTAGAATCCATCTCTTTCTCTCTCTCTCTTTAAAGCAGGGGGCAGACTTGGCAAGAAATATCAAACCTCCCTTAACTATCTCCACTAATGCAAGCAAGGTGTCTATTTTCCAACTGATCTTATGCCAGAGTTAACAGGCTGTTCCATCTTCTTAGGGGAAGCAAGCTTCCTTCACAGACTTTGATCCCACAAAGCTGCTTCCTGAATCCCTGGATTACTGGACTTACCAAGGTTCACTGACCACTCCCCCTCTACTCGAATGCGTTATCTGGCATGTTCTGAAAGAACCCATCAGTGTCAGCCCAGAACAGGTAAGTCTTTAATAGTTAAAGACCACGATTCTATATCAAAATACAGACACTCGCCTTGGTTTAGACTTCAGTGGGATCTTCTGCCGAAGCTGGGGTTTACGTTACTGGAACATAATGGAGTCTGATTGCAAGGCCTTGTGGAATAGTACATAGTGTCATGAAACATTGGTCCAATACATATACCTGCAATGGCTATTTCCTCCCTTTCTGGTAACTGTAAAATGGACTTTGCTGCCATTCAGGACAGGAATCATGCAGAAAAAACATTGCTTGGAATGCATAAAATTTGTAGCTTCCAGAAGTTTGTATTTTGTCTCAGGAAACTCTTATATGGTGCATCTTAGGGAACTGGCAAATGCCCTAGCAGAGTAGAGCACTGACAAGGTGCGTCTTTCTGGGCATTAGCTCTGTGCACCATTCCTTAATGAAACTAGGTAGATGCAAGTTTCCATCCTCAGGTCTGCATCAGTTTAGCTAAGAAGATATAAATAGGATCTTTTGAATCTATAAATATAAGCCATGTCTTAAGGGCTTTAGTGTACCCTCAAAGACTTAAATCAGTTTTACCAATGACTATTGCATTAAGACAAAGCAGTGTGTTTCTTTATTCAGTTGAGATGAAAAGAAGCTGTGATCTGGTGCTGGACATAATTTAATAAAAGGCCAGGGGAAAGGAAGAGGATGAACGATTGGAAATGTTAATTAAACTACAGCATCTATTACTACTAATAAGGTGCTCCAGAGTGACTCTTAAGGTTGACACCTTTGTTTAATTAAAGCCACAGCAACTATTTATTACTCAAGATCAAAGGGACATGAATGTAGCTTTACAACATGGGAGAGAGGGAATATTCACAATAAATGAGTATTCTATCCTTGGGAAAACCATCATCCATCTCTTTCATCCTCAAATCCCTTTATTACATAAACCTTTCAAAACTGAGTACTCAAGACCAAAGCTGTGTACATCACATATTTTGTCATTCCTAAATGCTGAACAAAGCAAGAAAATGTAAAACAGTTTGGAAAAAAATCCTAAAAGTTAGCATCTGTTGGGAACGTTCTCACTGGACTTCAATTCACAGTTGACAACTGCTTTTCTAAAGATAGGTAGATTTTGAATATTTTTCAGGAGGAGAGGAAGTGACTTTGGATAGCAAATGCATAAGCATTACTATACTGAATTAGTGATCATTGAAACACAGGGTTGCAGCATTTGGGCCATGTACCATGCCTCAGTGAAGTTAAAGGCCGCTCATAAGCTAGCTCTTTGCCTGTGGCAGGCCTCCACACAGAAATTGTGTGTCACAGAACCATTCTACACATTACAAAATTCTGCAGCCCCCACTCATCCTTCTGTCAGCAATTTTCATTTAGTGTTCTCAGGCACAGCGTCCTGAATCAGTTGAATAAAACTTGGACTGTTTCTAACCTGCTGGTCACTTGCATTGAATTATACTTGCATGACCTGTGTCACATATGAAAAAGCAGTGTAAATGGCTGAATGCCTGTGATAAATCCACATGGTGTCCTGGGATGCTGAGTTTTGCAGTTAGATCTGCGCTAGCTGGAGGATGTGTAAAATCACACACAGGCTAATAGCTCCCTAGGGACCACATCTAAAGAGTCTCCTGTGTGTTGATTATTCTAGCAGGTACCTCAAATGTGGCACAGCTAGACTTGTTTTCAGTGGTAGTACATGGATAAACACTGTGTAGGGTAAATGTCCTACTGCTGGGAAAACCGCACATGTATTTCAGATATTCAGGGTATAGCTGTCCTAACGCATCTTTGGAACAGAGGAGTATTACAGCACAATTAAACACAGAGATTATTCTATTTTGGGGAGCTATGAAATTGTAGATCATGCTTTAGGATAGGCCTGCACATTCTTACAGTACATTCCAATGGAAATGGACTGATTCTCCTCTCACACGTTAGTATTTTCACTGACTTCTGAGTTAATCGCTGAATTACACCCATATGAAAAAGGGATCAGGTAAAAAAGCCAAACAGTCAGAAGAGTTTCAGCTCTCAAAATAGCCAAGTGTTCAATTAAGCTATAGACCTGGAACAAATATAGAGCCAGCTCTTGCCCCTTTGTGAAGTTCTTATGATTCAAAAGGTCCAGCAAACAACCCCTAGATGGTTCTATATCACTCTTTCCCAACGCCACCAGCACAGAGGGCATGTTGAAGGCAGGAGAGGATGTGTCAGGGGCAGGAGAGGGTTTGGGTGAAGCACCTTGCCCTGAGATCCTTGGCTAGCAAAACATGGGGGCAGGCAATCACAGCTGCAAGAACTTAGAGATGTCTTTAAGCCACCTTTCCCCTCACCCTAAGACTTGCACTGCCCCTGGCTCATAGTGGATGCCATAAATAGTTTTCCAGAGGCATGTGGATGCATTTGAAGATTAATATTGATCCTTTCTTTTTTTCCCAGCTGTGCAAACTCCGTGGCCTTTGCTTCAGTACTGAGAATGAGACTCCATACCATATGATGGACAACTGGCGCCCATGCCAGCCTCTGAAAGGCAGAGAAGTTAGAGCTTCATTCCAATAAGCTAAGCACTGAGCTCATTAGAAATTGCTGTGTTTGTGAGGGAGGAGCCCCTTCTGCTAAGCACAAATCAAACTTCTGCCCGCTGTGCACTGGCATCATTTCTTCTTTTAGATCTTTCACTTCTTCCATTCAGCATCTGAAGTTCTGGCTAATAAAATGTGAAAGATTTTAGACCAAGAGAAAAAGGGTCTTAATGTGTGGGGAGGAGGGAAATCTGTGTGATGTTTGATAACTGCTGTGACTTGACACTTTCGCTGTTTGGTAAAGCACATAATGACAGCAAAATAAGCCATTTTAAGTAACCTCATCTATAGGTGATAGTACATATAACACTGTACTCAGTAATGTGAAGCTTTTTTGGAAGCAAAGGAATAATTTGGACATTTTAAATGTGATTTAAGAGATTAAGTTGTCCACATAGACAGTGAAAAGCAAATTAATAATGATGATTAAATGTCTTAGATTTAAAGAAACTGAAATGTAAATATTTTTAAAATTGTTTTACATTTTTAGCCATGGTATCCTCAGCCTCCATTATGTCTTAATGTTAGTAGGGGGGGGTTTAATTACAAAATGTCTTAAATTAATTATTACCTGTAAAACTTATTATAATACAGAGTATGTTTCCATTAAAATAATATATGTCATAGTTTAAAGAAGAAACAAATATTGTATTTTAGATAAATTCGCTAATAAAAAAATCTATAATTATATTTGTTTCCAGACTCTTATTCAGTCTAGGAAAATAGGACAGGGAGTTTTCTGCATTTAAGTCTATGTAATTATATATACATAATACAATAATACATATTGATGAAATGTATAATACACAGGGACCAGTATCACAGGTTTTGTGGCAGAGTTCAAAGAAACAGAAGCTGCAATGTGGACCAATTTTGGTAAGAGGGTGATTGCCTTACAGAATACCTGGTAGCAAAGAGAAGGCAACTATTTTTAATTTACAGTATTAGCCTTAAGCAACCATCCCTGAGGATCAGCAAAAACCATTTGCCTAGAGGAGCTGCTCCTTAACAAAAAGGAGAACAAAATCATACTGAAAACCAAGTTAGTTTCCTAAATCCATAGGCAGGACTCTGTCTAAATGGCTTGATTTTCAAAAGTGCTGAGCATCCAGAAGCTTCCACAGACGTCAGTAGACCTACATCAGATGGCCCCTGGTGTTTGCATTAAAACACATGCAGCAGATTCAAAGATAACAATGCTGAAGCTGACTGTGAAGATAACACACAGGCTTCTTCAGATACAGAAGGTGACAGCTTGCCTTCTCCAGGGCTCAGACTGTCTATGCTCAAGTCCCTCGTAGTTCCCAGGCAGCTTCTGCCATCAGTTTCAGTCTCTGGTCCTAATTTTTAAAGTCCCAGCTATATCAGAGATCAAATTTTGATCAATGAACCACTGAGATAGTTGTGGTTTTCTGGGACAATTCAGAGCTGAAAGCCCAGGGCGACGTGTGTGCAAGCTGTGGACAATCCACTCTCAGGTGAGGGGATCCAGCTATGGAATGGACTTTCAGAGATTAGGAGAAGTCAGAATATGGTCATTCTTAGGAACCCCTGCAAAACCTTCCTTTTCAAAAACGCCTTGCCAGCCTAAGGGTGACCATCTCTTCTTCCCAAATCATTGGGAATTAGGCCTCTAATCTGTTTAGAAGCTACTGAAAATCCAGTGAGGTGCCTAGCTGCATCTTGAGGTACTTAAATACATTTGAAAATCTGGCTTTTAGGCATTTTGGAGCCTAATACCTTAAATGGAACTTAGGCTCCTAAATGACTGGAGCTTTTAAAAATTTTACCCACCTTCTGAGAAAACAAACTCTATCCCAATTAAATTTCTTATCTCAAAAAAAAAAAAAAATGTCATAGGTACCATGAAATCATCTGGGGACTCCACTATTACTATGGATTTTATAGACACATAGAAAGGTAGGGCTAGTAAGGAGCTTAAGAGATCATTAAGTCCATCCCTCTCCCCACATACAGGCAGAGCCAAATAAATATAGGCCATCCCTGACAGGTGTTTTCCCAACCTGCTCTTAAATTACAGTGACAAGGATTCCGTAAACTCCCGTGGAAGCCCATTATAGAACTTAACTACCCTTACAATTAGAATTTTTTCCTAATAGCTAACATAAATCTTCCTTGCTGCACATTAAGCCCATTACTTCTGGTCCTATCTTCAGTGGACATAGAGAACAATTCATCACCATCCTCATCGTAATAGGCCTTAGCTTATTTGGAAACTTATCAGGTCCCCTCTTGGTCTTCTTTTCTCAAGACTAAACATGCCCAGTTTTTTTTAACCTTTCCACATTGGTCAGGTTTTCTAAGCCTTATCATTTTTGTTGCTCTCCTCTGGATTCTCTCCAATTTGTGCAAGCCCTCTTTAAAGGGCTGTGCCCATTATTGGACACAGTACTACAGACGAAGCCTCACCAGTGCCAACTAGACTAGTACAATTAACTCCCATGTTCTACATTCAACACATCTGTTAATACACCCAGAAAGATATTAGCCTTTTTTGCAATCTCATTACAGTATTGACTCATTCAATTTATAATCCACTATAACTGCAGATCCTTCTCAGCGGTACTAACACCTATCCAGTTATTCCCCATTTTCTAATTGTGCCTTTGGCTTTTCCAACCTCTCTGTAGTACTTTGCACTTATCTGTGTTAAATTTCATTTTGTTGCATTCAAACCAATTCTCTTAATTTGTCAAGATTGTTTTGAATTTTAACCCTATCCTCCAAAATGCTTGCAACCTCTCCCAGACTGTTGTCATCTGCAAATTTTATAAGCATATGCTCCACTCCATTAGCCAAGTCATTAATGAAAATATTGACTTGCACTGGACCCAGGACTAGCCCCTGCCAGACTCCATTAGAAAGCCCTTGTGATTTGACAGTACACCATTGATAATTACTCTAAGTATGGTCTTTCTACCAGTTCTGCAGCCATCACTATAGTAATTTTATCTAGATCACTGTTTCCTTGTTTGCTCATGAGAATGTCATGTGGGTGTGTCAAAAACCTTATTAAAATCAAGATATGGCACGTCTACTGCTTCACTTTTATTCACTTGGCCAGTAACTGTGTTGAAGACGTAGAAGGGTGCTCAGAAACTACAATGATGGGTGGCAGTATAAAGTCCTGAGACAGAGATTTAAATTTCTGGGTTAAAATATCCAACAAATCACACACGGTATTAATGCTATTGAAAATAACTTTTTAAAAATTACCTTAAATTGTGTTTAGGACATGTGTGATTGGGGTGAGCCATATGTAACTATGATGAGGTGATGGTAAATATAAGAGGATGTAACATCCACAAAGACAATTACTAAAATGTGCCACTGGTGTAAACTGGCCAGGTTACATGTCTTAATGAGGTATGGCTGATGCCATGAGAAATAGCTGTTGCACGGTCTGCTTTAAAGGCTGTAATACAGCCTGTGAGGTTTGAGGTGGAGACTCATTCCCTGAAAATGAGTAAATAATAATTAATCATTGAAAAAATTGTATTGAGCCATCAGGATGTACACATGCTTATACTGAGTAACTGCACGGCCACAGTGCTGTAACCCTCACCCTAACCCCTCGCTATTGTTTGTTACGCCCACACATTGCATCATGTCTAAAATTAGCTTGCTAGCACCTTGGGGTAGGGACCATGTCTTTCTAGTTGCTCTGTAAAACACCTCATGGATTTGTGGGTGCTTGAGCAATAATAAACACCAATTAGCAAAGAAATCCAAAATCAGCCATATATTTATGAGCCCTGTTGGAAGCGGCATGTACATTGCCAATGCCACATAGATTGTTCTCACCAAATATAAAGAGAGTTGGCTAGGCAGCCTGGCAGTGAGAGAGAATTTGGTGACGGTTAGTATTAACAAACTGGCAATTGTCCATCATGGAACAATTGTAGCCCACCCAGGAGTATTGCCACTGGTTGGTTATTTACAGGTTTAGTTCTTTGGACTTTCTTACTTTCCCATCACAGAGAACAAGCAAACAAAAAACAAAAAATGAAACAATAATTCACAGCATAAGAGGACATACCAGTTCCCTCACATGTGTACTGTACAACTAAACTATTGCACAATTGCAGCCACTTCAAGGAAGATATTTGTACTGAAGCCAACTGAAGATAAACATAAAATAAATGATTTTCCTGGCATTCATGGGCTGTATCTTCAATTATAACTTTTTGGAGCTGACTGTGAGTGGAACAATGGGGCTCTGCTTCATGACCTATGTTCTCATTCTTTGTTGATTTACATGAAGGAGGTTATAATTATGGTTCACAAATCTTTATCAGCAGAGGGAAAAGCAATGCTTACATATCACAACATGACTCAATATGACCTGAAGAATTGGTTTCTGGTCGCTATTAGATAAAAAATATCAGGCTGACCCAAAAGATGACATTTCATGCAGTGTAAAAAGTTTGCCTCATTACTGTCAAATATGCAATGTTGGTACTAGTGAAATGAATTAGATGTTGATGCTAGACAAATATTCATTTGTGATCTGTCCTTTTTGGCCAGCTTGATATTTCAGCCCAAGTTTTAGAAAGTTTTGTGATTTCTCCTTTTTTCCCAAGCACGGGATTTTAAAGGGCTGGATGTATACTGAAATACTATGAATGGGCATAATATGATCAGAGATAGTCCTCATAGGACTGGATTATGTATTAGTGCCCCACATGAAGTCAGAGATGGGAGAATTTGTAATGGGATTGACCCTCACAAAATTGGAAGGGGTAGCATTTTCTGTCATTTTGAAGAAAAACTGCCAACAAGCAGCAGCTGTTTTAAATTTAGGGGCATAGAAGCAACTTGTAGGTGACTCAAAATGTGGCCAACATCTTCGCAGAGATATTTTCATGGATGCTAGCCATCCTTCATTCACAATCACATGGACCAATTTCTTTCCCCAAGTTCAATCAGCCACACAGTATCCCATGGCGATATGAAAAACTAACAGTAGGGAAAATGTCTGATGTTGTTTTAGCCCATTTTACTGCAATTAAAGAATTGGACATAAGACCTGTTGGATGACAACATGCTCCAGTCACGTCGCCTTCCTTCCTCAGCACGTACTGGGTGTGCAGTTATGCTGGCTTCCTAATGCTGGGAGAATCCCCAGATGCCAATTTAAGATAGTTTTAGGACCCCTTTACAGTGCATAATTTGTGCCAGGGCTACCCAGGGCTATGCCCCAGCACCTCGAGGTTTGGCAGTTCAGCGCCCCAGCACGTCTGGGCTTGCTGCATCAGTTATGAATTCAAAAACTTGCTTGAGCCCCGGCCTCTAATTGCTTAAGCCCCAGCACCTTTTTCGTTACAAAGTAAACTCTGCTCCTATGTGCCACTAAAATGGGGCAAAGGCAGAATAATGGGAGCCAGGTGCTCCATGTTGATAAATTCTTCCCTCATTGTTTGCATGACGGGAATGTGTGGGAGGATTTTTAAGTGACTAGGCCATGTTTAGATTGCAGGGACTATAGTTGCATAGTTATGATGCCGTAACAACGCTGGCATAACCCTGTACTGTAGACATTTGCCTAAACCAACAGAAGGGTTTTTTTCTCATTGCTGTAGGAACAGCCCCTCTCCAAGCGACAAGAGCTAGGCCAACGGAAGCATTCTGCCATCGACCAAGGTACATCTAGACCACAGTGAAAAAGCCACACCCCTGAGTGATGTAGCTATGTTGACCTTAAAATTAAGATCAACCAGGTCTAGTTGATTTGAGAGCAGCACTGATTTTCAATGGGACTTGTGTTTCTGACCTTGTTAAGCTTGAACTGGGACTAGTACCCGCATCGTACTAAGCACTGACAAACACATGGTAAGAGATAGTCACTGCCCTGAATGCCTTATAATTTAAATAAAGAAAAAGGAAAGGGCTACAATATGTAAACACAGTGATCAGAACAGATGGCTGGTGAAAGTAATGTTGGTTCCATGCTTTGCTTGTTTGAAATGGGGTTTTAATGAGTCTGGTGACATCACCATTACCCAGGGATTGTAAAATCAACGGTGGGGGGTAGAGCACTTGGGTTTGATGTATAGGGAAGGATTTGGCCCATGTGATGAACCATAATCCAATGTGTCTTGTACACTTGTCAAGTGTTATCTGGGTGACCCTTCTCGTCACCACTTTAGTAATAGTATTCAATCAAAATAACACTTTAACAATATGTGTGATTTTCACTTACTTAGACCAAAGGCAGGTAGGTATTTATTCCTGAAAACCAGGGAGACAAGGTGAGTGAGACAATATCTTTATAGGACCAACTTCTGTTGGTGAAAGAGACAAGTTTGAGCTACTGTGTTGATCCAGTAAACAATATTATCTCACCGTCCTTGTGTGTCTAATATCTTGGGACCAACAGCTATAACACTGCAAACAATGAAAAATATTGAATTTTTCCTCCTGAAAATGTCTCTTTGGTGCCCTCATTTTACCATGGCCAGTCAGAACCATGCCCACGGGAGGAATAAGAAAACAATAAAAGAAAACCAGGGCAGCACTTTGTAGACAAAAGAAAAATGAGGCTTGAATGAAGACATGTAAATACTGTTTTCAGGCGGAGTGTGGTCCTGAAACAGATTTGAAAGGACAGCAGCTTGAGGTTCAACCTAATGGAGCATGAAAGACATCATTTCCTTCTACTCTTTCTGGAACAATAATGCATTAACTGCTGAACAACTGGGAATGGAAATCATAGCAAAACTACATATTTGAATTAAAAGCATTTTAAATGGCTTTAAACATACAGTAAAATAAGACAATCATTCAGCAAATTATAAAACCAACAGATGTAACTAACTGATGCTATAATCCTAGAATGAATACAACAGCCCCCGCTGTGCCTTCTTCTTAAATATCATGTTCTACTTGCTGAATTTCCTAATCTAACCAAACCTTATGTCTGTCTCTGGAGGATAACTCCTCGCTTTGTCAGGGCTGTGGGGGAAGGAATATATAACATTGGGGCCTGATCCTACAACATGAGTAATCATTCACATGAATAATCCCATTAATTAATTTAAATGGCATGGATTTCCCACCCCCTGGCTCTGTCCGCTAATCCACACACGGATTAATGGTGGAATGGGGAGGAAATCACCATTATGGCACTATTCCCTCCCCACACCCCAAAGATCCCACAAAGGAGTTGCACAGATTTATGGATTCAGCTAGGGGAAAGGTGCAGTGGTATGCTGGGGTAATAAGCAGAGGATGAACAGATTAAGCCATGTCTGTGACAAAGATCCCCGGAAATAGGCTGGTAGGGGAAGTACTATCTTTATCATGAAGCCAGTGCAGAGGCCTCCATGGGGAAGATCCTCATCTCCCAAAGATCCTCCATGTTTGGGGTCCAGGCCCACAGCCTATGCAGGGGCCTAGAAGCTAAGGTTGGCCCTAACTCCAATAGAACAATCAGGAAAAACTTCATCAAGGACTCTCCACAGAGAACTTCCTCTCCAGAGTCTGCTCCTGTGGGTGTCATCACAGGAGCGAATGATCTCAACTGATAGAACTATACATTTGAATAAAGTTACTCATACTTGTTTCATGTATTATTTCCATACAGTTACCTAGCCCATGGAAAATCCCAAGAGAACTAGGAATGACAATTCATTCCTACTTGAAAATTCATTCCTATTTCACTAGGGATTTTCCTGGGACCAAGTAATTATTTAGGTTACACACCAGGACAAAAGTGGGCTATTAAAAGTTCTTTGCCTTATATGTAGTTGAAGGAAAAAATCCCAAGCCTATGGAATGTAAGGGTGATTTTTATACTAAGGAATTATCATCTTTATGTAATAACTCCCTGCCCTATAAAGTACTAAAATAATATAATAAATTAAAGTTTTACTAGATTTTTGTCTCATACCAGTCTGCCTGGACTAATATCTGTGGTTGTGTGATAAATGTCAGCCTTGATCCAGCAGGCCTAGTCTGCCACTTCTATTTGTATGACATACTCAAATGGGATTCAATAGCTTTTCTGTTTTTTAAACTTGTTCTTCTGCATTCTGTGCTTTCTGATACAATCATATTGTCTTAAACGTGTTCATGTTTTATCACATAACTGTTAATTAGCCTAGACAGAGTAAAGAGCCAATATACTTTAAAACCGTAAAAACCTCATTCCTATGAAGTTGAGTGAAATGTAATGTAATATTATCAAGCAATGGTTGTGTTTATTATAACGCTGTACTACACATTTTGCGCTTTGACCAAAAATATCACCCACAATTTTAATTTCTAACAACAAAGAGACAAATATGGATCTAGTTCACAATTCTGAGTGCTCCAGCAAAAATATTGTGCATTTCAGAAAATATACACTAGTCTCTGATTGTTTACAAGAAACGTGGCTTTTTACCATCGTACAGAAACCTCGTTCTCAGGGCTCAGATGAAGCTGTTTGCCCAGGAGGGATAGTGAGCTAAGTCAGAAGTAGCGCTGTGGTTGACAGCCATCACTCCTACTCACTGCATTATCAGTGATTGCAGATCTAATGAAACTAGACTCTCAGAAAATTCACAGACTGAAAATTTGATTAGGTAAGACATCAAGTCTTCTTAGCTGAAGTCTATGAAGGATGCAGGCTGTCTGAGTCTGAATTTAAGATAGCAATGCATAGGTGGAAAATGGTCCATATATTTAGGGTTTTATAAAAACAAGGTTTTATAAGGCATGATATCGCAGAAGAGAATGCAACTAGGAACTGACTAGACACAAAGTGAAACTCACCAGGACTCCAGTTCTACAGTGTGATGGACACAGGCAGATCCTTAGGCCTGCATATTATCCAACTGACCTCAAAGCATCTCCAGAGAGACACTGGGGTGTGCCCTCACATCAGATTGCAGGATTGGGGTGCAAATTGTTTTTGGTGTCCAAACCGAGTGAAGTCGGGAAAAAATACATCAATAAAATGACACAAAAATCCAACACAAATAATAGAAAGTGAATTAGATGTTTAAAATTCTTTCAATTTAAGTAATCCAGGCTAGTACTACTAACATCCATGAGGAAATGTAAGGATTTCTTCTTTTTAATGTGTGATTTTTCCCAATATATAACTTTTCTGGCAGGTAATGTCAGCAGCAAGAAGGGCAGCATTCAATAACTTGGGGTTCCTGTTAAGATTACAAAACAAATGCAGTTCAGGCCCCCACCTAAATAGCTTCCCTGAGTGCCTCTGATAGGCAATACTGCCCCCTCACAAACATTGAGTCTGACATTAATTTGGGAAACCACCACCACAGTGACTCAGAGGTAAGCAAACAAACAAAACACCCATCCCACAATGTCCTTTGTCTCAATTTCCCTTGCAGAGTGAAATTCCAGGCACCCTTTCCTTCTGCTTCAGCCCACTCACGGTTTGTTGTCCACAGTCAGTGAAATTCCAGAGTCCAAGAATGTGTTCAGGTGGGTTTAGCTCCAGTCCTGATGGATGGGGATAGTGATGCCGGGCCTCTTACCGCTGTCACCTCTGCCACTGCTTTGTGACGTCTCACCACAGTTGCTTTTCACCACTCTTCTGCTATGTTAGTTCAGTCCAGTCCAGTTCCACTGCACCACAATCACCTAACCCAGCCATCAGCTGGGTTAGCTGATCTCAGCTCTAAGATTTGCTGCATAGGGGGCACCGCGGCTGCATCACTCAGCATGCTGCCTTTGACTATGATGCCATGTTCTGGGTTCCATCATCTAGCCCAGATGATTTCAGCTCCAGTGGTTTCATTGACTAGTAGGGAACCTCACTGCTGCTGCTCCCTGCACTATCATTCAATGCAATGCTGTCTCCACAGCAGGTCTAAAGATCAGCCCCCTAGACCAGCGTATCAGTGATTTCAGCTCTAGTAATCACTGACAAGAGACAAGGATTCTCAATTGAAAGTATTTAGCTCTCTCTTTAAGAAGTGGAAGTGGATGGGTCAAATGGCATGTTGGGATGACCACCCGATCACTCACCGTCCTCTTTCACTTGGGGTTGGCATCACTATCTCACACTTAGCAAGTAAGGGGTAAGTCAATGTGCCCCATCAGTTAAGGCATATTAATACAGTTCTGCTGCCCTTTAGTCCCGCAATAAGGATAACAATGTTTCATTACCTGTGCATCCAAGGCTTAAGCAAAATTCAAGCCAAAAATTGATCATCTTGGCAAAGTCTATGCAAATAAAGTCTGCTCTTGAGGTCTTTTCCTTCAGTTTATCAATAGATGGCAGGAGACAGCTCATTCAGACCACAGGCTTACTAATATATCATTTTTCAACTGAAATTTACTCTTGAATGTTTGCAGGGCTGTAGAACAGCAATTGAGAGACTGCAATGACAACTACAACCCATAATCCACAATAATGCTGTCAAAGCATCCGTTATTCCTGAATTTTAAGAAGCCTCCCATATCTTCCTTGTTGCTCGGTGAATGAACCGGTCTATTTAATGCTGAATGGCGGTCTAGATCCTCAGAGGAGGAGGGGAGGTTTGGTGAGATGGACAGTTGTCACCCACTTCATTCTGGCCTCTCTCAATACCCCAGCCTTTCCCCACAATGCAAAATTCACACAAGCATCCACCAATAGCTAAAGAAAGTTACTTGCGGACAGCTGAGCCGTGACTCCTAGGTGAGACACAAAGGCTGCTTGTTTATTGTATGTCTCGACTTCTCTATAGTTTTTAATCACATAGTATCTGATCCCCTCACAAATATGAATTTAACTAATCAGCACTCCCATAGGTAAGTAAGCATTTGCCCCATTTTGCAGACAGGGAAACTGAAGCTAAGACATATTAGTGACTTGCCCAAAGTCACACAGGATGCCTGTGGCAGAACCAGGAATAAAATCCAGATTTCTGGAGGCCAAGTCCTATGTGTTAGCCACAAGACCATTCTTAATCCCATGCTAAAGGAATGAGCCACTGATTGAAAGATGAATAGACACTTTGATAGAATGCCAATGTCCTTTTAAAAAGAGTGTCCGGGGAGTCAGGATTACAGCCAGTGGCTGGCGCATCTTGTCTAGCCTCCCAGTTAGGCAGTTAGTTTTGCAGTGTGGAATCTTTACCATGCATGCAGCTGTACACCATCAAGTTTGTGATATATATGAGTCAATGTCTCCACAGACTTCTGGGGCTGAAAATATCAGCAGCCTCAACACCTTAAAATGTGTTGGAGTAGCTGTATCTGGTTTCACTTCCATCTTCAGCAAGCCCAGACAGAAGAAGGGCATGCAGAGATAGCACAGTGAGCTGGGGTTAAGAATCTGCCAAGGTTTCCTTTATAAATCCTTAATTCCAGGGGTTTGTAACTCCTCTGTAAATACTAAGCCCCAAGAGAAACTAAACAGATAAAACCCCAGCCTGCAAGCAGTTTTCTTTCTTTCCTTTTGCCTTCTAACCAATCTGAAAATATGACCGGCAGGAGAATGTGAAATATCTAAGATGTCAGTGCCTGGAGATGTTTTCATTTTAAAAGTTTAATAAAAAGATATTAAAAGAAAAAAGAATGAAAGAAGAGATTTATAGTATTGTGCTTAGAACAAATGAAGGAGCCTAATGCCCTTCATAGCACAAGCACTTGCTCACATGCAAGTGACTTTAGTTAGAACAATGCCCATGCAGAAAATCACTCATGGGTGTTTGTAGGATCAGGGTCTGCATCAGTACTTTAAAGATGCTTTTTTTGGTAATGTTTCTGCTTTATATCTGCTGAGGAGGGGTTGGCTGGTGGATCTGCTGCTACACATACCCATCAGCCCCACCTTGGATCTCCTGTGAAGGAGCTGCCCCATCAAACCCCACTTTCTATATGGACTAACTTCACCCCAGCACAGAAGCTGCACTCTGCCATACACAGTGATACTCACAACCAATGTTTCTGCATTCAGCACCTTACCCCCTTTAGGGGTCTCTGTGCAGGGCCAAAATCTGGCTCTCTTTATCCCTTCCCAGAACACAAAACCACAGAAGGGAGGCTCTGAGGAAGAAACAGGTTTGAAAAGGCACACCCAAATCTTACAGATCCTCAAAGATACACAAGAGGCCTTTTCCTCCCTGAGAGCTTTATCTCCTGTTAGAAGTTGTGCTGTCAAGGATCATTCCTGAATACAGAATCATAGAGTTGGAAGGAACTGCAGGAGGTCATCTAGTACAACCCCCTGCTCAAAGCAGGGCTATCCTCAGCTAAAACATCCCGGCGAGGGTTTTGTCAAGCCGCAGCTTAAAAATCTACAGATTTTACTACAGATTTACTCTGACTGGTGTAAATGCAAAAAGAATTTGGTCTATTGTGTGGCATTTAAACCTTCTGGTCAAGGAGAAGAAGAAAGTAAAGTTTGTCATTTGTAACTGAGATAACAATTCATATTTTTGCAAAGATATCCATTGCTCTAGTGACTGCACAAAAAATCTTTATGCCACGAACAGACAAGTATTTCGTCACTGTGCATATATAGTTGCTATAGAGTGCCATGAGAGATGGTTTCCTATGTATTGAGAAAGTTAAATTCAGGCTGCTAAAGTGTTCATTTTTTCCCCAGCATAACAAACTCCCAATGACTCAATTGTCTGTGATTTATCAATTCATATTGATTTATGAATGTAGCAGGAATATGTTTTGCCAAATGAGATTCTTTTAACATTTTAGTCAAGCATTTTTCTCTTTGTTTTAAACTTTGTGTTTTTTATTAATATAATTTTATAATAAAGGATTTGCCAGGCCACATAAAACCATTTTAATTTGCCTCTACTTATAGCTATGGCTAGATTCATCAATAAGAAGCAAATATATAATATTTTCAGTTGCTCTGAACCACTAAATATACCAGAAACCTGATTCTAAGAGTTATAATCAGCAATCAGGGAACAAAAATAGCACGTGTGACCCAGGTTGTCCCTCACGGCCAACTGGCAAAGGGTACACTATATGATAATGCACATCAGGGCTGATGCACTAATTGTTCCAACACTGTCATAATCTGTATCTGAAAGATGTCATATAAGTTATATGCAAACCAGTAACATGCTGGTCATTAAGATTATTGTGGCATATAGATATATATGGGCAGTGCATAAAGAATTAGAGATGTGTACTGGAAATATGTTCTTAAAAAGGTATATTGCAAGAAGTGCATAAGCGCAGCCTGTCCAAACCAAAGGAGTTTTGTTTTGTTTGTTTTCTTGCATCTTCTATGTAAGTTGAGTCAGGTAATACCTCAGAGGGCAAGAAAAGTATACATTTAATATAAGGTAAACAAAGCCACCAAGCTAAATGAGTGAAGGAAGATTATTTTATGATCATGACAGGGGACGGAGCCTACACCCCCAGGAAGACTTCCTGGCTTTTGAAACAGGGACAATAGACCTTGGGAAATATAAGCAGAAACAGAAAGCCATTTTGGCCTCTTCTGCAGGGGCCAAAGGAAAAGCAGTGCCCTTTGAGCTCATGAAAACTGGATCCTTTTGGCCAAAAACCAAGCAGGACTGGAACTGACTGTAGGTGAGAAAGCTGCTTAGACAAAGGCTGGGTCTACACTGATGGTGGTGAATTGGCCACTGTCAGTTCAAAGTTTCTGGACCAACTGAGTGGTCTGTGTAGACCCACTCAGTCGATCCAGCAATCGATGTAGGAAAACCACCCTGGTAAGTGGTGCAGCACAGTGTGGACGGTGCACGGAGCAGATACAGCAAAGTCAATGGAAAATACGCAAGTGATTTACGTCACTTGCATACCTCCCATTGAGTGCCGCTGAATCCGGAAGGTAAGTGTAGACCGGGGCAAAGACTGCAATTTGCTGCAGTTAAATTTGTCACTAGAAAATGTGTTTTGTTTACTGATAACCATACTAGTGTCTATGCTTACTTATGATCACTTGCATATCTGTTTTCTTAATAAACTTATTCTTATTTTATTATAAAACCATCTCAGTGCTGTGTATTAAACTGAAGAGTGAAATCCTCAGCTAAACTAAAAGACTGAAGTGTGCTCTGTCTCTTTGGAGGCAGTGAACTTAATAACTTGGGAGTATCCAGTGAGATACCACCTGGGCTGTCCTGTTGTAAGGAGTAAAGCAAGCCAGTGGAATCCAGGGTGAGGCCGTTGTGCTGTGAGCAGGCTGCTGCTGTTGGAGCTCAGAGCCAAAGCTGCACAGCACCAAACCACGCAGAGTAACAGAGCACACAGTAACACAACCCCTAACTCGGTCTGGATAAAGCCCCAAAGCATCAGATTGGCGTAGCTAAACAGGATTTACACACAGCTTGCTATTTGACTTCTGTTCACACCACAAAGCATCACAATGGAACTTATCATAGAATTGAAGAAACGTAGGGTTGAAAGGGACTTCATGACCTCTGCTCTGAGACAGGACCAAGTAAGCCTAGACCATCCCTAATGAGCGTTTGTCCAACCTTCTCTTAAAAAACTCTAATGATGAGAATTTCACAACTTCTCCTGGAAGCCTATTCCAGAGTTTAACTACAGTTACAGTTGGAAAGTTTTCCGAACATCTAATTTAAATCTTCTTTGCTGCACATTAAGCCTATTATTTCTTGTCGTATCTTGGACATGTACAAAAATTGACCACCGTCCTTTTTATAACAGGCCTGAATCTATCTAAAGATTGAGTGGGGGGGCCTGATAATAGACTTCCTTTCTCAAGACTAAACATACTCAGTTTTTAACCTTTTCTCATAGGTCAGGTTTTTCAAACCTTTTACCATTTTTGTTGCTCTCCTCTGGATTCTCTCCAATTTGTCTACATCTTTCCTAAAGTGTTGTGCCCAGCCTCACTAATACTGAAAAGAGCAAGACAATTACCTCCAGTGTCTTACATATAACTCTCCTGTTAATACACCCCAGAATGATAACCTTTTTTGCAACTACATCACATTGTTGACACATTTAATTTGTGATCCACTATAACCCCTAGATTCTTTTCAGCAGTGTTACCACATAGCTAGTTATTCCTCATTTTGTAGTTGCACATTGATTTTTCCTTCTTAAATATAGTACTTTGCACTTATCTTTATTGAATTTCATCTTGTTGAAATCAGACAAATTGGAGAATTGGTCACAATCATTTTGAATTCTAATCATAGAACATTAGTGTTGGAAGGGACCTCAGGAGGTCATGTAGTCTAACCCCCTGCTCAAAGCAGGACCAATACTGTCCTCCAAAGTGCATGCAACCCCTCCCAGCTTGCTGTCATCTGAAAATTTTAAGCATAGTCTCCAATCCATTATTCAAATCTTTAATGAAAATATTGATTAATGCCAGACCCAGGACTGACACCTGCCAGACCCCACAAAATACACATTTCCAGTCTGACAGCAAACCATTGATAATTACTTTTTGAGTACCCTCATTCAACTAGTTGTGCACCCACCTTACAGTAATTTCATGTAGACCACATTCCCCTTATGAGAATGTCATGGGGGACTGTCAAAAACCTTACTAAAAAAATCAAGATATATCACATCTACTGCTTCCCCCCATCCAGTAGGCCAGTAACCTTGTCAAAAAAGGAAATTAGGTTGGCTTGGCAGGATTTGTTTTTGACATATCCATGCAGGCTAGTCCTTATAACCCTGTTATACTCTTGGTGCTTACAAATTGATAGTTTAATAATTTGCTCCAGTATATTTCCAAGCATTGAAGTTATGCTGACTGGTCTATAAGTGTCTGGGTCCTCTTTGTTCCGCCCTTTAAAGGTAGGTACTATGTTTTCCCTTCTCCAGTTCTGTGGGAACTCACTCATTCTCCATGACTTCTCACAGATAACTGGAAACCGCAGTAAGCTTCCGCTAGCTCCATAATTCTAGGATGAATTTCTTCAGGCCCTGTCTAATGACCTGTGTGTCCAATCAGAATGAATCTATACCATTTGATTTCAGATACTGAATCCTTTACATGACAAGTACACATCTTGAGAATTGCAGAAACTATGCTGCAAATAATTTCAAATATGAAAATATCTGTGAAAATCATAAGTAGTTTCCAGATACCCCAGTAATTCACGAATCAGAGAAGAGACTACAGTAATCAGATAAATTATTCCCTTTGAATTATTTCCTGAGGTCTAAAACAGGCAGAAAGTTCTCAGGTAGAAAATGTAATTTATATGCAAATAGTATATGAGCAGCATATGTTTTACATATTAAACTTATGTAAGATAACATATTGACTCATATGAACTATTATGAGAGTGACCCCTTCTATATTTTGCACTCCACAGACAAAACATATTAATATATATACACATATATATTTATGCATTTGTTTGTAGAACTTTTAACACTTATCTCCCACAGGTATGCTATTGTTTTATAACATCATGCTAATATTTCTCATACAAATTCCTATTCCTTTGCATCTATTGTATTTGTTTTTTGGCTGGTAAAACATCTCTCTTAAGCCAGCTATTTTAATCCCTAGATATTTTTTCTTACAGGGTCTTGCTAATTCAGGGACAGAGTCAGTCCTGCCCATATGTGGCTGAGCATTGAGAGCAGAGAGGCCTTAAGGAGACTTTCCTCAACCCCTCCCCCAACACACACACACACACACACACTCTCTCTCTCTCTCTCTCTCTCTCTCTTCCTCCCTTGCACATCCTAATTAAAGGCCAGGCAAAGTTTCACAGCACTCATCCTGAATAAGTAATGTACTATGTAGTATGTTAACATTTTATTGTAACTTTGCCTTTATAAAAAGTTAGGTTTTTTGAAGGCACATGGAGGAGTGGGCAGAAGGCCAGGCTGTAGCTCTGCCCCCAGTCCACACAGCACTGACTATACCTGCATTCCCAAGTAGTGTCTTCAAGGCAGAATGCATTTTGGTGCTCTCCCAGGACAGCATGACTCCACACCACTCCTTACAATGGGCTATGCCACAATAGCCTAATCAAGCCCTAAGGGAACATACCAAAAGCTAAAAGAGAGAGAATTTAAAAACAAATAATCAGATATGTAAAGATAAAGAAAAAACTATTTAAGTACATCAGTAAGAACGCCATGGATCTAGAACACCAGGAAGTAAAAGGGCCAAGCAAACATAGGCAGATGACCACTATTGAATTACAATGACCTTTCTCAACGAACATGGCAGGAAAATATCTACCCTGAAATTATTCTTGATGGCCCATGAAATGAAGTACTGGCAGAGAGAGTGATGAAACACTCAAGATATTAAACTTCCAGTAGATCATCAAAACTGGGTTACATTCATCCCAGAATGCTGAAGGAATTACAGAACAAAGGGCCTCATCATGCCATCAGTTTTTAAGAACACCCCATTGACTTCACTAGGGAGTTTCTTAAAAACAGACAGCATTAGATGGTGCAATATTTTGAACTACAAGCAAAATATGCAATCTATCATTAAAAGCAGCTCTGATTTCAGAACACTGGAGGCTGCCAACAGACAAAAACTTGGAGGGCTCCCAACATACTAATATTTATATTTAAAATAATTTTTAAAAAAGCTTCAGGCTGGATCGACACTTGGGGTATAGTAACAGAATGAAGATTCTTTCAACAATTCTACAAGTCTATGGTTTACTTATAACCAAGGTTGGTTGGTAGTAGCCAAAATTCTTTCACCTCCTGGTTCTCTGGGGGCCTGTGTGAAATGAAACAGTGGGCTTAATCCTAATGTACAAGCTTCCACCGTCTCATTTAGCAGTAACTGACAACTCTGCGGGCAGCTCCAGACAGGACAAGAGCAGAGGTTCTGATCCAAAGCCCACTGAAGTCAAAGATGTCTCTCTACTGATTTCCATGGACTTTGGATTAGACCCTGAAGGAGCATGGAGGCTGAACTATACCCTTGCTTCCAGAGGAGGCCAACCAGGACAGAACTGAGGCACAAGGACATTTCCTCTCAGACTTGGATTGTTAGTGGAACCTTCCTGGGGATAACGGAGAGATTTCATTCTGGTATCTTTCACCAGCCCTGTGCTGGCTCAACATAATTATTCTAATTCTGTTTAAATGTACTAGCAGGCTGTGGTGGGGAATAAGTTACTTTCTGTGCAGTTGAGTATGGTGTGTTGGGGGAAGAGGGGGAGTGAAGAAAGCTCTCTTACGGGAGACTTGCATCCTCTCAGTCATTGTCACACTTATACCGCTGATTGGTTAAGGGTACCAGAAATCTCTTTTTAAAAGATCTTTTACAAACTGCCTGATATTGTTACTGATTTAGCCCCTTGTTTGCAGAGTCATTTTTTGCTGCCTACGTATCACACAAACTCTGAAACAGCATTAATTCAATCAAGCCCAGATCCTGAGACTAAATTTCAATTTTCAGAACTACACTGATGCAGAGGTTATCAAAAGTCTCTACTGTGAAGGCACAGATTGGTTTAAGTGTCATACTTTGTTGACAAAGGACAAAAATAGGCACCTAAAGGTCCAATCACCTAGTTTTGTACTTACCATTAGTGAGGTAATTATGATGAAAACTGCCAGAACCAGTTCTACCTTTTAAAAAATACTCTACCATTAGGCTAAGATCACACCACCACTAGCACAGGTGGTGGTACAGTTATTTTAGATAACTTGCTATATTGACTGTTCTATAGTCAGCAGATTTAAAAAGAAATCAACTTGGGGCTAGTACAGATGTCTGTATTTCTTATCAGTCACAAGAATAGTAATAGCACCGCTGTTTTGACTGGGCTTCATCCCCAGTTTTGCAAATTGTGCCTGTTTTGCTTTAATCTGAGATGTTCATCGAATGGATTAAGACACCTAGACATGGGTACAATACAGATGCTTCAGACAGAAAGAGGTGATTTTTGGACATATGGAGTCAATATGTGTCATAAACAAACTTACTCCCCAGTGACTTCAATGGGAGTTTTACCTGCTTATACAAGGGCTGCATTTTGCCCATGGAGTTTTGTAAAGCATGAGAATATTCCTGATGTGATTACTGAGCAGATAATGCTAAGGTTTTGTTCTTGCTCATTAAGGGCCTAGGTCTGCAGCATTTTCTCAGGCAAAACTCTCACTGAAGCCAATAGGCCTGAGCTGGGCAGATTAGGCAGTAAATTATTTGTTCAAAACCTGCATCAGAACAAACAAACTTCTGCCAGCCAGCGGGAGGGGAGAGAGAGAGAGAGAGAGAGAAGACTCCGTGTTTGTAATGATAAAGTTCTTATCGGAATTTAAAATGAAACAGGGATGCTTTGGTAATTTCAAGGAGAATCATACTTACAGAATTGTATCAGTTTATCAGACGTTTATTAGACAGCTACATTTCCCCACTATTTAAGTCTACTTCATACATAATGTCAATGCAATTCTTCTGTGAGTTGGCACATAACAGAAAATTATTCATGCACATGATGCCTACAGTACCTTAACATATAATTATGAGCACTAAGTAAATCAGCGTGCAATATGTACTCCTAGAAATGGAATAAGCACAGAATGAAAGCAAGTACACTGCTGCTTTCAGCTTTGAAAAATGAAGGTGGGTGAAATGATTGCAAGTCTTTATAATGTAGCTCATTATATTTTGCCCTGGAATTTCTAGTATGTTGGCATTGCCATCAATAGGCTCCAGATGTTTTAAAACAGTCTGATGTCCCCTTTGCAGTTTGACTTGCATTTTCAGACCCTGGAGCTTCGATACATTTGTTGATGCCACCGGTTTATGAAGTGAGTTATCAGAATTAAGTAACTTCTTTGCAGGGGTCATCTTCACATTAAATCAAATTAACTTCCTTTTCACATACTGAAATCTACAGCAGTCATGCACAAGACAGAGTTATATCACGCTAATGTGATATCATCTGGCAGAATGTAAATCCTTTAAATCCATTGTCTTTGGAAGGTGGGAGACAGGGAGGGAGGAAAGAAACCTTTCTTTGTATTCTGGAGGAGTTTTTGTCTGACTCATCCTAAGCTTTTCACAAACATACCATGGGCCGTATCCTGCCATGGATTTTAAAGCAGAACACCCTATATACACATACACAAAACAAAACAACAAAAACAACATAGGGTGTTTTGCTTCAAGACTGATAGCACAATATGACCCAACGTAATTTATAGTCCTGATCCAGGACTACATTTTGCATTCACTATTAAGTTCTTATGCAGGCAAAACAACCTAACATTGGCTCTTATCCATGGGTCAGGCCAAGTTATATCTGACACAGACCCAAAAGAGCTGGGAGTGTTTGGAGTGGCTGCTCACCACCTTTGTGCTCCCCTAACATCCTGTTTCAGCCACAGCGTAAATTAGAGCAGCCTCGGAGCTACTCTAATATCCACCTCTCTCAGGGACCATTATGCTGGGCCAGATTAAACTTTTGTGGGCCCAGTGCCAAACATATTTGTGGGCCCCCATGGGGGCAATGAAGCATTTTTGGAGGGCAAGGGGAGTCAGTACCTGGTGCAAGGGGACTGGCCGGGGGCAATGGGGCATGGCATGGCGGGGGCAATCCTGCTCTGCTCAGCACAAGGGCACTGTTTACAAACCAGCAGCCATCAGATGCACACTGGCTTGCTGCACCCTGTACGGCCAGCATGCCCTTTCCCCTCGGGGGCAGGTCCACACCGCACCCCCCACCTATTGCCCCCCTAGACTTCCCCACAGACTCCTATACCCAGCACCCCCACCGTTCCCAGTGCTCCTCTGCCAAAAGACTCCCCAGACCTTCCACCACAATTGCACAGCGCCCCAATACACCCAGACCTCCTCCACCCCCCCTGCACCAGTCCCAGATGGTGCAGCTCCAGGGGCACCATTGCAGATTTTGGTGGGCAGGCAACTTTAGCCTCTGGTATCAGGGTTACTTAGGTACCTGAAAACTCTGGGGTTTTTTGTTTTTTCCAGGTAATAATTTAGAAATTAGCTGGCAGGAGCTAGCACTGTATCTAATTCCTATATTAGACCCATTTACCTCTACTGCTAACATGTTCTGACATCTTACGTCAGGTCACTTAAGGGACAATGGTTAGGTTTAACATTTTAATGTATATTTTACTTTGTTACAAACCTTGAATACAACAAGTGAAACAACTGTAGAAAAATCTAGATTATTTTCTGTTGTTTAGTTTACTAACTTTTTGCAGTTCACCAAGCTTGGAATAGATCATTTAACTTTTGGAAACATCCTCCTAGGGCAAGGCCCTGTGAGTTTACACTGCCCCTGCCTGGGGCTCTAGAGGTGTTATCGCACTACAAATAATAGACGAGAAACTGACTTTAAACAGGAATGAAACTGACACTTTCAAGTCACTTTCACAGTATTGCCAACCCCAAATGTTCAAAAACCATGAGTCAGGCACACCAAAATATCATAAAATTGGCTTAAAATCAATTTGATGTAAAAATAATAGATTTAGTGTTCTTTTTATTTGTCTTCTGCTTTTTGAGCCTTCATAGTACACTGGGGTCGCATTTTGAAGCTTTCTTCACAGCCAGGAGGGCTAGAAACTTACTTTTTCTTTAAGAACGAAGGCTGAAATCGTCACATATCCACTTGACTCCAGGAGCTGAGGTTTGAAGGGAAAAAATAATCATGAGACTCGTGACAAAATCATGAGATGGTAACACTGCTTTCACGTCTGTTTAAAGGCTAGTTACTTTCCAGAAGGCTCTTAAATACCACACACCAGTGAGTGAGTCAGTTGCAATTCTAACAAGAGAATATTTAAAACCAAACATTAAGAAAATTCCACATTTTAAAGTTGAGGAAAAAAGTTATCTTTTGAGGTACACCAGAGCCGCCGCAGGCAGGAAAAGAAAATAAATAGGCACAGGTGCTCTGGGCAGCCCTTCCTCTTGAAAAAAAGCTGGAGGGTCAAATCTTCCAGTCCTTAAACAAGTAAAACTTCTATTGCCATCAGAGCTTCCACACATAAATATTAACATGTGCTCAGTAACTATACACGTCATGCTTAAATGTCTAAGTCTTCTTAACCAGGGCTACATACTTTATACGCACTGGCTCAGGTATTACATTTTCTGACGTATTCTGAACAGTGCTGAGCACACAGATGGTGCCTAGTGAATAACAAATCAGGACAGTAATTGTCAACTTTATGGATTCTGTGGATGCAATTTCTGTTCTTTGTTCTGGAATTGGCCAGAATACAGCTGAGAGCCTAAGAATTTGAGGCATAAACACATCTGATACTCATGCGACACTTTTTTTCCATTCCTTCCTTTTCCTCAAACTCAGAACAAAAAATGAAAAAAACAAAACGGTTTTCAGTTAAATTGTAAAATTGCACAGCAGCCAGAGCTCTACAACCCAGCAAGGGGCAGAACCTGCCACCCTTGGGGAGTTAAGTGATTTCCTCTCATCTGACTCTTGCACACTCTTTCTTTATCCTTTCTGACCTCTGTGCTGCTTTTCATGCTGTCAGCCATGACATCCTTCCCAGTTGCTGGGACCATTTGCTGGGGTCTCAGAGAACTGACCTTCTTGGTTTTGCTCCCATCTATCAAAATCTCTTTTTTTTTTTTGGCACATGCAGCAAAGACATAGGCTAGTCCAGTAGATAGGGAGCGAGCCCTGAGAAATCAGGGTTCTACTCCCCCATAGACTTCCTGTATGACCCCAGCCAGTGCCTTAGGGACAGTTTAAAAGATTTTTAGACACCCAAAGATGGAACTGGGCATCTAATGGGGTTCCCAAAGCACCTAACCTTTTAAGCACTCTTGAAAATTCCACAAGGTGCCTAAATACCTTGAAAATCTGGCCCTTAGTCTCTGCGACTCAGTGCCCCCATCTGTACAATGCTCTACCTCACAGAGGGACTGTGAGGAGAAATGGGTTAGACATTGTGAAGTGCTCAGAATCAGCAGTGAAGGGGCCACATAAGTACCACAGGTAGAGTGGGAACTTACACCACTGCTATCCCTTCCTTGCCTTTGGCCCCTTCTTTTCACTTATCACGTTTCCCTCTGTTCTGAACGTAACCTGGGCACAGAGAGTTTGGCTGAGCCCCCTGCGTTCTCTCTTCAACACTTCCCTCTCCCCCCCCCGTTTTACAGAAAAAACATCTTGTCATTTTTGCTGTATACAGACTAACATGGCTACCCCTCTGGAACTGTTTTACAGACTCATCTAGTGACTTCCAGATCCTTAATTTAACCACCAGCCCTTTCTTATCTTAATCACTCTGCCTCTCTGTTTGTAAATAAAATACTGATTTACATGCCCCAGGGGCACAAACTAGGAGCCGCCCCTCTTCTCAGCAGCCTTCATATTCCACACTCAGGTTGCACTGCAGTTAAGAGCTACTTCTGAAGCTAGGACCTGTGCTGTGATCAGACCTCCTGTGCAAAACTCAGGGGGTGGGGTGGGGGAGGATAGAAGCCCCCGCCCCCATCCACTCAAATGGTGACCCTGCGTGGCTCATCCCCGAGGAGGTGGGAGGAGCCAGGGAGTGGAGAGGAAGGAGCCGCAGGTGGGCAGTTGGTGGCAGAGAGGAGAGAGTGACCAATGGGGTCTCAGGAGGAAGAGGATGAGCGACAGAGTCTTGGGGAAGAGCACAAGCGGAGTGAGGTGTGGGCCTGATGCCATGGCACCTCTGGCACCATTGTAAACCTGGCACTGACTAACAGAGCACAGCAGTGCTTCAACCAGGCTCCCTCCCCTCGGCATGACCCAATGTGTCTGCTTCCCTGGGAGTAGGCTGGGTTTGGATGGCCTGTAGACGACGATACTGTCTTATTGCCAGCCAGGGATTACCCAGGCCAGGGGACCTCCGCTGCCTGGTTAGGGTAGTTTATTGGTCCCTTTTGGCCACCAGAGCAATATAAAGGGAATTGAAAGGACTGAGGATTTGGCTTATTAACTTTACTGGGAGGTTTACCTGAGAAAGGGCTGCAGACTATAGCCTTTTGTGAGTTTAATTATCCATTACCTCATGAATATTAATGTGAACTGATGAATAGCCAACCAAAAAGAAATCCAGAGAGCAAAATCTTGGCTAGCGCCTCTACCACAAAACACCAAAGCTTTTGCCAGAGTAAAATTTCATCATGAAATAGAAGCCATGAACTGTATGAATGAGCAAATTGATATTATGTTAAACAGTATTGATATTATGTTAAAGTAGCATTAGAATTCAAGTCAGTAGCATGTCAACTCATCTAGTTCATGTGCTGGCTATCTCCTTAAAAATCTGTGATTGCCTAATACCTTATATAAGAGACAAAGAAAGCTTCTTCCCATCTCTTTGAGTGCATAAAACATTTATAGAAATCTTCATTTATTTAGGCCTTTTTATTATGGACTTTTTATTATTTAGGCCTTTTTACCACAGGGTGACACACATTGCAGATCTTAGTGCAGGGATGACCTTGGCTACCTAATGAGATGTGTAATGATGACACTGCTGCAGAAGTAGGACTGGGAGAACAAATGCAAGCAAGCACTGCACAAAGATAAGATCTTTTGCTTTCTGTAAATTAAGCTCTGGGAAAAAGGAAAAACCGGAAACACTGATAAAAGTCTGGTGGCACCATACACTGACCTCTAAGAGAGAGGCTAATAGTATTTGCTGACCTACATTCCATTAGAATTCTTTTGATAGTGTAGGTCTGGTCTGAAATGTAACCTAAACCAGAACCAACACACATTCAGATAATACACGGTATTTCAACTATGGACACAAATGTCAATGTTGGCCAAAGTAAAGTGTACTGGCCTGGATTCTCCTCCTCTGTCTTGTGCAGAGCCAGAGTAACATGCACAGAAAACAACCATTCTGACCAGCGGGTGTTTTACAACCATTTCACTCAGATGTTGGTGACTATACTAAGAGAAAGGCATTGAAGAAGAGGGCCCATTATTTTATTTATACTTAAGATTAAGATTTTGTCAGTTATTTTTAGTAAACATCAGGGACAGGTCAGGGGCAGTAAACAAATTCATGGAAGCATGTTACTTTGACTAAAAATAATCATGACAAAATGGGGCTGACTAGGGGGGATCAGAGCCCAAGCCCCACTGTGTGTGTGTGTGGGGGGGGGTGTCCGGTATACATCCCCACCATCCCAGGCAGCTGTGGAGGACCCTGCTGCCCCGGGGCTGAAGACAAAAAGGTCATGGAGGTCTGTGGAAGTCATGGAATCCATGACCTCCATGACATAATCTTACCTTGTTTATACTACAATATGGATCCATTATGCTACGGCCCTTCCACCAAAGAGCTTACAGTCTAAGAGCTAGATTATACCTTGATATACAGTCCTGAGAAATGTATAGGAATGCTGCCCTATGGGAGCTCCTGTGCCTCAGAGACACCTGACAGAAGCACAGCTCCTCTCAGAGCTCCTGTGTTGTATGGAGGCAGAATTTGAAGAGAATGTGCTTGTGACAGGGAAGAGGGTGGGCCCCTGAGTGTTTATGCCCCACCCCTCCCTGCCCACTTGCCCCCTAAGAAACATCTGGCACAGTTCTTGCACTTCTTTCAGCACCCAGAGCTACACCCTGCATAGCTTTAACACAGCCACACATGGGGGGGAATTCTTGCTGCCTTCCCCACACCATTTGAGCTAGTCACTGCCTAATCTCACAAGAGCAAGCAGCATAGACCAGAGGCGGGGTGGGAAGGGTGGATAGCCCAAATCTGTATCATTTTTGTATACATTACAGCTCTTGCTTTAGTATCATCTAAATAAGCACATGATAGTCCTTTAAATTGTCTTCTAGTAGCTGGCAAGTTTCATACAGGGGTAATGGAAGAAGTGGGTATGAAGGAAGGATGTGAAGGAAGAGAAGGCAATGGCTTTATGGGTCAGCTCAGAGAGAGCATTCAGGGGTGGGGAGGGAGGAGCAGTCTTTCAGAAGGTTCACAGTCTCCAGTGGGAGAAGGGAACAAGCATCCCTGACAGAGCGGGACGGGGGTGGGAGAAGAGAGATTGTAACTATAGATTTCTAAGACAAAAGCGAACCCTCATTTTCCAGGTGAAAATCTCTGTTTTTGTTTTGTTTTTTTTAAAAACATTGATTTCTCCATCTATCTCTAGATTGTTCTTGTTAAGGGGGGGGGGCACTGTACCTTTGGTCTCTCCCATGGGCACCCTTTCCAAGTGATAGACCTAGAGGGGCAGTCTTTTCAGGGCAGAACCTAGGGGGTGACCCTACTTTTAGACTGGGTCACCAGGTTACAGTAGCACCTGCTTTACTAACCATATTACCTCAGCCTTTCCTGCTCCAAGGAGGGGAGTCACTATCTGGCAAAGTGTAGAACATGCATTGGAGGAGATATTTTTGGAGCCAAAGCTTGGCCCACTTCCTATCTCACCCACCCACCCGGTCAGGCGGGGCATATAGCAATCCTGCAGAGGCTGATTTCCTACATGTATTACTGTCTGTGACCTCAATAATCAGCACATAGGAATGAGGGAGCTTTTTAACTTATAATTTTAACTCCTATGCCCAGCCACAAAAGCCAGACCCCAATCATTGGGAACCAGCTTCCCCCGACCCCCACACGCCTTTTTTTTTTAGAATCCAAAATAATAGTACTTCTTGAAATCCAATTCTCAACTTGAGTTGGTTTTCTCATGGGAATAACACTGCACTGTGATCACATCTGTGATGCTTGCAGACCGGGTGCCAGCTCCTGCCAAGGCCCCTAGACATCACTGAACACCAAGAAAGGCATACTGGGAAATCAGTCTTGCTCACCAATGTGTTAGTATTATTAAGATAGATATTGGAGTTATAAGAATGTCTTTAGACTGTTTGGAAAGCTGGTAGTATACTGCATGTATTAATCCTACTTACAACATCTGTAACCCATGTTATAAGGTGATGGTTAAGGGCTTGCTCCAGAACTATACAAATGTTTGCTAAGACTGTAAATTCTCTACGATCAGGAGAGAAACATTACCAAGTGTGAAATGCTGGCTTACGATAAGAAGTATTATCTTCTCCCCAATAAGAGAAAGTCTACAGCCATCAGAAAAGCCACGGTGGATGAAAAACTTTGTTGATGGCTTCCCTCATGCCCCTGAAGAGGGTACATGCGCAAGCCCATGTCCCATCATAGCTTGACTACTGGGGGAAGGGCATATAAATGTCCATTAAGTAGAAATTAGTATCTTTTTGCTGTCTGGACTCTGAAGGGCAAAGATTCCTAAACATAAGCAAGAGATCCCCAAGCTGTTTAGTTTGGGTTAGCCCTACAGGACATAAAAACTTGCTTATTATAGAAGCTTCCATTACTTTTTGAAGCTAAGACTATACCTCATTTGTGTGTGTATGATTACTTGCTTTAACCTTGTAAATAAGTCTTTTCTTTTTCCTAGTTAATAAGCCTTTAGTTACTTCATTACAAGATTGGCAACAAGCGTTGTCTTTGATTTGAGATCTGAATACAATTGACCTGGAGTAAGTGACTGGTTCTTTGTGATAGGAATAACCTGAACATTGTAGGGATTTTTGTTGTAAAGCAGCCATCTATCACAAAGCCCAGCTTGCTTGGGGGTAAGATAGACTGGAATGCCCAAGGGGACTGTCTGTGATGCCCTACTAAAACTGCTATAGTGTTTTAGGAGCTCATACTTGTTACTGGGTTAATAAAATCAAAGAATAGAATACACAATCAGTTTGGGGGTCATGCCCTGTTTCTTGACTGTCTGCCCTGTGGTTAGCACTATTGTGAGCCACTCAGGAAGGCATGTAATTCCTCAATATTATGATCCACAAAAGATCTATTTCCCCCCATTTTGTACATCTCCAGAGGTATTTATAAAACATTTGTGGCACTTCTCTTTTTATTCAGCTGCCCTCGGGTATTTAAAAGTTGGCTTTTAGTTAGCTTCAATATGTTACAAAGTAATTTTTAGCTCTGTTTTTCTCAGAATAAAATCTAGGAAATCAAGGCATAAACTCAGGTAAAGCCAAGTGAATTTGAGCTCCAGTGTAGATCTTTTTCAGGAAGCAGTTGATAAATAGGAGGATTTGTTGAAGGACTCTTTTCAATGAAAGTACCAAGAGTTAAATGTGCAACAGCATTAAAATAAACTTCACTAGATTAAAGTGTTTTCTCCCCAGCTGAGGTAATAATTCCCAGATGACTATTGACAGCATGGGAATATTTTATCTGATTTAATGCCACATGAGGACAATGGTTGTCTTCCCAGGAAACTTTCTCCATCACAACTCAATGTCCATACTCAGCAAGGCACAGTGATTTCTCTGGATCAAAGACCACTAATTACAATAAAACAAAACAATGATTTGCCTACTGGATTACCAGCTAGAAGACTCAAGTTTTAGACATGGACCAGAATATTTACCTAGACCAAAATTTTCAAAATAGGCCACTGAGTCTGGGTACCTTAACGTTCGGATGCTTCATTTTGAGACACTTTGGGTTTGACTTGAAGTGCTGATCACCTTCCTCCAATGCATTCAGTAGGAGCAGTGTGCTGTGCTCCTCGATAAACCAGGCCAGTTTAAGGTGTCTCAGAGGGGGCACCCAAAAAAGGAGACATTAAAAAAATCAGTTGCAACTTTTGGAAACTTTGGCATGTTTCAAACCATAATATGCTCCAAAAGAGAAAAATATTTCACCCGTAAAGCTGGATTCACAGCCGAATTCATGTCTCCACACTGCTTTGAAAACATGCATTTTGAAAGTGTTACAACAGATAAAGAGTACTGGAACTTTATTGTGGATAATGGAGAAGCCACCTTTTGGTTCGCATAAGGCCAGACATTGCCTAGCCTCTGCCAGCGTAGGGGAGGGGGCTCAAGGGATTTCCTCGCTCCTATGCATGTGCAAGAGTCAAGAATATTTTCTGTCTTTGTGTTTGAGGGAGCATGAGGATTGGAGATGCATAGAGTTAGCAAGAGTGCAGGTCACTACAAAGAGGAATGGGATGTGGAGAAGGCCAGACTATGACTCCTGTAGCAGAGTGCAGGGACCTGCGCATTCACCCCAGAACCAATGCACTGTTATAGCCCTACATCCCTTCTGCCCTAGAGACTGTAGAGTCATAGAAGATTAGGGGTGGAAGGGAGGTCATCTAGTCCAACTCCCTGCTCAGAGCAGGACTGGTGAGTTGTAGGGAGTGGTACAAGGATGAAGTGTGTTTACTTCCCTCTGTACACCAGTGCTGCAGGAGACCGCAGCTCTTAAGGCAGCATCTCCAGGAATGGCTTGGCTTCACACAGGGCTGTGGCTACCAGTAAACATCATGATCTAGCCCTCGCAGTGTAATTTACACCCACTTGCTGATGCAAATGCCTCTGAATTGGACCTCAATTGTCCACACCTTTGGCACTTCTTCCAACAGATGCACTAGACTCTCCCATAAAACTTAGCGAGGAAGGCAAGCGGCTGGCTCTTTCCCAGGCACGCAGCATATCCTGTCACTCTCACAACAACAGGTAAGGACACGCAGTGCTTAATGTATCTTTGGACACCAGCATGGGAATCGTCCGATTCTAACGTAGCTAGAATGCTTTCTGCAGAAGAGTCAAATCCACCAGCTCTGAGTAGAAAGGAGGAACGTGTTCTGACAAGTAGCAGTATGTATTGTTTCATGCTGTTATGGGGGGAAGCAGTACATAAATTAGCATGTTACAGAGTCACCAGGCCTTTACCAGAGCCTGTGAGGAGAAATGTTCAGTGTCTGTTACCTTACATCATTTTTGTCCTGAAGACCATTTTGCCTCAGCAAGGTTAAAAGCCAGTCATATAGAAATGCACCTGAGGTTGGCACATGTCAGTATATAGGACAGGGTGAAATGGTTTGAATATTAACAGTGATAAAATGCACCAATTTCCACAATTACTGTTAATTAATACACCCTCGCCCCTTCCCACTTCCCCACTATTTCTCCATTAATTCCTAATAGTTCACACTTTCTAAATCATATAAACAGTTTGTTATAAACCTCTATTGATCCATGCTACATCTCCTGCTGGTGGCCACGGCCTGCCCTTGTCTCTCCATGTGTCGCTATTAAACCAGCACTAAAGCAGGTCACAAAATGGGTGTTTTCCTGTGGGGAAAAAAAAAAAAAAAACTTCATTTCTGGCTAAAGTCTCAAACAAAACAGACTTTTTGCAAAATATTTTGGTCAAAAAACTTTTGGGTGGGTTTGTTTGGGGACAAGATGTCAAAATTTTCCACAGAAAGAAGATGCTTCTCACAGAAAGTTTCATTTTGTTGAAAGCCCAATTTTCCATTGAAAAATAGGTGTTGGGCCATTGGCGTAGAAGAGAGAGCCAGATACAGGGCAGTAAAAACAGCAGAATGGAACTTTGGGAGCTTTTTAATGTCAGCATCACAAACACAGTGGTCACTTAGCAAGTAAAAGCAAGGGACCAGATCACGCCCTGGGCCAGGGTTTATGTATAGTCAGTAAAAAAATGTACAGTTTTAATGCGGTCCGTAAACCCCTAAATAAATGAAAATGTCCATGAAATTGGTTTTAAGTAAAACATTGTATCTTTACATTGATTGTCATTGTTCAGAATCACTTCTTGTGTTATAAAACTGACCATGACTATCAATTTCCTATTTTCTATTATTGCACACACCCAAAGAACCCAATCAACTAACTGTAGCTAAAACAATTGTGTAATTCTGAATGCCTGTGTACAGAATATCACCAGTTAGTACACATTTTTGTGACATTATTGTATTGTTATGGTATTTTTAGTGATGTCAATAAAAAGTTTACTGTATCAGTTTAAAAAAAACAAACAAACCCACAACCAACTTCAGATCCTCATGTCAGTAAAAACTAAAATGCAAGGTTGGCAGCCCTGCCTGGGCTAAGGTCACTTCACACCAGCCGAGTAGCACGTAGGGATCTCAAACTTGCCCTAAATAAAGAGCTGAGTATTCTCCACCATTAGAGACTCCTCAGCTGGCATAACTGGTTCTAAAATGGCTCCTTCTTGGCCTGGGGCTGGAGCTAGAATACAGTGTGCTCCAGTGATCCTCATTGGGGCCATTTCACCAAACTGGTATAAATTAGACTAGCCCCAGCAGCAGGGGACACAGAAAGGTGATTTAGAGCTAACTTTGGCTCTTGCAATGAGCTGAGATTAGGTGCAGCTGTGGACCAAGCTTATTTTGGTGTTGAACAGGTAACTGGCTTAAACTTCTGTAATGCAGTGTGACAGCTGAAGAAAAAGGTAAGTCCCAGAAATAGCATTTTCCCCTTCTAACTGCCCCATCCCCTACATACCCATAAACTTCATGATTGAATTAGGGTCATTGAGGAAGCAAAGGCAGATCTGAGGACAAAAAGAACATTTTGAACACATTTCAAGGTGGCTTCCATTTAGTGAAGGAACTGGGTCCAAACAATAGAGGTTCATTTGGTTTCAGTTACAGCTGGTGTCTTAGAATCTAGTGAATGTTTTGATGGAGTATCGTACATAGACCGCATCCCAGCAGGCATAGAACAGACTGAGGGCTGGTCTACACTTACCTTTGCGATTTGATGGCAGTCGATGGGAGATAGACAAGTGATTTACACCATTGCGTATCTCCCGTCATCTTTGCGGCGTCTCCTCTGCGCAGCGTCCATGCTGCGCTGTTCCCTTCGATGCAACACTATGCCACTTACAGAGGTGGTTTTCCTGCATCGCTTCTTGGATCGACTGAGCGCATCTATACAGACCGCTCAGTCGATCCAGAGCAATCGATGTGACGGAGGCGCATTTGCCGCCGTCAGTGTAGACCCAGCCTGAATCTATGGAGGACAGAGTGAGAAGTGAAAGAACTAATCTCATTCCAAACCACAACGTCAGGAAGTCTCAAGGATCCAAAAGGATGGCTGATGATGCATTGTTACTGATTAATCATATGTTCAGACATTTAAAAGAGAAAGGTAATTCAGGATCACCTCTCAGGAGAGAGGAAGTTACTATGTTTTTTTAATCTCTGAAATAAAAGTGATAAATAAAACTAAATCAGAACTTCGGAATTACAAATTCCACAGAAACTTCTGATACATACTGTAGACCAAGTCCAAATTAATGCAACATAACCAGAGATATTACAAACGCCACATCAGCCAACTTGCTCATGTCTGTCACTAATTTGGTAAACAATCTTTTCTAGCTCTACCAGCTCACTTAGACCAAAATATCACTCTGAAATATTTTTTCAAACCAGCTTCCAAATTATAGGGCCCAAACCCGAGAAATTACCTCAGTAGAGATGCACGTGCTCAGTGTGCCTCAAGATGTAAGTCTAAAATGATCAACAGTCTCTTAGGAATACATGCTAGACTTACTTTTACCAGAATTAGTTTATTTGTCATAAAAGATGGTGTGTGTCATACTACAAATCCCCTATTTAGTATGTTAATTTTTAGGGTGGAAGGTTCATTAGATTTAAAAGAAAAATGATAGAGCGCTTAATTTACTGGCAGGGGCACTATTCTATCTTTACAACACTTGTTATAATACACATTTAGTCTGTAGTATCTTGCCAGGAAACCAAAAGAAAGTTCTACATAAACTCTGTTGACTAAAGTTTCTGCCTCCGATACATCATTGACCTACTAGTATTTTTAAAGACTATTCCATGCATGTCCTCTTTCACTGCACCTCCCACATCCCTTCCCCAAGGCTTTGCTATATTTATCAAGTCTTATTTTGGAGGACAGCAGAATAAATGTATGTGTTGCAGATGTGGCGTTCCTTATTTTAGCTAAGGCTCTCAATGGGGGTAAGAATACCGGCTGCTTTGGGACAGAGTCCCAGGAGATAATCATTTGCTGTTTTACTGCCAAGAAGAGCTGTAAATAATGCAAGTGATTCACTCTACTGAGTCTGAATAATTCACAAAAACTCTAGGGACAAGTCTGAAAATGTCATTAAAGAACAGCTGATTTAAAAGAATATCCCTTTCAGACACCACATTTGCAAAACCAAATTAGTCCTGGTACATTGCATGAGGAAGTTAAGTATTAAATTTCAGTTAGAACTGGTAGATTTTTGTTTAAACTTTTATTTAAACTTAAATATTTCCCTTTTAAAAAGTGAACATTTTCCTTTCTTTGAAATTCCCATGTCTTGACAGCCATGTCCAGTACCCATTCTCTGAAAACCTCAACAAACAATAAAAATGACCAGTTACTATTCCGTGAAAATTCCCTTTTATGTCTGTGGCTCTCCCCTCTCTTCTCCAAGGGGAACTTGGTGAGCCACATATTCAGGAGTTCCTGACTGGATTACTGAAATTCTCGTTATCTCAGTATAAAACCAGAACCCTAAGAAGGTATGGTTGGTTGGTGCAGAACAGAGCAGCCCATTTGCTCAGCAATACAAACTGCTGAGAGCACATCACTCCAAGTGCTTAACTGGCACTTAAATCTTAACTGGCTTCCCCCTGAAAACTAACTCACATTCAAGGTTCTATTCCTCATCTTCAGATTACTCCATGGGATAAAGCTGCATAACCCTGCTACATCATAACCTCTCATGACATATTCCACTGCACTTATTACACTGTCAAGCACAAGGGTGAAACTCGCTTGTGCAGGAAGCAGAGCTTTCTTGGTGCCTGACCCACTAACTCAGTGCTCACTGGGGGAAGACATCAAGCTGTCCAGAAACCTCAGCATCTCCACAGCAAAAGAACCCCCCTAGTTCTTTTATCTCCCCTTCCCACAATAACACTTCTTCAGTGGAAAATGGTTGGGAATTTGCAATCTCAGGTCTTCCTTTAGGGGAGGAATCCACTCCATGCTCCTTCACTGTGCCCCTTGCATGTTTGCTGCTCTAGTGGCATACACATCTGTAAAAGCCCTGCAGCTATCCAGGGAGAATTTCGCAAATGCTGGCATTGTATACAGCTACCACCCCCGACCAAGCTCCAATGCAGTGAGCATGCTGGAGGAAGGGGAACATGTCGGGAGAGTGCTGTGTGCCCTAGGTTGCAGAACAGCTCATAGGCAGCACTCTGAGAAACATGCTGAAAATTAAAGCTCCTGGCTGCTCTAATTTAGATCAGAATCCCAATGGCACAATGATAGCCTAAAGCTACCTTTGCCTATCAGGGCTGCATGTTCCCAGAATCTCTCCCCAGATGCCTAGCAAAATGTAGCTGGCTATTTTTCGGCTTGTGTCTATGACTGTGTTACAGTGGAGTCCCCTAAAACGCAGCCTCTCTTTTTGACAAGGGAAGAGGAGTCTGGCAGCGGAAATGTCTCATTCTGACCATAGGAGTCAAGGGGACACAGAGGCAACACCTGAGCTGACCCTGGACATCAGGGCTGCGTGTGGCTTCTTTATGTGCAGTGCTTCGGTAAGGTACAAGCAAAGCAAGACACCTAATTTGTCAGCCAGCATTTTCCTCTGCCCCCATGAGATTTACAAGTACTTCCATTTTCCAGTTGCCTGCATTACTTAGAAGGTGATTGCCAGTTACCTGCTTTGCACTTGGAACTGAGTTTTGTAGGGGCAACTACTTTGTGCATTGAAACAAGTGCTCCTGATTTTGCAAGTGCAGTTAAAGAGGAGCAATGAAAATTTGTCCCTAAAGATACAACAGTGGGAAAATTCCTTGAACAGGAAGGAAGTTCAAGGAGTCCCTCTGTACCCATATTATTATAAACAAGGAGTTATACAGCAGGAAAGAAATGTATACAATAAGCGTAAACAAAAATTCAGCTGCTTACAAATCTATTTAAATACTATTCAAGATATCTGAAAAACAGTGTCTGAACCTGATCTTGTCTGAAAGGACTGATGGGCTCCTATTTAATTGGCTCAATAAATAACCTATAAATACAACTGTAAATCACTGACCATTTCTTTTATTAACACAATGCAAAGAGGTTGCTTGACCTGGCTTGTACCTACCAGCTGTGGTATAGGAACAACCAAAGAGGTCAACACTGTAAATCATTTACATGGGAACTTTGTGAGGCCATGACCCACTGGAAAAGCTTCCAGAAGCTAACCAATAAATAAGAAATCATTGACAGCGCGAATGACTGGAGCAGCAGAGATACCAGCCACACCCAAATATAGCCAAAAGAATCTCAATATTTGAAGTGGAGGGAGGGGGCAAAGAATTTATACAGGGTCCAGTTTTTTAGGTTCACTTTCTTTCTAATAATTACCAACAGTGCACATGAACATACAAAATGAAAATGTTTGGTCATATCCCTCGCTCCTGATTGAGACGTAAGCCTTTTGAGACAGCGATTATGTTTTCATGTGTGCTTGTACATCACCTAGCACAATTGGGATTGTAATCCCAACTGGGGCACTCTGCAATATAAATAAGAATCAGTCATAAAGGGAAATGTTTGTCAGGAAATGGCAACTTGAAATATTTTTGAACGGGCATCTGCAGAATCTGCCTGTACCATGCCTACGAACTCAGCAGCCAGAGATGATCCAATGGTTACAAAGGCAAGTCTTAAAGTCTCTTTCACGAAGTGAAATGGCACTCCAGCTATGCAGCTCTAGGAACTGTGCAATAAATTATTGAAACAAAATTAAATCATCCACAGAACACCAAACTCTTCTCTCCTCACAATCTGACTTCTCCCAAAGGCCCACCTCAGACTTTGAAGTCAGAAGAGACCAATATGATCATCTAGTCTGACCTCCTGCACAACGCAGGCCACAGAACCTCACCCACCCACTCCTGTAATAGACCCCTGACCTATGACTGAGTTATTAAAGTCTTCAAATCATGATTTAAAGACTTTAAGGTAGAGAGATTCCACCACCCATGCTACAGAGGAAGGTGAAAAACCCCCAGAGCCTTTGACAATCTGCACTGGGGGAAAATTATTTCCCAACCCCAAATATGTCAATCAGTTAAACCCTGAGCATGTCGGCAAGGCTCACCAGCCAGACACCCATGGAAGAATTCTCTGTAACAACTCAGAACCCACCCATCTACCACCAGCAGCCAAGGATCAGTCAATTGCCAAACTAGACTGTCCCATCATACCATTCATCCATAAAGTTATTAAAGCTCTGTTTTGAAGCCAGCTAGGTTTTTTGCCCCCACTGCTCCTCTTGGAAGACTGTTCCAGAACTTCATTCCTCTGATGGTTAAAAACTTGCATCTAATTTCAAGTCTAAAGTTCCTGACAGCCAGTTTATATCCATTAGTTCTTGTGTCCACATTGGTGCTGAACTTAAATAATTCCTCCCCCTCCCTGGTATTTATCCCTCTGATGTATTTATAGAGAACAATCATATCTCCCCTCAGCCTTCTTTTGGTCAGGCTAAAGAAGCTAAGTTCTTTGAATCTACTCTCATAAGGCAGGTTTTCCATTCTACGGATCATTCTAGTAGCCCTTCTCTGCATCTGTTCCAGTTTGAATTCATCTTTCTTAAACATGGGGGACCAGAACTGCACACAATATTCCAGATGAGGTCTCACCAGCACCTTGTATAACAGTATTAATATCTTCCTGTCTCTACTGGAAATACCTCGTCTGATGCATCCAAGGACTTCATTAGCTTTTTTCATGGCTACATCACATTGGTGGCTCAGTCATCCTGTGATCAACTAATATGCCCAGGCCCTTCTTGTCCTCTGTCACTTCCAACTGATGTGTCCCCAGATTATAGCAGAAATTCTTGTTATTTGTCCCTAAATGCATGACCTTGTACTTTCCACTAGCAATTTACAGCTCCCAGCCCTCAAGCCGGGCAGGGCTATTGAAGTAGTTGTTAGCCCCCAGCCCTCAAGTGGACAGGGCAGGTAATAGTTCAGAGCCCCCAGCCTTGCAGTCAGGCAGGGCTGGTATAGCTCAGTATCCTCTGGTAGGAAAGTCCAGAGGAAGCCAAGTATTCCCGGGGTAGTTAGGGAAGTGGGGAGGGGACATAGGGCCCTGGGCTGGGATGTCGGGTGGGCCTATCAGTGGCAAAGTGGCTTGCCACTGAGTCAGCGGGGCTCCAGCCGCAACACACTGACTAGTTTAGCCACAGATTCAGCCACTCTCTTGTTGGCTGTCCCCGGGCTACTTCCTCCCACCCTTTCCCTGAGTACCTGCAGCCAGATGTCTCTCTCCAGGTCACTGGGGTATACAGCAAGAGGGAGCCCCACAAGTCTTTCACCGTCGACTGGCAGCACGTCCAGAAACTCCTCAGGGTCATTAGTGGAGGGCAGCTCCTCCAGGTCACAGGGTCCAAATGGGTCCTCCAGTACACCAGGCCCAGGCAGCTCCAGGTCAGGGCTGGCCTTAGGGGTTTCTCCCACTCAGTGGGTTCAGGAAGCTCTTCCCAGCTACTGGGGCTCAGAGGCCCTCTCCAGTTGCTCAGGCCCAGCAGTTCGAGCAGGCCTTGGAGGCTCTGGTTGACAGGGCAGTTGCTCCAAACAGCAGCAGGGCCTGGATCAGGCCTAGGCCACAGCCTTTGGGAAGACATCTACCTCCAGCAGCAGCTTCCCCCTGACTGAGTTGCTGGGCTGGCCTTTTATACTTCCCTTTCCTGTCCTGGCTCTGCCCCTCTGCTTCTAGAGTGTTTGGCCTGAAGGGCCTTGTTCTGCCCAGCAGGGACATCGCAACCCTCCCTCAGGCCCGGACTCCGAGGAAGGCCACAGCATCTTGCTCTGAACCCGTTGTAGTCTCCCTTTTAACCAGTTCCTTATCCACCTTCCAATTTTCATAGTAATCCCCATATTTTTCAAATTAACTAATAATTTCCCAAGTGGAACCGTATCAAATGCCTTACTGAAATCTAGGTAAATTAGATCTACTCTAGTCCCTTTGTCTAAAAAATCTATCACCTCAAAAAAGGAGATCAGGCTGTTTGGTACGATCTACCTTTTTTAAAGCCATGATGTATCTTGTCCCAATTACCGTTAATCTCGATGTCCTTAACTACTTTCTCTTTCAAAATTTTTTCCAACACCTTGCATACTGCTGAGGTCAAACTAACAGGTCTGTAGTTACCCGGAACACTTTTTTACCTTTTCTTAAAAGTAGGAACTATGCTAGCAATCCTCCAGTCATATGGTACAGCCCCTGAGTTTACAGATTCATTAAAAATCCTTGCAAATGGGCTTGCAATTTCATGTGCTAGTTCCTTTAATATTCTTGGATGGAGATTATCTGGCTCTCCCGAGTTAGTCCCATTAAGCTGTTTGAGTTTGGCTTCTACCCCGGATGTGGTAATTTCTACCTCCATATCCTCATTCTGATTATATCTGCGAAATTAAAGTCTCCCATAATCACCCAGTTCCCAGTAGTATTTACTTCATTAAAAGCCTTAAAGAGGTCTCTACCATATCCAGATCAGATCTTGGTGGCTGGTAGCACACCCAAGCACTATCCCAGGGGAAACTAGTAGTTTTCTTCCCCAATGTGATTTTTACCCATAGAGACTCTGTTTTATCAATTCCATCACTTCTAATTTCTTTACAGTCTACCTCATCATTGATATACAATGCTACTCCACCACCTTTGCCTTTATATCTGTCTTTTCTAAATAGCTCATACCTTTCAGTACTTGTATACCAGTCGTGACTACTATTCCACCATGTTTGTTATCCCTATATATCAGGTTTCACTTCCTCTACCAGTAGCTCTAGTTCCCCCATTTTGTTACCCAGGCTCCTCGCATTGGTATACAAACATCAAAACAAATGTTGCTGTTTGGCTTTGCTCATGTTCATTACCTGACTTCGCACAGTCATTTCACTGCCAATATCGCCTATAAGACTGGTATCTACACCACCCTTCCTCTTAACATCTATTCTGCTTTCCACTGCTGTGTCCTCTCTTACTTCATTTCCTTCCCTCTCAATGCTCAAATCAGGTATGGAAATTATCTAGGCATCTCCCAAGCATCTCCCCCAACTTCCTAGTTTAAAACCATCTTAATCAGTTATGCCAGCCTCATTCCTAGAAGTGCATCCCAAAAGAACAGTCCATGAATGCCTCCCAGTGACCATACATCCCAAAGCCCTCCTTATAGTACCACTGCCTGAGCCATCTATTGTTCATCAGAATCTTGTCATGCCTTTGTTGTCCTCCTCTAGGGACAGGCAGAATCCCACTGAAGATCACCTGAGTCTCGATTTCCTTAATAGGCTTCCCCAGCCTGGCACAGTCTCCTTTGACATGTTCCAGCGAGGATCTAGCTATATCATTTGTACCCACATGAAGGACAATCAGCGGATTCTTTCCTGCTCCTGTTAGGATCCTCCATAGCCTCAGGTCCACATCCTGTATCTTAGCACTCAGCAGATAGCACACCCTTCTGTTCTCTGGATCAGCTCTGGTTACAGGCCTGTCTGTTCTTCTCAGCAGGGAGCCCCCATTGACATAGACCTGCCTTTTCCTGTTAATGGTGCGATTCTCCAGCCTATCACCTGTTCTTTCTGGCTGCAAGTCATTTCATCTGCTCTTCTCCTTTGAAATCCTCTGCAAACATTCCTGTATCCTCCTGGGGCTCTTATTTGGTGGTATCTCCCTTGGTGCATCCACTCTTTGCATAGGACGAGCTGCTCTTCTCTTTTTCCTTGCCCTCCCACCTTCAGCAATCACCTGCTGTGCCCCCTCTTCATTTTCCAACTCCACAAACCTGTTTCTGAGCTCTATTTCTCATTCATTAGTCTGTCCTTTCCTCTGCAGTCACATGCTTCCATTGGCTACTTTCCTCACCCAGCATTCTCCCCTCATAGTTTGTTAGTCCTGCTCCCATCTGCAGGTCTGGGTTTTTTCCTTCAGCCTCCTTGTTGCTTTACTCCATCATCTGCTCAAGCCCCCTTCTAAACTAAGCTCTTTTAGTCTATCACTCAAAGGCATGTTTTCTAATCCTTTAGTCATTAGGCTTTTTTCTGAACCCTCTCCAATTTATTGCTATCCTTCTTGAACAGCTGACACCAGAACTAGACACAGTACTATAGCAGTAGTTCCACCAGTGCCAAATACAGAAGTAGAAACTTCTCCTACTCAAGATTCCCAGACTTTAAAACTGCATCATTATGTGTAGAAAAAGTAGCGTAGGTTATTTTTAGAGATTTCGAAAAGGTATTCATTATAATTTTTCCTCCTCTGAGGCTTGTAGGATTGAAGTTATAGTACTATGGCTGTCTGGTGATAAAATTGAAGGAATACAAAAAGAGCACCAATAGGAAAAAAAGGCTTAAAAAACCCACTAAAATACATTTCTGCAAAGTACATGGCATGTACTGAATACACGATGCATAGCGTGGCAAAGATTTTATTGGAGTTCGTTTGAAATATCCTTCTGAAGCTATTTGTGGTTTTCCCACTGAAAAGTGATGCAGCCAAACTCATGCCAATAAAATCTTTGTGCCATACTACATTATTGGTACCTAAATACTGAGTATTTGGTACTCTATAAATACCTGAAATTAGATTAAGAAGATAAAAGTAAAAGATAAGCAAGATAGACTGACCCAAAATAAAACTGTGGATCCTAACACCTGTAACCTTTAGTGACATTCCAGTCTGGATCATGAGAGAGGTGATCAGGATGTGAGCAGTCATGTCTAGAACAGAAGTCATGCCTAGTGATTAGAGCAGAATGTCAGAAGCCAGGATTTGAAGCCGAGGTGAGAGTCAGAGACTAGATACTAGAGCCAAGAGTAAGAGCTGGAGCTGGAGCTAGAGGTTAGATGCTGGAGACAAGGGACAGAGCCAAAGTCAGGAATTTGAGCAAAGACAAGGCCATGGCAAGGCTGAGAACTGGCAAACATAGGACCTAACACACCCATGAGTAAGTGCTTTCAGCAGCAGCTGGGTTTAAAAGCCAGTCTGCTGATGCTTTCAACCAATCAGGCAGTGTAATCAATTAGGCAGTCTACTCCAGGCCAGCTGTGCTCCTTATATTGCCCAAAGTCTGGCTTTGATGCAGGCCCTGTGTGCCAGGTCACTCACTCACTCAAATTTAGCACAGCTGCCCCTTGTCGTGACAGAGGCACAACATACCATAGCCTCTGAACGAGCAGAAGGCTTGCCAGGCCCCCTACCACCACCGCCACATCCCACCCCTGGGTTGAGAACCTCTGTAGAGAGGCAGCACACTGAAGTTTTACCTTGGGTGGCAAGCTGCCTTGAGTGTCCTCTAGCCTCATGATCTCCACTGCGACCAAAGGAATGCAAGACTGGGAACTCAGGATATTAGGCTTAGATTTTCCTGAGGATCTTTGATTTCTCACTCTTCCCCTTCTGTTTAGGGCTGGCCCTCTCCTGGTTTTTTGAAACACAATTTTTCCTGCTCTTTCTGGTACTGGGGCAGCCCCTTGCATACACTTCTCCACAATCTTTCCCATTTCTTTCCCAACGGGCAACACACTGAGATCATCACATTCTCTAGCATGTATGCATCCTCAGACACCCAAAGATTGGAGAACTGTGAGGTCTCCCTTTAAATAAAAAACTTGTCCCTGAAATCCTTAATATACACAGAACTTCCTTTTACATTAAAGGGATTCCTGGGCATGTGAGAACTGCAGGATTAGGCCCTAACTCCTCGCACCGTAGCAAGTCTTACTATTGGGGCAGTTTTTCTATAATTCTTCACTATCATTTTAATAGGATCTCTCAGTAAAGATTGTCCAGGGTGGAAAATAGAAGTTGATTTAGGTATGCAGTGTGTGTGTGTGTGTGTGTTTAATCTTTTTTTCTAGAAAATTTTTCTGTTTTCCTTTCCACAACTCCCCTGTGTTCTGGAAATGACCCAAGATACAATGTTCTCAAGATTAAAGAGTAAAGTTATATAACCATCAAATTTCTATTATGGCCATCAAACACTTGGATACTTGTGTTTTAAATACATCTTAATCTATTTAAAATAGAGATTTAATTTGCTAGTATCAAAGGCATCAACAGTCACCTTATACTTTGGATCAGTTTAGGAAAATTGCTGTAATACAGGGACACCACAGGAGATCATTAACCACCTTCTAAAATGAAAAATTCTTAAGGAAAAAATATCATCTTAAACCAGCTTAAAGAGTTCATTAAGGCTCCGCTCCCGCTGCCATTGAAGTGCCTAATAAAATTTCTGCTGACCTCAGTGGTGCAGGATCAACCCATGAATCACGATGAAAAGCTATGCACTAGACACTGATTGTATGAAAAACACCCAACTAATAAAAGCAAACCATTTAGAAATAATGAGATATAATACGCATAAGCAGATATAAGATTTGTTATCCCCCTTAGGTGTGGTACAACGATGTCCTATGCTACTTATACCCGTAGTTTTTAGAAGAAAGAATTACCTTGACTGTCTTGTTATTTTAGACCCATGGAACAATAACATTGAAATGTGCAAAAATGCTTCCCTACTGTTCCATGCTGAGGGAAAGCACTGTAGGGCTTGATCCAGTTCCTGCTGAAGTCAATGTAAGTATTTCCTTTGTACTCAAAGGGTCCTACATTAGACCCACAAAGAAAAGTTGCAAGTGGTAAAATATAGAAGCTACTCTAAAAAAGCAGGCAATTCTGAAACGTCTTCACTGGTGCTGGAAACTTGACAACCATATATTAGTCCTCATTAGTACAAACAAAAGAGAAGAAACTGCATGTCCTAGCAAAAATAAGATTTTAAAATGTTATTAAAGTGTGTTGTGATAATATAAAAAGTGGTCAATCTGTGAAAATGTAATGCTACCCTGTGGTCTCAATATATTATTTTCAGTGTTAAAGCTCCTAGTAAAATTCCTTCACTCTTCTTTTTCTGTTGGTTATAGCTTCGCTTTTGCAATCATACCCAGCACACAAAAAATAATTTTGAGAATTAGAATGATAAAATAGCACTGAATTTATACCTAATGCAAAAATCCAGATTCCCTCATTTCTGATTTAGAAGACAAAAAGATATGAAATAAATGAAGTAGCCAGTTTCAGAATAGATTACTTTCTTTCTGATTTACCTGTATTTTTCTATTAAGAGGCAAAAAAATAAAGGGAGTGGGTGAGGGAAAGAGAACAAAAATAAAGCCTGCTTAAGAGTAAACACATAGTATGTGTGTGTCTCCTCTAACATTTTGCCCTGAAACAACATATAACAGTAGCCTACCCTTGCAGAAAGCAGAGTCCTTAGAGAGTTAGAGGTACAGTACATAAAAACACAAAGAATAAAAGCTACATAGTTTAATATGACACAACCCCATCAGCAACCACATTCCAAAGGGCAAGGGTAAGAAGCCATCTTATAGACTAATCATTTCACATATTTTGTATTTTAAATCAAAGCCACTATTTAAATCAGCACAGAAAGCTGACTCATTGTCAAAGGTAGTGCAAGATTCTCTAATATTAGTAGTTCTTACATTCTATACCTTCCAGAGCACACCTATTCACGATTATCCCAACATACTTCTGTGTAGGTTAAAAATGGGATTTCAGCCACTAAGCATTTTGCAGATCTAATATAATTTGTTATGATTTAATAAAAGCCTCCTTGATATAATTTTGTTGCAGTTCCCTTCTGCACTATAACCATGTTATTACAATATCTCAGAGCACAGAAATGGAAGTCTCTCAAATAAATACTGGAGAGACTTGGAAAATGTGTTTCTGATGCCACTGCGAAAAACTGATTGTTATTTGAGGCTGCATTGCACGACCTTATAAATCCTGTACACATGCATAAGCATTCCTTTAATTTGAATGTCCCAAACTCAAAATGAATAGGACTTGTTTGCTGATCAGCTTAATCCAGCATAAACATTTGAAGCAAAATCTAAACAACAACAACAAAAAAGAATGTTGTGTGAATCATGCAGGGGTCAGTTCACAAAGGATTAGCCCCTTCTGGTTTGTTCAGAGGTTTTTTTACAGCCTCAAACCTTGAAGGGAATACCCTTTCCTCTTTCTTCACCAGCTGAATCTTCAGGGACTCAGACTAGCTTTTCACTCCATCTTCTGAGGAACTGCCAAGCATAGTCATTGTCCCTGGCACACTTCATCATTTTCTGGCAGTTGGCAAGAAGCCATCAAAACCTCCCACAGGACAGAGACAGAAGAAAACTCCCTTCTTATTTCAGCCAGCTGTGCACTAAGCCTTTAGGACAGCTAGCTCCTAATAAAGGCTGTCATGATACCTAGGAAACTCTCAAGGATTCCTTGACAATTGCATCTTAAGAACTTATGGGGCTTTCCTCCCTTCTATATAATTGTTAGTAGCTTGGGAACCTTTGGGGCTTCCTTAGATACTACACTAGGTCTTATGGTCTGTCCCAGGGGTTAGTGCAAGGCCCACTACACCATGAGAGGGAGGATTTGCCCCTCTTGCTGCCCTGGCTGTGAGGAAATAGGCTTCTTCCTGACCTCTTCAGGACTACAGTGATCTGCTGCCTCTTCAAAAGTTAGACTATGAGGCACATGAACTGAAGGCGCTTTATAAGTCCAATGAGGCAGCAAAAATGAGAACAAGGCAACTGAGCCACCCAAAAATGGCAATAGCAACCAGGCATGCTCTGGTTTGGTGTTAAAGTGGGAGATGCAAAGCAGCTAGAGGAAGAAGGAAAGATGTCCATAGGCCAAGGAGATTGGTTCCTGGCTGTGCAAGCTTTCCCTTGTGAGATCCACAAAATATTGCAAACCTTAAACCAAGCTTCAATTTGAACAAGATTGCAATTCACTGCAAACATTTCTCATGTATCATTCAATGTGTGTTTTCTATAAGGAAAATGAATTATGCAACATCTTACAAGGCTAAGAAATGCAAACATTACCTCTCTCGTAAAAAAATTATAGCAAAAATAAAGCACATCTAACATAAATTTGTGAAGTTTGTCTAGAGACAATCTTGGTAATTACAGACCAGTAAACCTAACTTCAGTACCAGGCAAATTGGTTGAAATTATAGTAAAGAACAGAATGATCAGGCACAGAGATGAACATGATAGGTTGGGGAACAGTCAACACAGCTTTTGTAAAGGGAAATCATCCCTCAACAATATATTAGAATTCTTTGAATGGGTCAACAAACATGTGGACAAGAGTGATCCAGTGGATATTGTGTACTTAGACTTTCAGAAAGCCTTTGACAAGGTCTCTCACTAACAGCTCTTAAGCAGTCATGAGATAAGAGGAAAGTTCCCCTCATGGATCAGTAACTAGTTTAAAAGCAGGAAACAAAGGGTAGGGATAAATGGTCAACTTTCACAATGGAGAGATGTAAATAGCGGTACACCCAGGGACCTGTCCTGGGACCAATACTGTTCAACATATTCATAAATGACCTGGAAAAACAGCTAAACAATGAGGTGGTAAAGTTTTATACAAAATTATGCAAGATAGTTAAGTCTGAAGCAGACTGCGAAGAGTTACAAAGGGATTTCACAAAACTGGGTGACTGGGCAGCAAAAGGGCAGATGAAATTCAATGTTGATAATGCAAAGTAATGCACATTGGAAAACATAAACCCAACAAAACATACAAAATGATGGAGTCGAAATTAGCTGTTACTACTCAAGAAAGAAATCTTGGAGTTGCTGTGAATAGTTTTCTGAAAACATCCTCTCAAAGTGCAGCGGCAGCCAAAAAAGCTAAGAGAATGTTAGGAACCATTAGGAAAAGGATAGTTAATAAGACAGATAATATCATAATGTCACTATATAAATCCATGGTATGCCCAGACTTTGAATACTGCCTGCAGTTCTGTCACCCCAGCTCAAAAAAGATATATTAGAATTGGAAAAAGATACAAAGAGCAACAAAACGATTAAGGGTATTGGACAGTTCCATATGAGGAGAGATTAAAAAGACTGGGACTGTTTAGCTTGGAAAAGAGACAATTCAGGGGAGATAGGATAGAAGGCTACAAAACCAGGAATGGTGTGGAGAAAGTGAATAGGGAAGCGTTAGTTATCTTTTTACATAACACACAAACTGGGCGTCACCCAATGAAATTAAAAGGCAGTAGGTTTAAAACAAATATAAGGAATTATTTCTTCACACAATAAACAGTCAACCTGTGGAACTCATTCCCAGAGGATGTTGTGAAGGTCAATAGTAGAATTGAGTTAAAAAAAAATTAGATAAGTTCACAGATGATAGGTCCATCAATGGCTATTAGCCACGATGGTCAGAGACGCAACCCCATGCTCTAGGGTTCCATAATCCTCTGACTGCCAGAAGCTGGGCCTGGACCCAGGGGATGTATCATCTAATAAATTGCCGTGTTCTATTCATTCCCTCTGAAGCATCTGGCCTGGACCCCATCAGAAAACAGGATACTGGGCTAGATGGACCATTGGTCTGACCAAGTGTGATGGGGTTCCCTCATTACTCAGGGTGCCTCCCCCTGGACATTCTGGGGATGAGCTCTGCCAGGTGCTTCACCATCCTCAGAGGTCGCTCTACCCATCTTCTCTGTATGCAGCCTTTCACTCGCTCTCAGAGCTGCAGTTTCTGGTTTGTGGGTTGGCCCTTCAGCCAGGTCAATAAGTTCCTCCCCTTTTGGGCAAATCACAGTCCTTCCAGACCAACTCTCCAGCCGACATCTCCAACACCCTGTGCCACTAGCCAGTGGCTAGTAGGGGAACCCAACCCTTCGCTCTACATTGGGTCCCAGCCCAGGGACCCTATAACATGCAGCCAAGGCCTATACTGTCTTAGTCCTTTGTGCTGTTTCCCTGGGCTTCTTCCTACATAACTGACTCCCCCCTCTCTTTGGGTGCACCATCGCACTCTCACTCCCCTCGGGGAGTGACTGTGAAGGGACTCCTTCCCTACAGTCCTTCTTTCTGCTTGCAGCGCTGGACTTTTTAAAGGCCCTTCCTATTCCTGTCCAGCTGCACCTGCTTCTAATTAGAGGACTTCTTGTAGCCTATATCTCTCCCCTCCTGGCTGCTTAACTGGTCAATTGGATTTGCCTGGCCTAATTTTCCCTCTCAGGGACCAGAATGGGGAATACGTCCCATCATAACAAGCATGGCCATTCTTATGTTCTGTACCTTGGTTAATAATTATGGGTCAAAACCTCAGTTGGCATATATCAGTGTGAGTCCATTGACATCAGTGGAGGTATGTTGACTTACATCAGCTGAGGATCTGGCCCTGTGTCTCTTTATTAATAAACTATCCAACATGGCAATAAAACAAAACAGGCCTTTTGATTCCATTTCCCCTGCAGATGCTGGTGCAGTAAATTCAAGCTTTATAATATCATTAATTGTCCCTAACAGGCCAGAACTTGTGTGGGCTGGTAGAATATTATTGGTAGATTTTATACATATTTACTGATGGTGCTATAACAATAGTGACCATAATAAAAACAATAGCCTCATAAGGCAACATTTTGAAAAAGGGGGTATGCATAGGAAGTTTTTCCAGCAAAACTTTTTTTTATGGACAAAACCTGCATTGGGGCACACAAGATAGTATTTTTACCATTTTTCAATAATGGCCATTTTGTGCAAAAATGGTGTGCTAAGGACCGCATGCATTTTGTAAGCACATATTAGGCAGCTGCATCCGAGAATCTGAGCCACAAGGACTGTTGTAATAAATGTGAAAAATAATTCCTTCTCCTAATGCTTTCTTTGAGAATGTGAGCTTATGTTTGAATTCTTTAGTCCAAAATAAATATGAACACTCCTAACATGTTGGCTTTTTAATTCTAGTTCATCTTCTCTCAGCAAATATTAAAAGCACATTAGTTCAACTTGAAGTTCATTCCACAGTATACTGTCATTTTTGGCTATGCCCCAAACAAAGAGGAAAGACAAGGAGAGGAGAAATGTATCAGGATGTAAGTGTCAAATCTACTGTGCTACTCTGTAATACTCATGTATGAATCCTTATATCCTCTAGTAAGATATACTTGTATCCAATTGACAATTTATATAATTTCTGGATACCAGGATTGGTTCAGTAAGGAAGTCAAATCTGGACTGGGAATGAGCAAGATTGAGGTTAGTCACTGGAGATGTAGAAGGGGGTGGAGGAAGTGAGTCCACCATCAGAAGAAAGAAGGTGAAGATGGAGTCTCTCAGGGTGAGGACAGGAAGGAGCTGTAGTGGGAAGAAGTAGAATGGATTCCAATTCTGGGATGGGAAATGAACCAGGTAGAAGGAGTGAAATGGGCCATTCTTAAACACACCAGTACCACTTAATAGTAGCCCTTTGCAGTATCTGATATCTGAAGTGCTTTGTAGAATCAGATTATTGTTTTTCAATAGTATGATACTACTAAATAGCCCACTAATTATCCCCAGTCACACAAGGAAAACAAGGTTTTCTTGAGGCCAGTGGGCATTCCCCATGAAGCATGCTTGCATATATTTAATCTGAATTGGTCAAAAAGCCCATTCTTCCCCCACCAAAAATTTCAAACCAAAATTTTTCTTTCAAAATTTTTTAATTTTTCATTGGAAAATTTTAAAACAAAACAAATTGACATTTTCTTCTCATTTAGATTTATATTGAAATTTTCTTTTTGTTTCATTTGGAATTGAAATTTTTGTTTCATTTCTGGTTTTGAACACTAAAGCATTACAGAGTGGAAAAAGGGGAAATGAAAAAAGGAAACAAGAAAGCAAAGCTCTAAACATTAATTCATTCTGATACGTTCAATAGCAAAAAAAAAAAAGAAAAAGAAAAAAAGAAAAAAAATGATGACATAAAGGGGAAAAGTAAAATACAATGTTTTTAAAAACTGGAATGATATTTCTCTTTTATTTCATATTTTCCCATAAAACCTCTTTTTCCCTTAAAAATGACATATTTTCTAGGAAAATTTTCATTTTTGATATACTTTTGTGAAAGGAAGTTTTTCAACCAGCAGTACATTTAATACAAACCATCTAAATCCAGTGCTTCTACCTAAAAGCACCATCAGCTCTATTTTCATTTACAAACTGCTGCTCTCAGCTGAAGCTTGCTATATGATGTAGAGTATTTGTTTAATCATTGGCCTGCTTCTGTATTCTGAGGGTCATCCCCAAGGCATTATTATGACTAGCAAAGAAAATATGTACTGTAGAAAAGGGCTGCATAGCTCTAGAAAGAAAAATGTTTAGAAAACCATTTGCATTAGGCACCAAGGTATGCCCAGGCCCATTTCAACAGCTACAAGTTACTGTACAGCAGAACATTACAAAACCCGAAACAGAAAGTTCCATATAGAAGGATCTTCTCTTCATGATCCAGTTACCTTTATTTTTCTTGCTGAATAAGACATTGGGAACTGAATTAAAATTTGTTTTAAAAGGAGCAGGAAATGAGCACAAGTTTACTGGTGAATTCTGTGAACCCACTGTTTGTCTCAAGATTCATTCTGGAGTTATACACTATGGTGTATTTGCTTTGTAAAATGATAGTCAGGAAATAAAATATCCTTCAGCTGATTCCTTGCACCTTTCCACTAGATTTATTCTGATTTCCTCGAATGTCATTTTCCAGAAAAACAAGTTTTCTCAGTGGGCTCTGAAAGCTCACATTCTCTCTTTCTGTGTTTATGTTTAAGAAACACTGATAACATCAATAATCGTGTCTAATAATTCAACCCAGGACTCTGTGCATCCAATCAGAGGATCTACTGAACGTACACCTCATTTATATAGCACAGAATGGGAAGAAAGTGAGCAGCCTTCAGTGAGGCCGCTGAGGAAGTTGACTGAGAGCCATTTGCCATTATCTTTGAAAATTCGTGGCCACTGGGGGAGGCCCTGGATAATTGGAAAAAGGCAAATACAGCGCCCATCTTCAAAAAAGGGAAGAAGGAGGATCCAGGGCATTATAGATCAGTCAGCTTCACCTCAGTCTCTGGAAGAATTATGGAGCAGGTCCTCAAGGAATCCATTTTGAGGCACTTGGAAGAGAGGAAGGTCATCAGCAACAGTCATCACCAAGGGCAAGTTATGCCTGACCAACCTGATTGCCTTCCATGATCAGATAATTGGCTCTGTAGGTGTGGGGAAAGAGGTGGACATTATATATCTTGACTTTAGCAAAGCTTTTTATGTGGTCTCCCACAGTATTCTTGCCAGCAAGTTAAAGAAGTATGGGTTGGATGAATGGACTATAAGGTGGATAAAAAGCTGGCTAGATCATTGGGCTCAAATATAATGATCAACAACCTGATGTCTAACTGGCAGCTGGTAACAAGTGGAGTGCCCCAGGGGTCGGTCCAAGGGTCAATTTTGTTCAACAGCTTCATTAATGATCTGAAGGATGGAGTGGATTGCATCCTCAGCAAATTTGCAGATGACACTAGACTGGGGAAGTGGTAGATATACTGGAGGGTAGGGATAGGATACAAAGTAACCTAGACAAATTGGAGGATTGGGCCAAAAGAAATCTGATGAAGTTCAACAAGGACAAGTGCAGAGTCCTGCACTTAGGACAGAATAATCCCATGCACTGCTACATACTGCAGAAAAGGACCTGGGGGTTACAGTGGACAAGAATCTGGATGTGCGCGTCCCCTTATTGACAAGAAGGCTAATGGCATATTGGGCTGCATTAGAAGGAGCAGTGCCAGCAGATTGAGGGAAATGATTATTCCCCTCTATTCGGGCATTGATGAGGGCTCATTTGGAGTATTGTGTCCAGTTTTGGGCTCCCTACAACAGAAAGGATGTGGACAAGTTGGAGAAAGTCCAGTGGAGGGCAATGAAAATGATTAGGGGGCTGGAGCACTTGATTTATGAGGAGGGGCTGAGGGAAGTAGGATTGTTTAGTCTGCAGAAGGGAAGAGTGAGGGGAAATTTGATAGTGGCCTTCAACTACCTGAAAAGGGATTCCAGGGGGGATGGAGCTAGGCTGTTGTCAGTGGTGACAGATGACAGACTAAGAAGCAATGGTCTCAAGTTGCAGTGGGGAGGTCTAGGTTGGAAAGACTTTTCCACTAGGAGGGTGGTGAATCAGTGGAATGGGTTACCTAGCGAGGTGATGGAATCCCCATCCTTAGAGGTTTTTAAGGCCAGGCTTGATAAAGCCCTGGCTGGGATGGTTTAGTTGGGGTTGGTCCTGCTTTGAGCAGGGAGTTGGACTCCATGACCTCCTGAGGTCCCTTCTAACCTGTGTATTCTATGATTCTACGATTTAATGGGGGAGATAAAATACCTTAATGCAGTGTTTTGGTTGAGAATGCAAAGAACATAAGAATGGCCATATGGGTCAGACCAATGGTCCATCTAGCCCAGTATCCTGTCTTCCGACAGTGGCCAATACCTGATGTTTCAGAGGTAATGAATAGAATAAGTAATTATCAAGTGATCCCTCTCATTGGCCACTCCCAGCCACTGGCAAACAGCAATCCCTTCCTATCCTGGCTAATAACTATTGATGGACCTATCCTCCATTAACTTATCTAGTTCTTTTTTTAACCCTGTTACAGTCTTGGCCTCCACAACATCCTCTGGCAAGGAGTTCCACATGTTGACTATATGTTGTGTGAATAAATACTTCCTTTTGTTCATTTTAAACCTGCTGCCTATTAATTTCATTTGGTGACCCCTAGATTTTGTGTCATGAGATGAAGTAAATAACACTTCCTTATTTACTTTTCCACACCAGTCATAATTTTATAGACCTCTATCATATCACCTCTTAGTCATCTCTTTTCCAAGCTAAAGAGTCCCAATCTTATTAATCTCGCCTCGTGTGGAAGCTTTTCCATATCCCTATGATTTTAATTGACCTTTTCTGTACCTTTTCCTATTCCAATATATCTTTTTTGAGATGGGGTGACCAGATCTGCATGCAGTAATCAAGATGTGGTAGTATTATGGATATATAAAGAGGCAATATGATATTTTCTGTTTTATTATCTATCCCTTTCCTAATGATTCACAACATTCTGTTAATGTTTTTGACTGCCACTGCACATTGAGTGGATGTTTTCAGAGAACTATCCACAATGACTCCATCTCTTTCTTGAGTGGTAACTGCTAATTTATACCCCATCATTTTATATGTATAGTTGGGATTATGTTCTCCAACATGCACTACTTTGCATTTATCAGCATGGAATTTCATCTGCCATTTTGTTGCTCTGTCATCCAGTTTTGTGAGATCCCTTTGTAACTCTTCACAGTCTGCTCTGGACTTTACCTTGAGTAGTTTGGTATCATCTGCAAATGTTGCCATCTCACTGTTTCCCCTTTTTTCCAGATCATTTATGAAGATGTTGAACAGTTCTGGTGCCAGTACAGATCCCTGTTGTACACCGCAATTTAACACTCCATGCTGAAAACTGACCATTTAAATTCCTATCCTATGTTTCCTATCTTTAACCAATTACTGATCCATGAGAAGACTTTCCCTCCTATCCCATGACTGTTTACTTTGTTTAAGAGCTTTTGGTGAGAAATCTAGTCAAAGGCTTTCTGAAAATCTAAGTACACTATATCCACTGGGTAGCCCTTGTCCACATGCTTGTTGACTCCGCTCAAGTAATTCTAGTAGATTGGTGAGGTATGCTTTCCCTTTACAAAAACAATGTTCACTCTTCCCCAACAAATCATATTCATCTATGTGTCTGATAATTCTGCTCTTTACTATAGTTTCAACTAATTTATCTGATATTGAAATTAGGCTTTCCAGCCAGAACCACTTCTGGAGCCTTTTTAAAAAATTAGCCTCATACTGTATAATCTACCCTCAGTCATCTGGTACGGAAGCTGATTTAAATGATAGGTTACATACCACAATTAGTTGTTCTGCCATTTCACATTTGAGTTCCTTCAGAACTCTTGGGTGGATCATCTGGTCCTGGTGACTTATTACTGTTTAATTTATCAATTTGTTCCAAAATCTCATTTTATGGCACCTCAATCTGGGGTAGTTCCTCATAATTAGGAGTTCAATTTATGCCTCCTACATGAACTGTAATTAGTTGCTGGCAAGCATTATCAGACACAGCACATATTAAGGAATAAGCATTCCATGTTACCTGCTTAGAATTTTGGAACAATACCCAACCTATGGTTGGAGGGGAGTGGTAAATGAGATTATATGCATTATGGGTCACAGGAGGTTGGTTTTGTGGATAAAGCATAGAATCAGCATTCAATAAATCTTGGTTTGTCTCCTAGTTCTGCCATACACTTATTGTGTGACTTTGGAAAAGTCATTTAGGGCCTGTTTCACAAAGGGACTTAGGCAGCTAATTGTCCCTTTCAGTGCCTAAATCCATCAGTCTCAAAACCACCACCCAGCTGCTGTTTAATTCTATAACAGTCTACTTCTCTGCTGGTTAGCATTTGCAAAGCTGCCTAAATCCTGACAGCGTCCCTCAGCTAAGGAGCAGATTGAAGCCCTAGCCAAAGCCCCATTGACCCCAAAGTGGGATTCTCAAACTAGTCATTATTCCACCTATCTCACCAATGAGGTCTGACACCTACAAGATCCTCACAGCATGCTTCCACTGAGTGTGTGTATAGAATACCCTATCGCCCAGGTTTGAAGCCCTACTCTGCCAGATTTGGAACATGGATTTGAACCTAGGTCTCATGCATCTGCAATGAGTCACATAACCACTAGATTTATTGATTAGTCTCTTTGTGTGCATTTGTGAGTAAGGGCTGACCTAGCTTAGATGCCTAACTCTAAGAGAGGGTTCATGACTGAGAATCCCAAATGGAGGGAGGTCCCTATCTCTGGTCCATTAGTCAAGTGCCTAAGTATCTAAATCAGGCACCTGCAGTACTGTTGTGACTCAAGGCCCTTTTTCTCTGCATTTCACTCATGCCTTGTTTAGGCAACTCCCCACTCAGCTTACTGGCTTCTGAGCATACCTTCCTTGGTTACCTAACTTTCCCCGTGCCTTGTATGGGGTACCTAACTTGGGGCTGAGAATTCCACTAGGAAACAGGGCAGCTAGGAGTTACGCAGCCTTGTAAGGCCTAGAGTTTCTTTATGAATCTGGCCCTTAGTCATTTCTTCCTTAAGTTTTCCCTATATCAAAATTGGGAGAATATTTCCGTGCCACACAGAGGTGCTGTGAAGTGTAATTCATTAATGTTTGTCAAACACTTTAAAAGTCTTAGATGGAAGGATTATAGCTGTGCAAAGAATTGGAAGTCCTCCTTCACCAAGACATTCTTCTCTTCCCCCTAGAAGTGGTGGAAGGAACTCTCTTCAGACCTATCACATGACGGAGGCTCTGGCAGCTTAGAAAAATGGAGCAGTGACTTTTTGAAGGCCACATCTTCCCTCCCAATGTAGAGCACCTATAGCAAATCTGGGCCCTTTTCACACACATAGATCTGGTAGCAGAGTGTTAGACTCCATTTCAACAGCTACCACATACATCGTTAAGCTCCCAATTTACTGTATAACGTGAAGGCCAACAAAAATCTACATTAACGTCTGGGAAAGCCTGTTGAAGTTTTCACTTTTGGCTCTGCAAAATCTTGCAAATCAACAGCTTTATATATCGCTCTTTAGAAACACTTCACCAAACATTGCTAATGCTTAGTCACACTCTGCAGCTTCCCTGCAGCATTGCCTAGCTGGAGGTGAATTTCTTCACTCCAGGCAAACTGTAAAATACCTGAATAGGTCCAGAGGGGTAGCCGTGTTAGTCTGTATGCAGCAAAAACAAACAAACAAACAAACAAACAAACAAAACCCCAGAGTCCTGAAACACTTCAAAGACTAACAAGCTCATGCCTGCAAAAACTAAATTTGTTAGTCTTTAAAGTGTTACAGGACTCTTGGGTGTGTGTGTGTGGGTGTATAAAATATCTGTCCCTCTCTCCCCTAATGACAGGGTAGGGAGGGGCAGATAACCATTCACCAAAAGGGTTACTAAATAGTTTGCCAGTCCAGGAAATCTGCCTGATCTGCCTGTGTAGGTAGAGATGGCCCTGTCCCCATGGTCATCTTCAAAATGTTTTAAAATTTAAATTGACTAAAAAAAAATCTAATGAGCATTGAACCTTTCCAAGCCTAGAGGAAAACCATGACGTGTTTTACCCCCCATTACAAAAGGAATAGGAAAGGGAGGTATTGTAGATTGCCTTAAACCAACTTTAAAACCAGAGCTGTACGTGTTGAAACAACAGAGTTAACGGTGAGAACAGAGACTTATCTGTTACAGGTGCGTGGACCAGATTTTTAACTGGGGAAAGGCAGCATAGCTCTATGATCGTAAGTGAAGCTACACTGACTTTCATTACTGAGGATCTGTCCTGAATGACTTTGCAATGAGGGAATTCTTTTGTATTAAAGTTTTGTTTCTTGAACAAAAAGAATTCAAAAGCTTTTTGCAAAGTGATTTTGTAGGCGAAAGATAATTAAAATGCTGAAAATGTAGTCTGACCCATTTGACACAGAGAGAGAGAGCGCGAGAGAGAGAGGGGGATGAAAGAACTAAGGTGTAATCCTGCAAAATGCTGAGAATTTCCCACTTAAGTCATTCCGAGCTGAGAGAACTCAACATCTCTGGATAATACTCAGCACCCTTGCAGGATTGGATCCTAAAACAGTTCTACTTTTTCCTATGATTTGGGCTCAGTCTAGCCCCAATCCTGCAAGCATTTACACATGTGAGTAGTCCCTTTAAATTCAGTGGGATTACTCACGTGTTTATGTACATTTCTAGATCAAGGACAATCAACGTAACATAAAGCAGCCACATACCCCGGGGATGATACAGACTTCCATTGGCATCTGTAAGAATTTAAAGACATTTTTCAGGAGAAACTTACTGACAATTACAAGGAAAATACGAGCTGCAAGTCCCCAGACTTCAAAACAACTCATCCCTTAGATCACATCAAGCTCTACATGAATTCAAAATTACTCGAAAATTAGACTTAAAGGTTAACTGCAAAGCACAAAAAACCTAGTTTTGTCCTTTCTTGCTTCTTTATTGTGTGCAAATACCATCTAATTTTTTCTCCCTCAAGAACACTCTGTCCTTTATTTCCACTTGTTGTTTACATTTGTGATATCATGCCATCCTTGCCTTTTCTTTGCTGAAGGACCCTGAATTTTAAATGTCATACAAGGTTGTAACCTGAACTTCAGGTTTCCCTTCCCCTGACTAGGTGCTGGCTCCTAAATCTTGTCTATGCAGTGTAGAGGCAGCCTTAGTCTGTAATCCAGCAAAGCATTTAGCACTTGCTTAACTTTAACACTGATGTCAGTGAAAGTACTCAGGTGCTTAAAATAGGAGAATCAGGCCTTAATAATCATCCTTTCACCACTCGCTGGCAACTCAGGTTACAGCTAGAGCTGGTGGAACACAGGATTATAATTTCACCCAAAATGTGAACTATTCAAACTGGTTGTTTCACAGAGTTTGAAATGGACCCATTTTCCATTCTTCATGAGTCTTTCTTTGCCAGGTTCTAATAGAAATTGTATCAATTTTTAATGAAATCATTATTGACATCTATTGTTTACCAAAAGCAGCATTTTCTTGCTGAAATCAGTCAACTTTTAATAGCAATTTTGTTAAAATCTTTGATAAAAAAATGCCAAAAAATTCAAACAGAAAAGGTTGGTCATGCTGACAATTTTTCCTGAAAAGTTTCATTCTTATAAAAAGTTCCTTTGTGACAGGAACACCCCACCACCACCACCACCACCACTTTTTGTGAACAAAATGTTAACCAGTGCTCATTACAACCCTATGTAACATTACTGTTCAGGTTCTCTAAACAAACCAGGGTCCTTCAACTAGAGAAGACAGGGAAGACCTGATATTCTACATGTAAAAAGACAAGCTCCACAAGAGAACTGAAGTACACATTCAGAGTTTGAGGCTGTGCCATTAAAGTCAAAGGGGGTTTTGCCATTCGTGTCAGAAGAAGTGGAAGGGGGCCCGCTTCCTTCTGCATTCTTTTAGTTATGTGACTGTGTTCAAATTATTTTTAGATGTCTAAAGAAATCCAGTTTATTCTCATGTGTTGCTACAGCGATTTAGATGTCTGATGTGTCTAGGTATCTTTCTGTGTTGTTTCTAGGGTATGTATCGCTATAGCATTGGATGGGCGAGCAATCAAGAGTCAAGTAGAGTTGCCCAAAATGGATTCTGTTCTTCACCTCTCCTAGTGACTAGCAACTTTCTCCCCCCTCACTGCCCCCTATATTGTTATGCCTATGTAGTGTTATGTGTTTACATTGCAGTTGATTAATTTGCTTGGTTCATAGGCCATCCATACATCTTTTTATCCTGCTGAGAATATATGGATTAAGTGAATGAAAAAAGCAAACAGGAAACTGGCTCACTAGGATCACTAGTTAGTTACTTTATACTTTAACACCATCATTCATACAGCTGTCTATTGCATAGGCCTTGGGCTGGCGCCCTGCACAGGGATGATCATAAGAATGGTTACACCAATTGTCCATCCAGCCCAATGTTCTGTTTTCTGACACTGGCCAGAGCCAGATGCATCAGAGGTAATGAACAAAAAAGGGCAATTTTTAAGAGAACCAGCCCCTGTCATCCAGTGCAGCTGCTGGCAGTCAGAAGTTTAGGGACACCCAAACCATGGGAACAGCATTCCCTTTGAAGCAGCACTATGCCAATTACTGGGGTGGTTTTCCTGCGTCGCTTGCTGGATTGACTGAGCAGGTCTACACAGACTGCTCAGTCGATCCAGAGCCATCGATCTGACAGCAGCAAATTTGCTGCCATCAGTGTAGACCCAGCCCCAGTCTTTTTCATCTCCTTTCATATAGAAGCTGTTCCATATCCCTACTCACATTTGTTATCCTTCTCTTTTTCCAATTCGAATATATCTTTTTTTAAGATGGTGTGACAGAACTGCATGAAGTATTCAAGGTTTGGGCGTGCCATTCATTTATATAGTGACATTATGATATTATCTGTCTTATTAGCTATTCCTTTTATAATGGTTCCTAACATTCTGTAGGGTTTTTGACTGCCACTGCACCCTGAGAGGATATTGTCAGGAAACTATCCACAACAACTCCGAGATCTTTTTCTTGAGTTGTAACAGCTAATTTTGAGTCCATCATTTCCTATGTTTTGGGATTATGTTTTCTGATGTGGATACATTTGATTTAATCAACATTGAATTTCATCTGCCATTTTGTTGCCCAGTCATTCAGTTTTGTGAGATCCCTTTGAAACTCTTTGTATTCAGCTGTGAATTTAACTACCTTAATTTTGTATCATCTGCAAATTTTGCCACCTCATTGTTTACCCATTTTTCCAGATCATTTATGAATAGGTTGAACAGCACTAGCCCCAGAACAGAAGTTTGGGGGATCCTGATATTTACCTCTCTCCATTGTGAAAACTGACCATTTATCCCCACCTTTTGTTTCCTGCCTTTTAACTAGTTACTAATCCATGAGAGGAACTTTCCTCTTATCCCATGAGCATTTTCTTTGCTTAAGAGCCTTAGTGAGGGACTTCTTCAAAGGCTTTCCGAAATTCTAAGTACACAGTATCCACTGGATCACCCTTGTCCACATGTTTGATGAACTCTTCAAAGAATTCCCTTTTCAAAACCATGTTGACCCCTCCCCAGAAAATTCTGTTTATGTATGTATGTTCTTTACTATGCTTTTAACCAATTTGCCTGGTACTGGCTTACTGTATAATTATTGTAATTGCCAGGATCGCCTCTGAAGCCTTTTTAAAAAAAAGTCAGCATTACACCAGCTATCCTCCAGTCATCTCGTGCAAAGGCTAAGGGATAAATTTAACCTTCTGTCTATAAACAAGACTACTCTGAATATTCAGATCACTTTTCCTTTGCTCCATCTTGAGAGTTAATGTCACCTGCCTTTATTTTATAAACATGGGGTGAAATCCTGGTCCCGCCGAAATCAGTGGGAATTTTGCCATTGCATTCAACTGGGCCAGGATTTCACCTATGCTGTTTTTTCCCCACACGTCTTCTATCCCATTTAGGCATATATAAGGTGCCAGCCACTGTGATATCTAGATTTCTCACTATGGATAAATGTTTCATTATTCTTTGTGCTAAATAAAAATAAATAGAAAGTTGTAGAAAGTCACGCAGAAGACAATTTAAAAAAAAAATCTAGACGGCTGTCTTTGCACTGTGATGAACTGCAGCAAAGGGCAAAAGCCAAGTAAAGTGTTTAGTGTTCTTACTTCTTGAACAAAGTTGTGCTTAAATATATTCAGTGAACAGAACAATTTTAGGATGATAAAGTTAATTAGGCATAGAAATGGACTCTGTGAATCCTATTCTTGTACAACGACTGTCTGACAAAACGGCCAGTGGTATTATTAATGCAGTGTCCAGCCTATTTTCAAAGCTTTACTGCTCAGTTGTATTGCTTAAAGCTTTACACGCAGTACAACCAGCAGCTTGGCCAGATTCTGGATCGGGAACGATGCTTTCCTCCTCAGTTCAGAAATGAAATCAGGTTCCCACATCCTCTTCATCAGAGAGATGTGATGCTTGGTGCAAAAATGACACATTCACAAGGCAGTGCCATTGTCACCTGCGTACTCAGAGAAGAAAAACCCTGTTCAGATGACATAGGGCACAGCACAAGGCAAGCAAAACAAGCCCTCAGAATACAAGAAATGCAGGCAGTCTGCTCAAATAGGTGCAGAAACTGACCAAAACACAGGGTAGTCTCTAACTAGTCTACATTTAGGTTAGGTATTTTGCCCTTACAATAAAGTGCCATGTTTGAGAGACCAGACAAATAGGGACCTGAGCAATAGGGTGGCAGAGGGTGGGCAATTCAGAAAATCCTAGGCAGAATACTTGGTGGGGCACCTTCTTGCTGATGCAAACAGAAGTAGCATGTACCCCCTTCTAGCAGGTGCTGCTGATTGCAGCACACACAAAGCCCTGGGTCCGAACCCAACCCCAATCTAGCAGTCTGTGTCCCTTTGGGGCCCCGGAGCACAGTAGGTTTCCTAGTCAGGCCCCTTTCCTATTTTTTTCAAGAGAGTGCTTAAAGTGTTCCTGCCCTTGTATGTGTCCATCGAGAGAGAAGAGGCTCCCAGCTGCATCTTCTTGCTCCACAGCTCATCCATGCAACACACAGCTGTGTTTTACCTGAAGTGATCAGTGAGTTTGCTGAGAAAAGATACTTGGCCCTTGTTTCCTCACTTCAAGGCAGAGACTATGGAGTGCAAAGCTGGTAGAAGATTGGCCTGCCCATGGCCTCCTACTCAAGCTTTCTTTTAGGGAAAATGTCTGTGGATCCTGACCTGTGGTCTTGGGACAGCCATAATTATCTTGCCCACCCAATAGTGCAGATGGGATGTTGACAGGTACATGGTGAAGGAAAACCTGCCTTTTCTTCTTTGGTAGCTAACTAAAGGCTAGCTCTCCCCAACCCCTGGCAAAAGGAAAGTGTTTCTTTAGCTAACACAGATATAGGAGATAGAAAAATTAAAAATCAGAAGAGAGAAGTAGAAAAAGAAATATATGGAGAGGTTTTTGTAACACTATTGTCATGGCCTTTTGAAAGTTGCAAAGAGCTTTCACTATAACAGAAACTGGAAGTTAATGTGATATTAGTGTACAAAGTAAAGCGGTCATCTATCAGAGGTTCTGTGAGAAAGCAAAACCTACGATGCAGGTGAAGTGTAGGTATATTCAGTGTTTCTGAAACCTAGACTACTAAAAGCTTGCTTTTGTCATTTAACCTGTTTTGTACTGTAGGGTCAAATATCCCAACACTGTCACCTAAAAGCAAAAATGTTTTTGCCAACTGTAAAATGTGCATGCATGTTGCATATTCAAACAGGCATAAACATGTGCAAAATGGGTAATGTGTATCTAAGTGCTGCAAAGTTTCCAGTTTTGTCAAAGTCTGAATCTGTACATGCATATTTTGAAGGACAGTTACTGAGCGTGCCATCTTTGGGAAGCCTGGCACTATATGTTATGTTTGCCAGTTAAAAGTCAGGAAAAATCTCAGGGACAAAAAATGTTCTTTCAACTTACGTCAGAAAACACTTCTGCAAAAAAGCCACATTTAACAGAAGCTCAAACTGAAGCGGCCATAAGTGTTTATAAGGCACTCAGAAAAGTTTATCAATCTGAGCACCTTAGAATTAGTATCATAAATCTAACAGGTCAAGTTTTCATCCTATATCTCCAAAAACAGTTTTGACTTCTCTCCCTTTCTTGTCTTCCCCTTTCTACCTTCTACACGCTCTTTAGTGGATGGTGTTTTCTTGTGATGGTGGGAACACAAATGCAGAAGTGAGGCTGACATTCTGCTCTGAAGGCATGCAGGTTTGTGGTCATTTCTGTTTTCCTCTAGTGGTATGCAGTGTGCTTAAAAGCGTGGCCCAGCTGCTGAGAAAGTTCTCTCTCCTACTTTCACATGTTATATTCTCAAGGTCCAGAGTTGCACAGATATAGCTGTTGAGAAAGAACCTCAGTGGAGGGGAGGCGTTTTCTTAGGTAGTTGGAGTCAATTAATTAAGGACTTTGAAGATTAAAACCAAGACTTTGAGTATTAGGAATCAAGCAGCAAAGAAGCTTAATCTCCTGTTAGTACATGCTGTGACTCTCGTCAAAGTTAATGGGAGTTGCCTATGTGCATTATGGGGGAAATAAATCTCAGTGTTATGGATTCTACATGTTTCCAGTGCAACAAGAAGTTTTTTCCAACCATTTTGTAGCTCCCATAACAGATGCTATTGAAAGGGAAACTGTCGCAGTGGTTAGATCAGCAAGTCTGACCAAACTTATTTTCTTACATGTTGGTAAAATCCATGTCTGACTTTCCATTTAGCTACAAGGATACTTGAAACAAAATAAAGGCTGATGGACATAAACAAAGGTAATTAAAGAAACAGATTCCAATTTCAAGGCATTATTAAAAATAAAAAAGTGAAGAAAATATAATGGGGGGCATATGCTCTAGGCCTGGCTGGTTCCTTTCTCAGGCAAAACACCCTTTGACGCTGGCTCAATGAGAGTTTTGCCTGAAAAAAGAAAGAGTCAGGACTGTGCGATCTGGACTTTTCAAAACGATGAAAAATATCATGATGTGGTGCTGCAATGCCATACTAGAGAACTGAGGTCTATTCAAAGCCCATTGAAATATTTCCAGTAACTTGGGTGGGCCTTTGATCAGGCCCTGTATTTCTGAAATACTTAATTGACAACATAGCAGCACTGGAGGCAGCATCATGGGATTAGGGGTGGAGAGGTAGCTGCAGAACCATTCAGTGGTCTCTATGTCAGAGTTTCTCTTCCCTCTGGATCCACTTACCTCTTCATAGGGGCAAAGCCAGACAGAGCCAGGGAGCTGTGGTCTGACACCATACCCATGCATTGCCACGCTCAGGACGTGGCCCATAACAAATAAATCAGCGGGTGCAAATTGTCATAGCTCCATTGACTACTCCAGCTGAGAATCTGCCCCAGGGTGCATTGTCCAAGTCTTTAAGAATTAGATTTGCAATGACAGAAGATTAGAGTTGGAAGGGACCTCAGGAGGTCATCTAGTCCAACCCCCTCCTCAAAGAAGGACTAACCTCAGCTAAATCATCAGGCAATAGGCCTCTCACAAAGTATTGTAGGTGAAAGCACCTTAAATACTGGTTCAGACCTCAACTCCTGTAAATTGATATAGCTCCAATGAAGGCAGTAGAACTATGTGGATTTACCCCATTGAGGAACTGTCCCTTAAGGTTTCTTTTTGCTTTAAAGCATAAACTAAGTGGGGGAAGGGGCAGTGTATTTGTACTATCTTGCACATGTTTGCTTTTTTCTTCCTTTTAAAATACTTCCAACAATTAAGAGTTTGAACAATGTATTTTTAACATACTAAAATAAAAAGAGTCAGAACTCCTCTGTACTATAATGCCCCTTTGATCGTAATATATTCTGTATTTATGGGAGAAGGTGAAGATTTTTCCAATGGGCAAAGTCACGAGAAACCAACAGTTACAGCAGAGATACTGTACAGTACACCATAACCCTACCAGAGTTACTTAAACAGTCAACTTTGTATTAAGTGCCAGCCATGCAGAGTACCAGTATACCGATGTGCTCTATTTATGAGTCAGGACTTGCTGAAAGAATAAGTGCTAAACTAACGTTTTAATGGGTTGGGTTATATTAGAATCAGAGTACAATTAATGCACATGGCTCACCTAATCACAGGAACATTGTGGTCTGAAAGGAGGCTGAGGAGCTCATTAAGTTCAACTGAGACTAATGGGAAAGAGAAGCTAATGTTTCATGCAAAAAAAAGTACATTGTCACTAAGTGATTTTTTTAACCCTTCTAAAAGAATATTTCATAGGTGTCTTTTGCAATTTGTACCCTTTCTAGCATTCAGTATTACACCATACTGGCAACTTTCGTTTGTCAGTCAGGAAGAACACAGAACTTCTGACATTACTCTTTTATAATGCAGAAGAATTGCTGAGAAAGCTGATTGATTATTAGATTAATACTTCAATCTACATTGTTAGTTCTGCCTGATAATCTAGGACTCTTTTCAATAATAATTTCTCTCATTCTGCTGGACTCCTGGCTACACAGCAAAAAGATCTCAGTGAACTTTAGTAGCTAACAAAATGGAATTTAGTGGGCAGCAAAATAGAAAATTATGTTTTTTGTGTCACTCTCTTATTTTCCTTTTCTCTAATCAGCATCCCAAATATGTGCCAAAGCTATGTGGTATATTATGTACAGTTATCCCAACTGAAATTAATGTCACAGGGGATCATTTCCATGGGGCAGCACTGTGTTCAGCTGATAAACTCAAGGCTATATCATTTGTATAACTATCTTTTGGAACTGGAACATGGGGGTTCAAAGTAACATCCAATACCAGCTCCATTCTAGAAACTCAGCGAGAATGAATTGGGGGTTCTGATGGTGGGGGAAATAACAGCCATATTTGACCAAATTCCTTCAATACTGATACTGAGTCACACACAAAAAGTGCCATTTTCCAAGTGTCTGCATGTATGCAGTCATGGGATTATATGAATAAACATACAGTCATACTCAAAGTTATATATACATTAATTTACTATCCGTAAACCATGCACAAAGTCTACGCTAAATTATACATGAATATTCCCCCAAGTAGATGTAAAATGACAAAAAACAAAACCAAAGATAAACAAAGAGCTAGCAAAAATATTGCCCTACCTGTCATTTCTGCATGCTCTACTGTTCTGTGCTTCTAATCATCAATGCTGACTTCTTCCTAAGAGCCCGATATCATTTAGGATGCAATTTACCTTCTCCAAATCTGTACCAAAACCACCCTTCTTCTTAAAGCCTATACAAACTCCTCACTAATGTACGCACAGATTTCCATCCTGTGACAGTGCATGCACTCGTCACGCTGAGATGTTGTATCAGCATATGTGCTAGGGACTCTTCTGACTTTAGCTGTCCCCAGCCCTCCCCCTGCACCTCCTAGGAGAGTTCAATAGCACAAAGGATAGGCATCACAAGTTAAGTGCAGACAGGGCCTGCAGGATTTATTTTGTAGATTTAGGAGAGGAAGAATCCAGCAGCAGATTCCACCTGGCCCTCAGCCCTCCCCCACACATTAAGAGGGAAGCTCACGGCATCCCTGCAGTGAATTGTTGCATGGACGGGTGTTCTTTGCCACAGAGATGACACTCTTCCTTCTGAGCCCCCCAGCCACAATCCACCAGCACAGGCTGTCCTCTGCTTGTGGTGAACTGAGATCTGGCATTGAATCCTATCAGAATCCGACTGCAAAGCATTTAGCAGAACATTTTTCAGTGTAGGGCAGGGTTCCCCCCATCAGCATAACCCATTTATAGGGAGAGGTGGACATTAGACTGAAAACTCATGATCTGAGTGTCTATAGCATATGCACTGCCTTCTGATCCCATTACTGATGGAAAGCAGAAGGGAACTCTCCAAAGTTAAGAACTTCAGGAGAAGACCTTTCCTCATTCTCCTTTATTTTACCAGTTTGAAGAAATGGGTCAACTCCTCAGCTGTTGCTACCGACATAGCTCCATTGACTTCAGAGGAACCATGCTGAGTTACAGCAGTTGAGGATCTGTCCCGATATCTCCAAACCTTTCAAGTGGCTACTCATTGGGTCATTTCATAAAGCACGTCCATCAGTGGTTTCCAGGAGCTCCCATTTGGTTATGCTGGCTTTCCAGTGTCACTTTTAGCATGGTTATACTTTGTTGCTTCAATAAACTAGTGCTAAGAATGGTTGGCCACCTGTCTAGGTATTTATATCTTGCTCATCACCATGCCACTTGGCACCTCCAGACAGCCATATAGGTCCCAGATACTTCTTATTTAAAAAAAAAAATCCTTCTCTGTGCTTCACAGCTTTGATAAGGACTCTGGCTCTACTAGCTATGGCTGCTGGCAAGGATGAAACAGCAGAACCTCCTTTTTCTCTCTGCTTGTCACTAGGAAAGTGAATGCAGCTCGTGTTATTCGCTCTGACGGATTCTCTGACTTTCAATGGATAAGGGCCTGCGACTCATTTTGCTCCTTGGGCACTGGGCCCAAGCTCTCTGGCTCTTAGTAGGGAGAGGACAGTAGCACTTCTGGCACGTGCTGTCAGTGCTGAGGTAACTGCTGAGAAGTCTGGGTCAGAATCTGGAATTCCTGTTCTGCAGGAAATTCCATTTTTATTCTTATGTTTGTTGAATTTTGCTCTCAGTCCACTGAAATCAATGGGCAAATTGAAACTTCATGCAACTGAGTGCATTCCCACTGAATTTGAGAGAGTTGTCTCCTGCTCAGACCATGGTGGTGTTTGGCCTAACAGCGGTACTCTGGTATAAAAGAGGGCAGAATTTAGCTTGCTGTCTTTACATATTCTGCAAAATTTATCCACACAAGAATCATCAACATCGACTTGCCCATTCTTTCTCTTTAAGTATGGATATCATGTATAGATAGACAAATAGACTGACAGCTTTTTGAAAAGGCTTTGAAATATTGCCTGAGGGATAGAAACGTTACAGCAGATGTGTTATTTGGTTTGTAGCTCAAGTAGGTAACTTTTGCTATTCCTCAGCTAATATTTAGCACACCTAGTGCTTATAAAGACAGGCTTTGTTTTATTATCCTTCTTTTCCCCTTGGGCTGAATCAGATTTCTACCTGACATATTGTCACAGCTCTAGTCACTTTTATGTCAGAGGCAGCACACCACAGTTTTATAATAGCTATCTGATGTAGAAGATTATGAGAGTTAGGAGACTTGGAGCTAAGAAATATGAAACTTGCTTAGGTTAGCTGGGGATGGGATGAAAGAATGGTGAAGGAAAACGCTTCATAGACTGCCTTGTTGCCTCTTCACCATAAACAAGAGTCAAGAAATAGAGAAAAGCTGATTTTGCATCTGTAGGAAATAGATAGTGTAAGGACAAAGTCATTTCTCTAGGACAGCTTAGTGGTTTTGAGGTACGAGACCTTACTTGACCATTCCAATAGTGTATCTAACATGCTAACTTTCTGAGAATTCAATCCAAACTGTTACAAGTTGTCTGATATCAGAATGCAGAGAGGACTCATAGACTCAGACTCATAGGTCAGAAGGGACCAATATGATCATCTAGTCTGACCTCCCGCACAAGGCAGGCCACAAAACCCTACCCATACACATTTATAACAACCCCGAACCCATGACTGAGTTATTGAAATCCTCAAAAGTGAGATTTGAAGACCTCAAGCTGCAGGGAATCCACCAGCAAGCGACCCATGCCCCATGCTGCAGAGGAAGGCGAAAAACCTCCGTGGCCCCTGCCAATCCGCCCCGGAGGAAAATTCCTTCCCGACCCCAAATATGGCGATCAGCTAAACCCTGAGCATGTGGGCAAGACTCACCAGCCAGCACCCAAAAAAGAATTCTCTGCAGTAACTCAGTTCCCATCCCATCCAGCATTCCCACAGACCATTGAGCAGACTTATCTGCCGATAATCCAAAATCAATTGCTCAAATTAAACTATCCCATCATAACATCCCCTCCATATACTTATCAAGCTTAGTCTTAAAGCCAGATAAGTCATTTGCCCCCACTACTTCCCTCGGAAGGCTATTCCAGAACTTCACTCCCCTAATGGTTAGAAACCTTCGTCTAATTTCTAGTCTAAATTTCCTAATATCCAATTTGTACCCATTCGTCCTCGTGCCTATAATAGTACTAAACTTAAATAATTCCTCTCCCTCCCTAACGTTAATCCCCCTGATATATTTATATAGAGCAAGCATATCCCCCCGGAGCCTTCTTTTGGCCAGGCTAAACAAGCCAAGCTCTTTGAGTCTCCTTTCATAAGGCAGATTTTCCATTCCTCGGATCATCCTAGTAGCCCATCTCTGAACCTGTTCCAGTTTGAATTCATCCTTCTTAAACATGGGACACCAGAACTGCACACAATATTCCAGGTGGGGTCTCACCAGCGCCGTATATAACGGCACTAACACCTCCTTCTCCTTGCTGGAAATACCTCGCCTGATGCATCCTAAAACCGCATTTGCTTTTTTAACAGCCATATCACATTGGCGGCTCATAGTCATCCTGTTATCAACCAATACCCCAAGGTCCTTCTCCTCCTCCGTCATTTCCAACTGATGCATCCCCAACGTATATGTAAAATTCTTATTATTAATCCCTAAGTGCATGACCTTGCACTTTTCACTATTATATTTCATCCGATTACTATTGCTCCAGTGTACAAGGTAGTCCAGATCTTCCTGAATAGCATCCCGGTCCTTCTCCGTGTTAGCAATACCCCCCAGCTTCGTGTCATCCGCAAATTTTATTAACACATTCTCGCTCTGTGTGTCAAGATAAGTTATAAAAAGGTTAAATAAGGTCGGTCCAAGAACCGATGCTTGAGGGACTCCGCTAGTAACCTCCTTCCAGCCTGACAGTTCACCCTTCAGCACGACCCGCTGTAGTCTCCCTTTTAACCAGTTCCTTATCCACCTTACAACTTTCATATTCATCCCCATCTTTTCCAATTTAACTAACAGTTCCCCATGCGGAACCGTGTCAAACGCCTTACTGAAGTAGAGGTAAATTAGATCTACTACATTGCCCTTGTCTAAGTAATCCGTCACCTTCTCAAAGAAGGAGATCAGGTTGGTTTGGCACGATCTACCTTTAGTAAATCCATGTTGCAATTTGTCCCAATTACCATTGACCTCCATGTCCTTAACTACTTTCTCCCTTAAAATTTTTTCCAAGACCTTACACACGACAGACGTCAAGCTAACAGGCCTATAATTACCCGGATCACTTTTATTCCCTTTCTTAAAAATAGGAACTACGTTAGCAATTCTCCAGTCGTACGGCACAACCCCCGAGTTTACCGATTGCTTAAAAATTCTTGCTAACGGGCTCGCAATTTCACGCGCCAGCTCCTTTAATATCCTTGGGTGGAGATTGTCCAGTCCCTCCGATTTTGTTCCGTCAAGCTGTTCAAGTTTGGCCTCTACCTCAGATATGGTAATATCCACCACCACATCCAGATTCCCGTTCGTCATCCCTCCATCATCCCTAAACTCCTCACTAGTCTTATTAAAGACCGAGGCAAAGTACTTATTTAGATATTGGGCCATGCCTAGGTTATCCTTAACCTCTGTTCCATCCTCAGCGTATAGCGGCCCCATTTCTTCTTTCTTTGTTTTCTTCTTATTTATGTGACTGTAGAACCTTTTACTATTGATTTTGATTCCCTTCGCAAGGTCCAGTTCTACGCGGCTTTTAGCCTTCCTCACTTTATCCCTACACGTTCTGACCTCACTAAGGTAGCTTCCCTTACTAATCCCGCCTTTCTTCCACTCCCTGTAAGCTTTCTGCTTTTTCCTAATCCCCTCTCTGAGTTGCTTGCTCATCCAGCTTGGCCTGCTACTCCCGCCCATGGTTTTTTTCCCCTTTCTTGGGATGCAGGCTTCCGACAATTTCCGCAGCCGCGACTTAAAGTAAGGAAGGAAAGGAACCCACAAATTCACTAGAATTCCAGCACAGTGTTTCCCCATAGACCGTATGTGCCAAGCTATTTCCAATCTATGCAAAACAGTTATCTGACCAAGAATACCTTGGTAATTTTGATTAAAGTGTCCTTTAAAAGCTAAATTCCATTTGACTGGAAAAAAAGGGAAAAAGACTTGGAACATACATTCCCTTTTTCTGTCCCCTATTAAAATTATAGTACTCTCTTCAAGGTCTGAATAACATGACAGTGTGCCCAAGGGACAGAGATGGAAGACGGAGGAAGTTTCAAGAGCAGAACTGAAACTTGATTGAGCAATACATTTATCTGTGTAACATCTTACAAAGTTATTAATGCATGAGCAACCTCACATTATGAGCATTATTGATATTTCCTTTCTGGCCTTTCAGACACCAGTGTAATAGTTTCTATTGAGCTGTTGTGTGGCATGTAAATATGCCGCACTCTGTGGCTTCACATCAAGGGCAATTATTCAGTTTAAAATATAATTCAATTAACCCATGAAAATTTGCAACTTTACATTGTGGTCCTCTCTACTTAACCAGATCCACAAATGTTCATGCAATCATAACAAATATATAAAATGAATGTATAACATTGAGACACCAAGTTAACTGTTAATTAAAAATAACTAATGCTGACTCAGCATTCCATATTCATTCCTTATCCAGGCAAAATTGCTGTTTACTTTGTTTTGCCTCAGTTACAGCTTCATTACTAGCTAGTGCATGTAACTTAAAACATATCCTTATGTTCAGCAAATTCATCTTTAATGCTCAGTTGGAACAGTTTGCAATGCTGTAACAATGCAAAGGAGGATTCTACATTAATGAGTTCATCTTTGCAAAGCACTTTGAAGATAAAAAGCATTTTACAACTAGGGCCAGATGGAACCTAGCCTTTCTTGGGTACTAAAGAGGTATATAAGAAAACATCCCCCTCTCCCCATTCTTCCAAGCCGATAGGGAACAAGTCACAATTGTAGTGTCCATGCTTCTTTGAGCACAGGAGCTGCCCCCGGTTAGTGATCTGCAGGATATCAGTCACCCCAAAAAGGATGCAGAAGTGGTAGGGAAACCTGGCAGGGGAGGGGATTGCAGATCATACTTTTCCAAGGTCTACCTCTTCCCCGCCATGTTTGGGGTGACTAGTATTTCAAGAGGCACAGCAGGGAGCAGCTCCTGTGAACAGCAGAGGACAAGGAAATCAGTTGTGGCTGACACATGCATAGAGGGAGTGTGTGGGAAGGATTCCCACCTTGAGCCCCTGCACAAAGATCAGATTTTATGTCAGATTTTGATAATAAAATTTTAAGCAACAGGATGCAATATTTGCATTTTCTTTTTCTCCCCTGTAAGGCTGTTATCGTCCCCCCAAAAACCATTAAAATCATGTAATAAATAAAATTGCTCAGAAAAAAATAATCCTCAACAACCAGCCAGTGTTATGTGCTGTCGTTGTTCAACGGATCTTGTAAGGCTATGAGCGTTATCTGGTAAACCAGCTGTCTGCACCCTGTTCTTGACACCTAATACCATGAAACGGAGAACACATTGAAGAGTATCTGCACTGAGTTTCAGGACAATCAATCCATATCTCCTCTGCCATGCATATTCTGTACCCAGAGCTCCCAACTTCTGCATGGTAAATGCAAATGATTTCTTAAAAAATACTTTGTTTTGAGCCTGTAAAAACCATTCATCACAATCCGTTAACTTGGACGCTGTTACCAGTGAAAGTTACAATTGAATGGGAAACCTAATATCAAGTTTCAAAGGCACAGCATGGGGCACAATGTTCTGTTAAGCACAGTATCACCTAACTATAGTATGTGATAAAATTTGTAATGTTATTGTTGAAGCAATGAGGTCACACTGTTTCCAAGTATGATGAGGTGTCCATTCCATGCGAGGTCTGAACAAGTAAAATAGGTCAATGAACCTATAGGCTGCACCTGGGAGCCAAGGACTTATAAGGCCTAATGGCTGATGAAACCCAGATGAGGGAGAAGCTGGGATAACCCTCTAAACAGAGGAAGATGGTGGTAAGAGAGGGCTGCAGGGAGGAGCTCTGGAGAAACTCTTTACTTCCTGGAGAAGAGTGGAGTTGGCTACGTACAAGGAAGAAGACAAGGGGAAGAGTAAGCCCTGGGATTCTGCTTTGGCCTAAAGACTCTGGTAAGAATATGAAAGGGGGAGAAGTAGCCACAGAGAGCAGAGGAACCTCCAGTGGTAACCCAGGAGAAGTAGCAGAAAATAGGGACAAAAGGCAGGAAAGAGCCCAGGGAAATAACAACAATATCAGAGCTTGCGCAGACTATGGTTGCTGGGCTTAGGGTCTCCGGACTGGAACATGGAATAGTGAGCAGGCCTGGGCTCCCCTACTGGCCACTGGGGAAGTGGCACCGCCTGGGCAGTGGATCAGAAGACAATCTGGCCTGATAGTACTGAAAACTATGACCACTACTATTAATAACACGGCAGGTGTACCTGGCCCTCTACCCCATGCCAAACACCAAAGGAACCTTACACAGAAGAATTTACAATCTAAAGGAGTCAGCAGGTTCAGTACAGACTAAGCAATACTGCACAGAAAGAGTGGGAGAAGAGTCTCCATGGACGGAGAGTTTCACAGAATGACAGGGCGTGAGAAGGAGCATCATGCATACTGTATTTGTAGCTACAGATTATTCTATGCTTTCCTTACATCTAGTGTTGATTGGCAAATGTGTCACTTTTAGAGGTACACAGTCACCATCCAGAGCCAGAGGGTATTCTTATATAGGTGTTCTACCACTGATAATCAGAAATAGAATATTTTCTGATTCTAAATATGCCTGAAGCAAGCCAAAGACGCAAAACATTATGAATACTGGTACATCCGTACAGTAAAATACAGCTGCTATTTGTGCATGTTGGGAAATTAATGATTCAATTGAATCATCCCTAGTATATTTAGCATACTAAGCACTATAACTAAATTTGTTATTGTTTAACTAGACTTGAAAGGAATATTGACAATTACTTTTCAATAATATTTAACTTTGCTCTCTGAAAATAGTGAATTTTCTTTAGGGAAAATGTATGAAGATGTGTGAGTCACTCCAGTCTAAAGTGCAATTCCACCATTTTTACTGTAAGAGAAAAGTATGCTCACTAATAGAAATGAGGAAATTTCAGCCTGGTTCAAATTTTTGAATTCTTAAGGAAACACTAGAGATGAGTTCCAGGGACAATATTGAAAACCCAAAGTTCAACTGGAGATCAGATACAGGGTTCAGGTTTTTGTCCATTTGCAAAATTCAGATCCACGTTTAGATACTGAGATATTTGAAATCAAAGGTTTAGTTCAGACCCATCTCTAGAAAAACCTGTCTATAAGCAATCTCCATTTCCTCAAGCAAATGATTCCAGTGTGAAGACTGATAGTTTTGCCCTACTGTGTTCATGATCCATCCTTAGCTACAAGATCACCGCTGTGGTGGCTGGTTCTGAACTGACACTGGAAGTGAAAGGAATTAACAAATTGGTAACATCTTCTGAGACAATTTTAATCATTAGAAACTCTGTAACTAGAGTGAAGGATGTTCTTTTTTAAAAACCCCATTATGTTTTTGTGATTCACTAGTTGCTATGCAGCTTAAGCTGTTGTTACAAGTGCCCTAAAGCTGAATATTTGAAGTAGACACTGTAAATTGAATTCCATGCCCTGCACTATTTAGCACACATGCATGTACATGTCCCCTTTATCCCAACTTTAGACAGTATATAATAATGTTCTGCAGTATCCTGCTTGTGTTTCTGACTCACTCCAGTAGCAGTTTACTGCTGCATCACACTTTGCTTAACATGTCTTAATTAATGGCAAGATGCCCACATTCAAGGCTTGCACACATTCAAGGCAGGCAGCTGGGAAACAGGATTCCTTTCAGTTTAAGCTGAAAAATCTGCACACTGAGGAGAGTGGTTATAGCATTAAAAAATAAAGAGGAATCCATTAATTCTACAGGTTTTCTCCATAGGTAAAGACATAATTATATATGAATGTGCTCAGATTAAGACTGACTGATGGAAATTCTGAGAGCAAGAGGCAAAATTATCCATTCCGCTCGATCGGTTACACTGAACAGTGGGTGGTCTATTATGTGGTTTATTACTGCTTTTGATAAGTGCAGTTGGATTTTGAAAGCATTGTACTTATCTTTAATTAAAGTAAAATTAACAACAACAAAAAATCTTCATATCCTAACCCCTTAGCAGAGGTCTTCCATTCACTAGAGGATTCAAGAAAACAGCGCTTGGCTTGGAAAAACAAGTAAAGAGTAAGATACCCTCTGACTCCACTCCTTTTCTTTTGCTTTCATGAGTTAACTTGTTATGTGGCAGCTCTATCAGTATGCTGCTGGAGATGCAAGATGTAGTAACGACCTGCAAGTTGCATACAGAATAAGGCACATTATTAATATCATTATGGTAGTACCCACAATGTGTTTGATACTTTCCACATGTGAAAAAATATATAGTCCCTACCTGGAAACGTTACAGTTTACAGTCTAGGGTTGATGTTGACATCTGATCCACGCTATAAACTGTGTGGATTTCCATTGAAGGTGACAGGGGACTGCATAGGTGCCAGGTTTCACCCACATGTATTCAGTTGCAGGTTTGGGGCCTAAGAGTGGAGTTGAAATAAGGAACATCAGTACCACAAAGACATCAGAAAGTTTGCACGACTGCTCCTCTCCTCTGCTCTGGAGAAGCATCATATACATATTTGTGAAACAAGCCATATGCTTATTTGAGGAAAGACATTAAGGGTGGGACTTTGGAAAGTGCTTAGCATTGACCAGATTTTGCTTCCACTGAAGTCAATAGTGAAGCTCCCGTTGAGGTCACTGGGAGTCGAGCTAGGCCAAAATGGACCATTTTTGAAAATCTCACCCTAAAACTAATCTAGCAGAAAAATAAAAGCAGTCACGTTTCAATATAAAACTTAAAACCATGAGCTAGAATAATGCTGTTGCAAGACCAGCTGGATAGAAGTCAATGGGTCACGCAGCCTGTGGGTTATGGCCTGTAACCTCCAGAGACAGTATAAGTCTCTTTTACAAGAATCTTCTGGCCTTTCAGTGGCTGGATTCTGTAATTAAAGAAAAGGAACATTTACACTTTAAATTTTCCTTCAGCTCACTGAGAATGTCAATTAGTTCCAGTGCTCCCCCATCATAATTTGACCCACATCATTTTATCACTGTAAGGCCAGATAATATCCTACAGCCACAAACAATAATTTTATTTGTAGGGCTGCTAGATAAGCCTTGTCTTTATCTGATTTCTCTCTTATAATACACCACATCATGCGATATCAGCTGTTGTACAGAATTTGTTAATAACCATCCCACTGGTATCTGTGATGGGACCTGGAGCAGAACCAAAATACTAGAACAACATGACTTAGTAACAGGGGAACAAAACATTGCTACCAACTTTGGCATTGTTGAGCACAGGAATGTGCTCCTCCAACAAATCATGAATCACCAGTATGACTGTAATGGCTTGTCATCGTTTTTTCAGCTGGCAGAGCTGTGCAGCCCAAATGTCCCAATGCTTGACAGCAGACTATCTAGTATATCCTCATGGAGAACCAAATGAAAAGTATTAGGGTCCCAAAAAATACCTTACCACATGGCCCTCATTTATCATTTAGGCAGAAAACAACAACAGTACAGCCAAGAAGCCAGCAATTTATGTTAATTTTACACTGAGATATTGGCTGTAGTACCAACATACAGGCTTGATTCCACCTTCTTCCTATTCTGCTAACGTATCTCAGCACACACAGCTATAGGCAGTGGAAAGTTGAGTTGCAAGGGAAGAAGCATACCTGGATGTGCTGATTTAGGGCCTGAGCCAATACCCACTGAAATGAATGGAAAGTCCCCCATTGATTTCAAAGGATTGGATCAGGCCCTTCATGCACTGCTAGGCAGCCTTTAATGGAGACCCAGCCACCGTAAAAACTGCCTTCCACTGACGGAACCACTGCCTTCCTGGTCTTATGGGTGAACGCTATAGGACCCAAGCAACAGATGACACTAAGCTAGGGGGAGTGGTAGATACCCTGGAAGGTAGGGATAGGATATGGAGTGACGTAGACAAATTGGAGGATTGGGACAAAAGAAATCTGATGAGGTTCAACACGGACAAGTGCAGAGTCCTGCACTTAGGATGGAAGAATCCCATGCACAGCTACTGACCGGGGACCAACGGGCTCACCAGCAGTTCTGGAGAAAAGGATCTGAAGAAAAGGACCTGGATAAGAAGCTGGATATGAGAGAGCGGTGTGCCCTTATTGCCAAGAAGGCTAATGACATACTGGGCTACATTAGTAAGAGCCTTGCCAGCAGATCGATGGAAGTGATTATTCCCCTCTATTCAGCATTGGTGAGGCCGCGTTTGGAGTACTGTGTCCAGTTTTGGGCCCCCTACTACAAAAGGATGTGGACAAGGTGGAGAGACCAGCAAAGGGCAACAAAATTATTAGGGGGCTGGAACAGAAGACTTATGAGGAGAGGCTGAGGGAACTAGGCTTGTTTAGTCTGCCAAAGAGAAGAATGAGGGGAGATTTGATAGCAGCCTTTAACTACCTGAAATGGGGTTCCAGGGAGGATGGAACTAGGTTGTTCTCAGTGGTGGTCAATGACAGAACAAGGAGCAATGGTCTCAAGTTGCAGTGGGGAAGGTCTAGGTTGGATATTAGGAAAACCTTTTTCACTAGGATGGTGGTGAAGCACTGGAATGGGTTACCTAGGGAGGTGATCAGATCTCCATCCTTAGAGATTTTTAAGGTGAGGCTTGGCAAAACCCTGGCTTGGATGATATAGTTGAGGTTGATCCTGCTTTGAGCAGGGGGTTGGAATAGATGACCTACTGAGATCCCTTCCAACTCTAAATCTTCTATGATACTATTATTCTAACACACACCCTGCATGAGCAGAGGCGAATGGAGCCCCAAACTCTGTCACTTTATAATCTGTCATCCAGCATCAGATTTATCAAATATTATTTAAAATGTCTATTGTGATATCACCTAGACACCTCAACCAGGTTGGGTTCCACTGTGTTAGGTGCTGTACAAACACTTTAGAGAAAATCCCAGAAATTAGCAAAACAAAATAAAAAGCCTCTATCTCATCCAATGGGCAAGTGCAAAAGTCAGATCCCAAATAACCAGGGCAATAAACAGGTCAATGTGTGATTAAAAATGGCATGTTCTCTCCTGCTCCCTTTCAACAGCTAATAGCACCATTTCAGCAGTTAAACAGCCTAATCATGCCCTTGCCTGTCAAAATGAGTATTTCAGTCTTTAATGACCTTTGGCCTTGTTTTTGAAAGCATTGGTTAAAATTGCCAGTCAGCTTTCTGACTGTATGCATGGCTGTGCTACAGCTCCTTTGCAGGGGTGGAAAAGGAGGAACAAGTGTTTTAAGGGCCTCTCTCAGGACTAGAAAAAATAATTTGAAAAGCAGAAAATTTGAAAATCTGTTTCAGTTGCACAAGTCTTGAAATGAGCCCTCTTCTGCTTCGCATGAAAACACTGTTGAAGTGGCTATAGAAAGTCTGCAATTACTGAAAACTAGAGCTTTCACAGCTTAGATTTAGTGGATCATCAGGGTCCTATTTTGTAATTCATGATTGTTATATTCCACTGCATATGCAGCTTCTTATACCTATGTATCAGAGATATTCTATACAGGGATATTTGGAATCTTCACATATCCCCACAACGACAGAAATGGACATCATCCTGGAGTATCTCTTTTCCCTCATCCCATGCCCCAGGAGAAGGGCACCACAATGGAAATATTTCTCAAAGGACGGAGTCTCTGAGGGAGGAGTTGATCATGTGACCAGTTAGTCCACCAAATCTGCCTTTTTAACACAGTCAAATATCACTGCCCCTGTAAATGCAGAGACATTGGTGCACGTAAGCTGTTCTAACACATGCATCACTGGAAAGAGAAAGGAACTGGGGTGGGGGGAGGGAGGGCTCCTGACCAACTTCTTTGGAGTGGATATCAACTGGATAAGAAAATTTATGGAGAAGAGAACATGCCTCCTCATCCACCCCAGCGACCATGTCTGCTCTGGGGAAGAAAATCTTGTATTTCTCATAATTCGGCATTTGAGTCACAGCCACAGTTTCACGCCATCATAAAAACAATTCAATTTTTGGAATGACTGTAGGTGCGCTCATCTTTTAATTAATAAACAGATACCTTTAGTCTGCTGATGTCGCTTACAAAGTTTTGAAAATATTTTATTTTAAATCATTTCTGCATATATATAATATAATGTGTCTTCTATATTTCTGTCACCATTTATTTTTCTTTAGTGTATTACTATTCCATACGCAAAGAGCAATTATTTCTTTTCAGTCTAAAGCGGCTTGTAGATTATAGAAAACAATAAGAAAACATAGGCAAAGTCTCTGTGAGTCTCCTCTGACAGGTTGCAGCAAGTCTGAGAACTAAATAGTTGCTGTCATTGCACTCAGAAGGCCTGATTCATCATTACCATGTTCTTTCTGCAGTCATTTATATGAGTGCAAAATGAGTCCAAAGTGGATGTAAAACTGTACCCAGTCAGAATGGTAGAGTTCTGCATGGACTGTAAGTGACTGTACAAGGACCATGGCAATGACGAATTGGACCCAGAGTCTTTAGAAATTTAAAAGCAATACACAGAAAACTAAGGCATTACAGTTTCACAGCACAGTCACTTATAATCAAGTAAGAGGATCAGTCCTAACTGGTTATCAATTCATGCCACTCCTTTCTTACAGGAAGCTAGAATCATGTTTTTGACATCAAACTGACTTCTGCAAAAATGCCTGCAATGTTACAAACTGATTCTGACCTCCAGGGACCTCTGTTAGTAAGAGAGGATTATGACCTTGGCTGACCCCAATCAGAACCAGAGGATTATGACCTCAGACATAAGCAGCAAGAGCAAATGAACTGTTTAAAAACAAAAAATTCAATGTGCCTTTCAGGGCCCTTAGCAATGAAATAAGAAGCAGGAAAAATATGGAAAACATGTGACATGTTGGCCAAGCTGTTTACAAACAGAATGTTTCTCTCAAGCAAAGAATCTGAGAGAAATTAAGAAAATGCATAACAAACATATTCTCTGTATTAGAAACTATTGCAAATTCTGCATAACACAGCTGCCCTACACAGCATAAGAGTAATGGGCCTGATTCCGCTCTAACTTACACTGCTATGAATCAGGAATGTTATTTTTATTAGTATTTATTATTTGTATTCTAGTAGTGCCTGTGGGGCCCAGATCATGCTGTTGCCCCTAACAGCTTACAATCTGAGTACCTCTCTCTACTGGTGTAAGTGAGATCAGAACTGAGTCCAGTATCTCTTCCTTCAGTTGGAGTATGTCACACAGAGTATTCCATTCCGTGCAGTCATCCTGTTAATCCTTCACTCCCTGGGATTTGAAACGTATGGGGAGACATCTGTATTATGTAGCAGCCATTTTTATTACGGTTCATCTCAGACAAAAGCAGTTTAAAACACATCAGTAGGAATGATGTCAGGCAGAAACTGCTTTGAAAAAAGCACCATGGACAAAATCTTCAGCTTAGCTGGCGTAGATCAGCCTAGCTCTAGGTGTAAGCCAACAGAGCTAGATCAACTTATATCAGCTGATGCTCTGGCCCTGTGTTTAGTCTTTTTCCAATTGCTTTCCTTTCCAGTGGAATTAAAGTCCCACAGGTGTAAAGAGTCCATTAAATTCCAAGGCCACACAGTAAAATAATATCCATTTGCATTTCTACAGTGGCTTCTGTTCAAAAATCTCAATGCCCTCAACAAATTTTTGAAATTTTATTTCAGCTTAACTTCACAATAACCCTGAGGTAGGGCTGGTAGAAGAAAAGTATGGAAGATGTGCAGAAGAAATATCCTCCTTTCACAGATGGCAAAACTAAGGTAAACAGAGCTTAAGGGCTGAGCCATGCTCAGGAGGTAAAAGATGCACAGGTTGGATCACCAGTACCAGGAGGCTTCAGGTCTTTCAAAGGCATCATGCCTGCCTCTGGCGGAAGGTGCGGGTTAGCATCCATTGCTACACAAGCATTTCTCCCAACACAATCATCCTATTATGCAAGAGCAGGTGCATGGCATGGAAGACAGAGGCTCTGCCCTTGCCTGCAACACCCTCTCTAGAGCTGTTAGTGCCAGAAAGAGCAAATGTGCCTTCCAAAGCAGTTAGCCAAGTTATGGCTGCCCCTCTGTCTATGTGCACTAGAAGGGAAACAGGGGTTTCCTGTGCCTTTTCTGTAATTGGGCCTTAAGGTACTTGTCTAAGAACAATAGAAAAAACAATCCTGCCTGGTTCAAGATTTTCAGAAGCGACTATTGATTTTGGGTGCCTTCATTTTTGAGTGCTCAAATTGAGGCACTTTGAGGGCCCCTGACCTTCTAAAGCTGGGTCCAAGCTGACGGCGACAAATTCGCTGCTGTCAGATCGATTGTTCTGGATCGACTGAGCTGTCTGTGTAGACCCGCTCAGTTGATCCACCACGTGACGCAGGAAAACTACCCCAGTAAGTGGCGGAGCACTGCGTCAAAGGGAACACTGTTCCCTTCAATGCAGTGCAGTGTGGATAGCACGTGGAGGAGACGCCACGAAGTCGACAGGAGATACACAAGATTTACCTCACTTGCGTATCTCCCGTCGACTGCCTCCGAATCCCAAAGGTAAGTGTAGACTGGGCCCAAGGGTGGGTGCTCAGCTAGCACCCAAAAACTGATGCACTCATAAGCACTTTTAAAAATGTTGGCCCACCATCTTCTGACTCCTTTTTCTCAGTCTTCTGCTCAAGACCACCCTACCTAAGCTAATAATAAAGAGAAATGAGGAATTAAACTAAAAAATTCTTTATTACCCCTATAATATTTTCCATTTCATGTACAGTATTACTTGTTACATCAGGTATGGCACAATAAATCAAAACAGGCCTTCATCTGTCAGCATTCTGTAAACAAAGGTTACAAAAAGTCTCCTTTTACTGATGTCTTACCCTTTCTACAGATTTATTAACCAATTAAAAGCAGCAGTGTCAAGACACTGATCACACATTGATGGCTGATGATCAGTGGATGGATGATTCAACCTTTTGGATGCTTTCTTCTCAATGACATAGCAAGGTGTTTTATAATTGTATATAATTCTTTTATAATTCACAAGCAGCTCCAAATATAGAATGCTGTGTTGTGGATGTGGGAGAAGCATGTCTGGGCAATGGAATCGGAGAGGAAGAAGGAGAAAGACATTTAAAATCAAGGCTATTTTTCTGTCCCTGATTAAAAATATATTTAGAATTCAAACAGATGAGAAAGCACTAACCTCTTTTTATCAGAATGGGAAGTTGTCAGTGATAACAGCATCTACAGAAAAGGCATCTTTTGTATAAAAGAAAAAGCGATCCAGGGAGAAAAGTTAGAAGACTAAAATGTTTTTTAATTTTCCTGTGAGCATGCTTGTCCATCTTACACAAAGTAAGGGCTTGATCCTGCTTCAATTGAAGTCAATGGTAAAACTCCCATTAACTTCAGTAGAAGCCAGATCAGGACCAAAGGGATCACTCCTGTGCTAACTCACCTCAAGCAACCTGCTTGACTTCAATGAGATTTCCTGGGGTTTAAGAACTTGGCCAGAAACAATGGGTTGTCAGTTTAATTTGCCAACAGATCAGGGCTTGCTACCTGGCTAGAAAGGTCTGTAATAGTCATTGCACAGAAAGAGATAATAGCCAAATTCTACCATGAGCTGCACTAAGCTATTGCAGAATTTGTCAGAGAGGAGTTAGTTACAGAGAGAAGCCTAGGAGCAGTGGTCTATGGGATTAATTGGGATTTACACAGGTATAACTTCAAGAGTTTAGCACATAATTTTGTCCTCTGCAGGCCTATTTGTAACAATTAACAGGTGTGAAATGAATAGTTGCTGGCTAGTACAGATACTCTACTGTGAGAGCTACAGTTCATTTTGTGGCTGCTTCCTATGCAAGTGAATTGCATTGTAATTTTAAAGAGACAAGGTGGGTGAGGAAATATCTTTTACTGGACCAACTTCTGTTGGTGAGAGAGACAAGCTTTCAAGCTCCACAGAGCTCTTCTGCATGTCAGACTTAAAGAAGTGCTCTGTGTAAGCTCAAAAGCTTGTCTAAAGATATTACCTCACCCACCATGATACTCTCATACCCTGGCACCAACACTGCACACACCAACGTAATTTTAAAAGTATGTTTTAAATGTACCAGTGTAGGAACTTCAAAGTAATTCATAAAATAAATGTGAAACTACCCAAACACAGTGCATTCCTATGAGCCCCTGAATATCGGCAGAGCCACTTAATTGGCAGTTTTCTATTTCCAGGAACATGTGCTAATTAAGATTTGACTCTGCTGTAAAACAGAGGCCTTCAATAGTCCTACCTATTTCAATTGTTGCACCATGATATTGATTTCTACGGGCTTTTGCTAATGGTTCAGTGGTGCTCACAAATATCCCTCTACTGGTGCATCTCCCCTGTAGCTGGGAGGTGTGATTCCCTGCTTGGATAATTGTACACAACCTAGCTCTGCTAGCGCTAGTGCCTAAAATATCCCTATGGTCATGGCTGCATGGGCGTTGGTTTGAACTAGCTGTCTATATACAAAGCTACCCAAACCCCTGCGTATATACTCAGCAGCTGGCCCAAGCCCCCTGACGGGCCACAACAGCCACAGAGCCATTTTTAAGCACCAGCTAAAGCAGAGCGAGCGCATGAATGTCTACCTGAGCTGGGAATCCCACCGCTCAGTTGCTGTGGAGATGGACCCATTGTCATCTTAGGGGGCTGAAACTTTTGCTTTGTCTCCTGACATGTAGTGTTGATAATGGACCCTTGGTGCCGTTTTTCAGACTGACATTAATCCCTCCTACTCATCTATTCTTCAGGAGGGCTTTGGCCATGGAGTGCAATTTGCTTAATCTTTTGTATACTATTGATGACAAGTCATGGACCATCCCAGCCATACCACTGAGGAAAGTGGCACCTGCCTACTTATCTTAGAGATATCTATGGCAACTGTCCAACTGATAGCTCTACATTAGTTCAGTAAATTTAGGGCCCATTATTGCAATAGAACTGTAAGTAGGCAAAAACCAGTGTGATCAGAGGAAACTGAAGGAAGCAGTTGCACAAGTCCAAAGCTTCCCAGCTATAAACACATTGGCCAGGCAGCTAAACCTGTTCTTGTCTCAAGCCTTAACACCTGATCTAGCTGCCCTGGCGGTTATGCACATTTGGTTGTTAAATACAGGACTAGATGTACATGATCATGCCCAGAGGCAACAGGGGATCAAAATCTGGGATTAGTAGCAATGTATTTATGCAAATATCCCTCCTCTTAGTGCCTCAGGTTTCTACTGTTATCAGAGAGAGTTGACTACTGTTAGATACATAAAATAAACCACAAGGCTTTGTTCCCATAGTTCTGAGAATCCTGTTTTAATCTTCCCCCAAATAAACAAACCCATGAATAAAACAGACTAATGTTTTCAGTCAGCATGTACTTAGAGCTTACACCTTGTGTTTAAAAGAATAAACAATGACCATGTGCCAGCTCATTGTCTGTGACCACTACTGCCTTTCCCATGTGCTCTACTTCTCTTTCTAAGGCCAAGGCCACACTACATCTTAAATCAGTATAAATTATGGCACGCTGGGATGTGAATTAGCCACCCCCCAAGCGACATAATTTATGCCGATTTAAGCAGCAGTGTGGACAGCACTGTGTCAGGAGAGCTTCTCCCAACAATGTAGCTACCACCACTCCTGGGGCTGGAGTAATTAAGCCGCCAGGAAAGCTGTCTCTCATTGACTTAGAGCAGCTGTACTGGAGAGAGTTTACAGAGTAGCTGCGTGGCTGTAAGCTCCTTAGTGCAGCCATAGCCTAATGGCTGAAGCCATGTTTGGACCCTCCAGGCCCAAGATTCTTCTCTAAGTTGTACCTACTACCTTCTGCATTTTACAGGTGGCAAGTCCATAGGAAGATACTGTAACACCTCTATTTGGGTATCTGGGCCAGAATTAGGGTTGCCAACCCTCTAGGATTGTCCTGGAGTCTCCAGGAATATTATGTCATATGATAAAACTTCTGGGAATACATTCAACCAAAATCTGCAACCCTAAACATCTGTATCCTTTGGAGAAGGCTTCTGAAATGGCATCAGAGACCTATTTGACTAAGTTCCAGAGGGGTGGTCATGTTAGTCTGTATACAGCAAAAACGACGAGAGTCCTGTAGCACTTTATTTGTATTGTAGTGTCCAAAAACTGAAAAACAATTGACCGCAATACCTATCTTCATGCCTCCAGCTTCTGTAAAGCTGCAAATAAAGGATGGTCACATTAATACCACCCTCTACCAAAAACCATCTGACCGCAATAAATTTCCATTCCCTGCATCTGACGAAGTGGGTTAAAGCCCACAAAAGCTTATGCCTGCAAAAATTAAATTTGTTAGTCTTTAAAGTGCTACAGAACTCTTGTTGTTTTTGCTATTTGACTAAGGCATCTTCCCTTTTCCCTGACACCAAGCAATTCCCCCCCATAATCCTGACTATCTCCATATCTCTAGACTGTAAGTTTGTTTTGCTGCACTCTGTTGCTGGAACACCTTAGCAGAAATCCTTGCCCCTTCCCAGATCTGTTTTTTTTCCTTGGATATCCCCAGAAAAGGCTCAATTTTGCCCTGAACTGAATCATGATATGAGGGGCAAGCGCTGGAAAAGATGCCCAACTTAATCCATGCACTCTAATGCCCCTAACCTCAGACATTAGTCACCAAAACTATTTTCCAGGAGAAAAAAAACATTTATGAACATTGTTTTGCATTTGTTTTAGCTCACAGATCCACTCCCTGACTCCTCTCACTCTAATTTGATCATTCAGATACAGCGCAAAATAAATATCCAAAAAAAAAAATATACAGTTCTGCTTTGAAGCTAATTCAGACTGTCTCTTCTCCATAGCATCACGGAGGAACACAGTCTATGTCTCTCTTTTTCATTCTCTTTCTCATATGCCCAAGCAGTTGGAGCTTTACCTCACCACACCCCACTTAGAACCAACTCACCAGGTCTGTGATATTCTGATGAATGTTAAACAATTCAAGAGTCATGCAGGAGAAAATGACGTTAGTGATAACTGATGATGAGATTAGGAGAGTATTTACAAATGGAAATGGATGGCTTCTGTGCATGGACAAAGAAAGTAATATCTGAGAATACACAACTGAAAACAAGCACTACAAAGCTTTGATAATCACAAAGTAAGTAGAATGCAGTGGATGTGTAACTGTCAACACGGATGAGTCATATGACCCATGTATCCAAAGTGGTATCAGTCTGTACAAAAGCCACCTCTGCTTTGTACCACGGCACTAAATGAACTGTTTAGTGAGAGTAAGCTGTGATTTTATATCCTGCTATGTAGAGTTTCTGGTGCAGAATGCCTTCCATTTTGCACCCTAGCAAGGGCTGAAGCACTGTAACCTCTACAGGCCATAAAACGCTTTGGATTAGACATGCACTCGAAATGTAAGGAGATATATATCTATACTACAGTAACACTTCAGAACCCAAATCAAAGATCAGGGTTCCATTATGCAAGGCAAAAATAGTTTCTCCCCAAGAACTTATGGTCTGAGTATCAGAGAGGAGCCAACAGGGGAACAAAATACAGAAATTGGGTAGGGGAAGATTGAGAGGGTGAGGTAACAATAAAACACAAAGTAGAGCAGAAAAACAGGAGGCACAGCTCCCCACCTGCCAAACCAATCCCAGGCACAGCAGAGGCAGGATCTATCTGGCCTGATTATGTCAAGAGTCAATTCTTTGTTTTTATCCTTACATCTTACTCTGAGAAATTCTCCACTTACGTAGAATGACAAGTGTTTCTCACTTTGTACTTAAAGACAACAGCACTGCTCGCAGCAGTGCCCGCACTGAGCCTTGAATACTGGGGGGGTTGCAGTTGTTTATACTGTCCATAAGCCTAAGAGAACAGTACTTGATTAAGAAATCTCTCTTTAAATCTGGACCTATGCTTAGTACTCTTCAGGACTGATCCAAAGCCTATTGAAATCAGTGCAAAGACTTCCATTTACTTCAGCGGCCTTTGGCGTTGGATCATGGCCTAAGTGACTTATTAGCAGGAGCAACTGAAACTTAATGCAAGGTCATCCTACCCACTCTATTGCCATGTGTCCACTATCTGCACATCTGACCCATGGCAGGAGGGTGACCAGATCTCCCAATTTTATCAGGACCACCCCAATATTATGGGCTTTATCTTAAATACACAACTTCCGCCAAAAAAGGTATGTCTTATATGGCAGTCTATGGAGACACCATGACAAAAATCATAGAGTGATAGGGCTGGAAGGAACCTTGAGAGGTCATCTAGTCCAGTCCCCTGTCCCCATGGCAGAACTAAGGAATATCTAGACCATCCCTGACAGGTGTGTGTCTAACCTGCTCTTAAAAATCTCCAGTGATGAAGATTCCACTACCTCCTTAGGCAATTTATTCCAGGGATGAACCACCTGACAGTTAGCAAGTTTTTCCTAATGTCCAACCTAAACCTCCCTTGCTGCAGTTTAAGCCCATTCCTTCTTGTCCTGTCCTCAGAGGCTAAGAAGAATGATTATTCTTCCTCCTCCTTGTAACAATTGTAACAGGGTAAGGGGGGGGGGGAAAGGTAGATATACTCCACCCCCGTGGGTCCTGCGCTCTTCCGGCCCAGCCGGTGGTGCAGCTGGGGGAAGGTGAGCCGGAGGGGAAGGGAGGAGACGGGCCTGCTCTGCCCCTGAGTCCTACTACCTTCCCTTGGGTCAGTCCGTGGCCCGCTCCCTGCTTCTCCAGTTGGGTCCTCTGCCTCAGGTGTTGTAGCAGCAACTGTGGAAACTCCAAGCTTCTGCAGATTGTAGACTGCCAGCTCCAATCTGCAGGTTTTCAAACTGCAAACTCCAATCTGTAAACTTCAACCTCTACTCTCCAAGCTCCACACCTCCTTACTCCAAACTCCACAGCTGCCTGCCTGAACTGCAGGCTTTTAAGTGTTTGGGGTGGGGCTCCTTGATTGGCCCCAGGTGGCCTAATTAGCTAAACAGCCCCAGGTGGCCTAATTAGCTAAGCAGCCCCAGCTGAATCACCCAGGGAATAGGGCTTTGCTGAGCCTGGGGCTAATATACATGCCTTTTAGTACTCTTGCATAGCCGTCTGGCCTGACCCCATCACACAATCTTTTATGTACTCGAAAGCTGTTATCATGTCCCCTCTCAGTCTTCTCTTTTCCAGGCTAAACAAACCCAGTTCTTTCAGTCTTGCCTCATAGGTCATGTTTTCTAGACCTTTAATCATTTTTTATGCTCTTCTCTGGACTTTGTCCAATTTGTCCACATCTTTCCAGATCAGTGGTGCCCAGAACTGGACACAGTACTCCAGCTGAGGCCTAATCAGCGCGGAGTAGAGCAGAAGAATTACTACTCGTGTCTTACTTACAACACTCCTGCTATTACATCCCAGAATCGTGTTTGCTTTTTTTGCAGCAGCATTACACTGTTGACTCATATTTAGCTTGTGGTCCATTATGACCCCCAGATCCCTTTCCTCAGTACTCCTTCCTAGGCAGTCATTTCCCATTTTGTACGTATGCAACTGATTGTTCCTTCCTAAGTGGAGTACTTTGCATTTGTTCTTACTGAATTTCATCCTATTTACCTCAGACCAATTCTTCAGTTTGTCCAGATCATTCTGAATTATAATCCCATCCTCCAAAGCATTTACAACCCCTCCTAGCTTGGTATTGTCCGCAAACTTAATAAGTGTATTATCTATGCCATTATCTAAATCATTGATAAAAACATTGAACAGAACTGGACCCAGAACTGATCCTTGCAGCACCCCACTTATTATGCCCTTCCAGCATGACTGTGAACCATTTATAACTACTCCCTGGGAATGATTTTCCAACCAGTTTTGCACGCACCTTATAATAGCTCCATCTAGGTTGTATTTTCCTAGTTTGTTTAAAAGAAGATCATGTGGGACACTATCAAAAGCCTTACTAAAGTTAAGATATACCACATCTACAGCATCCCCCCATCCACAAGGCCTGTTACCCTGTCAAAGAAAACTATAAGCTTGGTTTGACATGATTAGTTCTTGACAAATCCATGCTGCCTGTTACTTATTACCTTATCATCTTCTAGATGTTTGCAAATTGCTTAATTATTTGCTTCATTATCTTTCCAAGTACAGATGTTAAGCTGATGTGTTTTTAATTCCCTGGGTTGTCCTTATTTCTTTTTTTGTAGAGGGGCACTATATTTACCCTTTTCCAGTCTTCTGGAATCTCTCCTGTCTTCCAAGACTTTTCAAAGATAATCGCTAATGGCTCAGATATCTCCTCAGTCAGCTCCTTGAGTATTTTAGGATGCATTTCATCAGCCCCTGATGACTTGAAGACATCTAACTTGTCTAAGTAATTTTTAACTTGTTCTTTTAGCTTCTGATCCTGTCTCATTTTCACTGGCTTTCACTAGATGTCCAATTGCCACCAACCTTCTTAGTGAAAAACAAAACAAAGAAGTCATTTAGCACCCCTGCCATTTCCACATTTTCTGTTATTGTATTTCCCCCCTCACTGAGTAACGGGCCTACTCTGTCCTTGGTCTTCCTCTTGCTTCTGATGTATTTGTAGAATGTTTTCTTGTTACTCTTTATGTTTCTAGATAGTTTAATCTCGTTTTGTGCCTTGGCCTTTCTAATTTTGTCCCTGCTCACTTGTGTTATTTGTTTATATTCATCCTTTGTAATTTGACCTACTTTCCTATTTTTGTAGGACTCTTTTTTGAATTTTAGATCACTTAAGATTTTGTTAAGCCAGGGTGGTCTCTTGCCATACTTCCTATCTTTCTTACACAGTGGGATAGTTTGCTCTTGTGTCCTTAATAATGTCTCTTTGAAAGACTGCCAACTGTCTTTAATTGTTTTTCCTCTTAGACTTGCTTCCCATGGGATCTTACCTACCAACTCCCTGAGTTTGCTGAAGTCTGCCTTCTTGAAATCCATTGTCTTTATTTTGCTGTTCTCCCTCCTACCATTCCTTAGAATCATGAACTTTATCATTTCATGATCACTTTGGACCAAGCCGCCTTCCACTTTCAAATTCTCAACCAGTTCCTCCCTGTTTGTCAAAATCAAATCTAGAACAGCCTATCCCCTAGTAGCTTTCTCCACCTCCTGAAATAAAAAATTGTCTCCAATACATTCCAAGAACTTGTTGGATAGTCTGTGCCCTGCAGTATTATTTTCACAATAGATATCTGAGTAGGTGAAGTTCCCTATCACCACCAAGTTCTGTGCTTTGGATGATTTTGTTGTTCAAAAAAAGCCTCACCCACCTCTTCTTGGTTTGGTGGTCTACAGTAGACCCCTACATGACATCACCCTGGTTTTTACCCCTTTTATCCTTACCCAGAGACTTTCAACAAGTCTGTCTCCTATTTCCATCTTAACCCCAGTCCAAGTGTATAAAATTTTAGCATATAAGGCAACATCCCCTCCCTTTTTTCTCTGCCTGTCCCTCTGAGCAAGCTGTACCCTTCTATACCAATATTCCAGTCATGCATATTATCCCACCAAATCTTTGTGATGCCAACTATGTCATAGCTCTGTTTATTTATTAGCATCTCAAGTTCTTCCTGATTATTCCTCATATTTCTCGCATTCATATACAAACATCTAAGACACTGACTTGATTCCCCTCCCCCAGTTTTGTCCTGTCTCTCCCCTACCCCTGCTGTAACTGCCTGTGTGCCCCCCAAATTCAAGCCCTTCTCACAGATATTTTGACTTACCTGTGGGCTTTGGTCACCTACCCCCTTTGAACCTAGTTAAAGCCCTCCTCACTAGGTTAGCCAGTCTGTATCCCAATATGTTCTTTCCCTTCCTCGAGAGGTGGACCCCATCTCTGCTTAGGAACATCATCCCATCAAGATTCTTAATCTGGCTCACTGCTTCTGAATTTGCCCCCTTCAGTAAGTGGAACGCCAAGAAATAAAAATTCTCCTCTGATAATGGCTATTACCCTCCAGCAAAACTTCTATCTTCTTTGGGTTAAGAACGATGTAATTTCATCATATACAGCTACAATATCCATAATATACATTGGCAATACAATCATATACATTTCCTGCAATTACTTGTCCAGGGCAGAGACTAAGATGGAATAATTTTGCATGAAAAGATGTTCAGTTGTGTGATATCAGCATACTGTTAATAACCAACCCCCTGATTAGAGAGGATTTCAGCAAGAAGACTCATATGGTGACTGAACAACACTGATGATAGAAGGAATCCTGAAGTGTGCCTCTTTACAAATCCCAGGTGGATGACATATAATTGTCTATGACTGGTTGATTCCTGTCTTCTAGGCCTGACAGGAAGCAGTGGGGTACAGTTTGAGACATACCAACCATACCCCACAATCAGTGAAGCAGTAACCAATGGAAAATTATATCAAACATTGATGAGCAGTCGAGGCTAACAACAATGGCCCACTAAGCACAATCTAAAACCAATAGGAGATCATCCAAGACCCTAACCAGTAGTCCTTAAAGAAGGCTTGAATCCAGATTAGAACATAACCAGGCTGTCATTCATTTCTAAACGTGTCTGTCATTAAAGTTTACATTGTTGTATGCAGTGTTGGTGTAACCAGGTTGATTCCAGGTTATTAGAGAGACAAGGTGGGTGAGGTAATATCTTTTATTGAACCAAATTCTGTTGGTGAGAAAGACAAGCTTTCAAGCTCATACAGAGCTCTTCTTCAGCTCTGGGAAATTAAGGCCTGGTCTACACTATTCATTTAGCTTGACATAAAGCAGTTTAGGTTGACCTCATTATGTCAGTGTCACACTAGAGCCTTGCTCCTGCTGATGTGAGGCCTAGTTTACACTTACCTTCCAGATTCAGCGGCAGTCGACCGGAGATACGCAAGTGACGTAAAAAACTTGCGTATCTCCCATCAACTTCACCATATCTGTTTTGTGTGCCATCCACACCACACTGCGCCACTTATGGAGGTGGTTTTCCTACGTCGATTTCTGGATTTCTACACAGACCACTCAGTCGATCCAGAGACATCAATCTGACAATGGCAAATTTGCTGCTGTCAGTATAGACATAGCCCAAGTGCCCTATTACACTGATATAATAACTCCACCTCCACGAGAGGTGTAGGGCTTATGTAGGTGCAGTTAGGGCAACACAGTGTCTATGTAGACTCTGCATTACTTACAACAGCTGCTTGCTGTCTTGTCAGTTTCAGGGCTCCATGATGCAGCCCTGAAATTGACAGGAAGGCCAGGAAGCTAGACTCCAGCTGCCTCCTGCTCCTGGTGGGAAGAGGGAGGCAAGAATCCCAGGGGGCAACTGGGCTCCCAGTGGGGAGCTGCACAGAGCTGAGACCCTGGGCTCTCAGTCCCCCACATTGCCCCTCTTCAGTCACCACCGACAAAGGGAGGGTAGCGGGAACTTCAGCAGTAATTACTGTGGTGGCTGTAAATCGACCTAACATAGCTCAGTGTAAGTCTGCGGTGTAGACATGCTTTAATTCAAAGTGTCACTGCTAAATACAAGATTTGAACAGATTGTGCAGCATAAGTAGTTAACACATTCAAGAGACCATTCAAGGTGAAGTGTTAACCGGGTGTTAGCAGACCACTTCACCTCGAATGGTGCCTTGAAATATGTGTTAACTACGTATACTACACCATCTGTTCAAATCTGAGTCTAATCTGAAGTTATATGAGTTTACTTCCTGTGATTCCACTCCCATCCATCCACTCAGCTGTCACCATCCAGCTGGCAAACTGGAGCAGAACAATAACTAATAAGTCACTGCTTGACAGGGACCTTTGTAACTCTCATTGGTTAATACTTTCTTCTTATGAACAATAGTATAAGCTTGTCCATGACACAACCCCTCAAATCCCTCTGTTAGCTCCCTGTTTCCCCTGTATCCAGTTCAGACTTTTAGTCATCACTGCCAAAGCGCTATATAACTCTGCTCTTTCCTGCTTATTCAACCTGGTCTCTTAATGCGTTGTCCCCCAACTCCTCGACTCACTCCACCCTGCAGCTGATGTCAGCCTCCATGGTTTTTGTCCATTTTTCTCACAATCGTCTCACACTTTCTTCCAAGTTAACTGCTACAATAAGCAGCAATTATCTCATTCCTTTTATGTGATGTTCCCCTATTCCTGACCCCCTGTCCAGTGGTGTATGGGGGGGGAGCCATGTCCCCGGGAGTTGGCCTTGGAGGGGGTGCCAGCCAGGCCTTCGGAGGAGGAGCTGCTTCCCACTATCACAGGCAGCCAGGAGCCACCTGGCTTTGACGTCCCTGGTGGCCATATGGATCCTAATTCAGGGCTGCTGGCAGCCAATGGCTTCCACTGTGGGGGAAGAAACCATCCTCCCAGTCCTTTTGCCCTGTGCTGGGTGCAATGAGGGAGCCATGGGGATCAGAGCCTGTCATGCCTCCCCATCCCACCCACCACCAGGCAGGCTGGAGGCATTTGCCTTTGTCACTCCCACTCCTCTCCACCCCTACAGCAGGGGGGTGAGTGGGAGAGAGTGGGAAACGGGGCCACAGACCTCCCCACCCCCCCTCAGGGCACTGCTGCTGCTGCCACCGACAGGGGGAGGGGTGCAAATGCAAGTATTGACCCCCGGGTGCTGGAGACACACGGTACATCACAGCCCCTGTCTGGATTTCACTCATCTGCGCTGGAGTCGAAGTGGCATGGCAGAAACCTTCTAGGGAAGAGAGATGCCAACACTAACGGACGCACCCTAGCACTAAGATATTGCTCCTATTTGTCTATTCATCAATTAACAAATGATAAAGGTGGGAGGGAAATAAATGAGGCTTATTCATGGTAATGACTCACTGTGTCTGCCCACTAAAAATAAGATTACATTTCCATCAGACATCATGGTAATGACTCACTATTACACATAGGACTTTTAATCCCTTATAACTATCTGGCAGTAAAGATTGTGCAGGGCAGAGGGCATCGGAACTTTGCTCAAACCAAGAATCGCATTGGCAATTTGCACAGGAGCCTAAGAGCTGTACCTAAAGTGCACAAAATGGAACAGAATGCAGTCGCAGTCGCTTTGAAGATGGTGATGCTGCCTCAGAAACTACAATCCCAGGGTTAAATGCTAAATCTTAGCCCAACTGGCCCAGACTCTATTAAAGACTGGGAATTGGTGGCTGCACTGTAGTTGTTTGTAATGCCTTGTTTGGTTTTCAGGCCTTACTGTGGGCACAAGTAGTGCTGCTTCCAGCTTATTCAGCTTCTCCGAGGACAGAACTTGCTCCAACAGAGATAATTACAGAAATTCTACTGAGCGAATGAGCTGAAAATTTCACAATTTTAACACCAGCCTCCTTCTGAGACAATTTGATCCATGTACTTTAACTGGACCATTGTCACTTTCTGAAGAAATATATCATTTCATCTGGTTCCATAATGACAAAATATTTGTCTACTTTTATAACATTTGGCTGGCTAAATAACACCCCAAAAATGTGCATACACAAGTACGTCTGAGTCCACTGTATAAGTAAGTGACTGTTTGCACGTACAGTGATTCTGATTACCTGTACATATGCCTTTTTGTAAGCACAAAATGCAGGATTTGCTTCCAAATGACTGGTTATGTAAAATTTGAAGACACAGTTTAGGGGAGTTGCACTGATGTATTTCAGTTGAAGAAATTAGGTGAAATAGTTTAAAAGTTCTGAACTGTTAAAATTTATATCTGCTATTTAATAAAATCTCAAGCCCTGTGACACATAACCAAGGAAACGTTGAGAACATTTAAATATAAATCAGTCTCTTCCTACTGAGAAATCTCAGCCTGGGGCATTTCCTTGTGTATCTGGGAGAGACTCATATTCCTGCTTGTGAAAGCTCCCTACAGATATCAACACGTAAATAGCTCAAATATTTATGTAATTGTAGAATCATATATTTCCTCACTTTAGTTGCAAGAATGGAACTGGCAATCTATTACGAAGTTCTTTGTACCTGGAATAAGTATGGCAATGTTTCTGGATTGCAAAAAATCATTCTAATTTTGCAAAACACTTACATGCATGGGTTATGTTTGTATATAGCAGCTCTATTTCTCCCAATAGGGCTACTCGTGTATAAAGTTGCCCATGTGAATAATTCTTTTTCAGGATTAGGGTGAATAACAGTAAATAAGAGACACAACCTTCATTTGAAAGTGGAGAAGAACTCAAAGTATTTCCAAGGTATATGTTTATTTTAGTTTAGTTTTAGTTTTTCTTCTTTTGTCTGTGCCTCTGTACTTCCTAGTTTCAGACAGACAGAGAATGAAATTTGCCCCCCCTCCAGTTACTTATCCGCACTAAACCTCTGCACCATCTGAAAGTCTGCCTTCACCAGTCTGCTATTGCAGGACTCATCATACAAATTTAAAAGAATTACCAGGACGTTTCACAATATCTTGCAAAGATTCCCTTTTACTCAGTGTGACAATGTTATAACAAGATTTCATAGGAAATGATAAGAGACTTCATGCGGTGACTTATCTGTGCCACCACCACGGCTCATAGAATTTATGCAAGGTGGGGATGTACTAAAGGCCTCAATCCAGCAAAGCACTTATGCTAATGAGACGTCCCACTAACTTCAATAGAACTACTCATGCTTAATTTAAGATTAATTTAAGCACATATGTAAGTGGATCAAGGACCAAGTTCTTACTTATTTACATTTGAGCTGATAATCAGACTTTTCTTGCTCTTAACTTTCCTAGCTTTATTAAATTTGGTTCTTGCAATATAATCGCTCAAATAACTGCAGCATGCTAATATGAATGAAACACAACCCATGGCAGCATAAACGGCCTGAGTGAAGCCTCATCCTATTTAAAAGTTACTTGTTGTGACAGCTCTGAATACGGGAATCCTGAAACAGAATGGGATGTTTGGTTTGTTTATTGTTGTGTCAGTTCCCAGAATGTTCTTCCAGCTCAGCCATATTATAGCAATTTCAGTGTGTGCACTCTGGGAGCTGCCTAAAAGATTTGGGTGGACTTGTGGTTGCACTTTCTTTGCATTTGAGGTTTATTTGTTTGGTTTTGTTTACTTTTTAATCAGAAACACTGATCTTTGATCATTTCTGGCATGGTCAGGGGAAGGTTGAAAGCCTGAGATTGAAAAATATCCCATGCTATCTGGGAATCTAAAACTTTAACTGTGTATGCTTGTCACTGAAATATTATTTTAATCTCTGGCTTTTTTCAAGTTAAGTTAATGAATAGCTTTTGCCTAACAGAAAAGAGCTTTGGTCAGTGAACAAAAAAAAAAATCCCCATTTTGCCGCAGGGCCTATTTTATAAAGTAATAAAGTAAACATTTTATATTTGTAATGAAAAGTTCATAGTGTCTTTGGACTTACTGCAATATGATTAAAGCCTTTTGAAAGTTCTGTGTTTGTCAAGCCATGAAGTAACACCTCCCTCCCCCAGACACGTACACACACTTCTCTTTCTTTCAACATTGATTTCAGACTGAAAGATCAAGGAGACCTATGCTTCCTCTGCAGACAGAAGGATACACAAAAGAATAACGTTTGAGAAACATACAAGGGGCCTTGAATAAAATGAGAGTTGTAGCCTCACACTTGCAGTCATATTCTAGTCATACTTTTAAAAAATTATCTTCGGTGAGGATGTAACATTATAAAAGGCATAGTGTAATGGCTTTAGAGCAGAGCTGATACCATACCCAGGCCAAAGAACTCTCTTAATTCAGATATACTGACCTGGTTTTCATTTACACTAAGGTCCCTTTACATCACTTTGGCAATGTAAACAGGCCTGAAAGTTAAACCGTTTTTCTCAGAAATAGGGTTATTTTTAATTACTTCCAACATGATGAGAATTAATGCTTAGTATTTTACTTTTCCTTAACCTATCTGATATGTTTGAATACCTCCCAACTTTTGACTGAAGTGGGAGGAGTGCTGCTTCCAGAGGTTGGAAGGCGAGGCATTGGGGAAAGTTTGGAGAGCAAGCCCGCTTGGCACTTATGACCCACAGAGATGGCTCCTGTCCTGCAGGTCTGGTGGGCTCAGCTTCCTGCTCTGGGCATTGTGATATGGCCCCCGGAGCACAGGCTCGCAATGCTGCTCAGGTTGGGCCTGTCCACCCACTGAAGATGGAGACCAAGGGGTGTATGGGCCAAATTTGAGTGAGTGGTGTTGCAGCCCTGTGGGCTAGTTCGCAATGCCCCTCTCTCAAATGTGGCACGTATTCTCCTCCACAGATGGAGAGAGAGGGATGGAAGGGTCAAAACTGAGTGCCAGGGGCTGGTTTGCAACACCAAGAGTGGGGAGTCATGCCCAGCCAACCCTGCAGGACTGGAGCCACTTCAGCTGGAACAAGAGGCTTTGGGGCTGAAAGCGGGTCACTGTGAAACCCAGGATGGTTGAGAGGTCTGTATTTCTTTGTATGCATTAACTGCGGGGCCCTTAAGTTTTTACTATACAATAAAACTAAATCCAAGTTTCTTACATGTTGTCATAGTATGCTACTGCTGTTGGGTAGAGAGAACCTCCCTGGGCCTACTTCCTCACAGGAAAGTGCAAGGCCGAGGGGACAATCTCTCAAAAAGAGTGGAGAACAATAGTGCCTTGCTGACGGCTGGGCACAAGTTAATGGGCGCAATGCAGGGATAACTGGGTGAAGTTCTACATCTGGTTATACAGAATGTCACACTAGATGATCTCTTGGACCCTTCTGGGCTCAAAACATATGCGTCTATGCAAGGCCCCTTGCCTTGCAGCCAGGATAGGCTTTACAGCCCATATACAGAGCTAGGATGTTCTCAGTGGTGGCAGATGACAAAACAATATGCAATGGTCTCAATTTGCAGTGGAGGCGGTCTAGACTGGATATTAGGAAAAACTTTTTCACTAGGAGGGTGGTAAAGCACTGGAATGGGTTACCTAGGGAGGTGGTAGAATCGCCATCCTTAGAGATTTTTAAGGCCTGGCTCGATAAAACCCTGGGTGGGAAGATCTAGTTGGGGTTGGTCCTTCTTTGAGCAGGGGGGTGGACTAGGTGACTGCCTGAGGTCCCTTCTAACCCTAATCTCTTATGATTATATACGTGGCCCAAGTGGTATACATGGCCTTAGCAAAAATGAGAATCAGGCCTGTTGTGTACCAAGGCAGCAGGATTTGTAAAAGATAGGTGCCTGGCCACACAGTATCTATTGAAATATTTCATGTTATGAAGATAAAAATCAAACAGGCCTGGAGTGTGCACCGAGATTCCCAGCTCCCCACTGGGAGCCTGGAAGCCACCCAGACTCCAGGTGCAGAGCTCCTTGTCAGGAGCCCAGGGGACAGCCAGGCTCCCAGCAGTGTGGAGCCAAGAGTCTGGGCTGGAGCTGAGCTACTGGTGGGGAGCTGCATGCAGAGCTGACAGCTCAAGCTCTCAGCCCCCCACACTACCCATCTTACATTGGTGGAAGTGCTCCTGGCACCACTGACAGAATTAGGGTACTATGGACATGAACCACCAGAGTACCGGTAATTGCTGCGGTGGTTGTAAGTCGATCAAACATAGGTCAACTTAAGTTTCTAGTGTAGTCTTCAGTTCAGCTATGCTGAGACATCCTTAAATCAAAAGTTGAGGAGCTCCTGGGAGTTGGACCTTCAGCCTGCATACATTACCTTTTCTGTAACAGTAATTAATAGATTAATAGATTTTAAGGCCAAAATGGCCCATTAGGTTCATCTTATCTGTCCCTCTCACTTGACACAGGCTGTAGAATTTCACCCAGTTAGTCCTGAAACTAGCTCTAACTGACTGTACTAAGGCATGCATGTTAGAAACACATCTAGTCTTAAATTACAGGAGAACTGACCACAGTCTTTGGTAATTTATTTCAATGATTAATTGCCCTCACTGCTAAACATTTGCATCTTATTTCCAGTTCTAATATTTCTGTACATCTGCTTTCAGCCACTGGATCTCATTATGCACCTGTCCACTAGGTTAAACAGCTGTATTCAGTGTCTAATATTTTCCCTTTGTCTATTTTCTCCCTTTGTAGATACATGTAGACTGTGATCCAGATAGCTGTTAACCTTCTCTTTGACAAGTTAAATAAACTGAATTCCTTAAGTCTGTCACTGTATGGTGTGTTTTCTAAATCACAAATCATTCTTAGACTGTTCTCTGAATATTTCTTCACCCTCAAGCTCTTTATATGGAAGGCATTCAATACTACCCATTAAAATGCCAATGTTTACCCAGTTACTGCCCAGTGGGAGAGAACACAATGTTTCCCAATACTCTGGATAAGAAATAAGGACTGGATTCCACAGGGTGCTGAGAACCTGCAACTTGCACTAACATCAAGGGGAATTCTGATAAGTGTCTGAATGCTGACTTTTTGAGGATGGCTACTGCACATTGTGCTGTTCCTTTTAGTGCTTTAAACCACAAATAAATTAAATCTCAGTGTTCCCTTAAAGAGTGGGGAAATATTATTACCCCATTTTTACAGATGTGATCACCAAGGCACAGAAAGGTTAAGTGATTTTTCCCAAAGTCAAGCGGTGAGTCAGTGACAAAGCCAGGAACTGAACCAGGATTCTCTGGGTCCGCTATCCAGCTCTACTTATCAGACAGCCCTCTACTGGTTCCCGTATGTCATGAGGCTACTCAATTATTGAGTACAGTGCAGCATTTGCAACAGTTTTAAAGATTAGGGCCTGATTATCATTTTTGCATCTACAGCCACCTTAAGGAGTTTTTTGAAAGGGGTAGTTCCTGAGCAGCCATTGCTGGAGGAGTGCTGCGTTCACAGGGATTATGAGGAAAGCAGGAAGCTGCCCTTGATGGTGGAGGAACATGCTCATATGTAGCAAACACGCTTATTAACAGGCTGGATTGTACAGGCCCTTCTGTGACAGATACAAGCAATTTCCTGCACTATCTTTGGGAGATCTTACTGTTTTAAGTCTATGTATCAGAAATCTGCCCCTTAGAATTCATTTCACAGAGGCTTTTTTTTTCTTGAAGAACTCAACTGTATGTTCATTGAAAATCAGAACAAAAGGGTTATGAACATTCAAAGCAAATATATTTAAAAATTCAAATGAATATTCAGGGTACGTTTATGCATTATTTGCTCTGCTGCAGTTACCTTATCTGTTTTGTCTAACTCCTAAGATCATAGCTGTCCATCTCTTCAGGCAGGGCTCTCACATAGGCAGGAAAAGGGTACACTTTGTTGGAACCCAGAGGTCCTGGGGGGGCCCAGCCCAGGCTGCAACCCCCATTACCATGAGGAAAAACTTGAGGTTAAATTGTGGATCATGCCTGAGGATATTTATAGGAACTTATTTCCCTGTATTTGTGTATCTTGTGAGATGTGCTGGAGTCAATCAGAAGCAGTGTTTGAACAGTCTCAAGCAACATTCTGAACAGTGAGTGGCTGGACCTGCTGGTTGAGCTCAGGCCCTTCTCTAGAATAGAGAGTGTGTGCTTGTGCAGTTAAACTAGGACTTGTAGTCTCAGACAGAGAGACAGAGAGATTTGTGCTCCTCTCTGAGACATGGTTCATCATATCAAGATCAAGAACTACCAGTCCCAGAGTTCCTTGTGCATAGGCAGTAGGGAGGGACAGCTGGTGGGAGGGGCAAAGCAAAGCACCATAAGACAGTGGGAGCCAGTGCTGCTGCTTCTTCTGGTAGGATTTGCAGGCCCAAAATATACGTAAATAAGTGTCTAATTCACTCCCAGTCAGACACACACCAGGTACTGCCGTGTCTGGTGGTGGCTATAAATACAAACCAGGCAGCCAGAAATGTAAGAAGGTAAAAGAAGCTAAAGGACACCAATCTATCTTCCAGTTTTTCAAATCAGACAAGGCCTTTCTGCAGTCAGGCAATGCACTAACTAGGGAAGCAGATGAACAAAATCAAGAAGAAAATGATTTCAATATAGTGACTTTATATGTGGCACTGGCAATTGATGACAAAGAAAAGCTACCAGAACATGCATCATGGGACTCCAACCTAATGCTTGAAGATAGTCAGGTAGTATCCCCTGTAGCACCACCACCACATTCAGAAGGTTTACAGGAAGCAAGATAGTGCAGTACTACTTTCTGCGATTCTTGTCTTTTCAAAGATCCAGGCTTGTGGCCTGAAAACGTAACAGATTCTATCCATCAAAAAATTGTTCTGTCTGGTGTCCTGACTTCTGAAGAAATGCGGAAGCTAGCAAAGTCAATGCCAAAAGATGTTGATGGGCATAATTTTCCTGACTTTCTTCTCAAATGTAAGACTTCCAACAAGAGAGAAAAGATGCCAAGAGATTGGCTTGTTTGGAGTGCTACCAACCAAGCACTGTATTGTTTTCCATATCGCCTGTTTCCTGAACGGAGGCTTAAACAATGCAGTAAGCTGGCAAAAAATGAAGGGTATTCACCAATTGTTAAAAAATGGCATAAACTATATACTAAACTTCCTGAACATGAAAAGAGCAGAGAACATAAAACTTGCTGCTGCCAGTGGAAGCAATTACAGCTGTCACTGTCAGGTGGACATTGAGTGCACAGTGAGAGACAAAAAAATATTAACAGAAGGTACAAGATGGAAAGAAATATTGGAAAGATTGTTGGATGTTACCTTATTTCTTGTTTCACGGGGTTTAGCATTCCAAGGAGATAATAATCTGACAGGTGACCCACACCGTGGTAACTTCCTTGGAACTCTTGAGATTATAGCTCATTGTGACAGCATCACTCGTGACCATTTGGCTAAAGTCAAACAGAAGCAAACAGAGGGCAGAACAATGAAAGGACAGGCTCATTATCTCTCATGGGAGAGTCACAATGAGTTTATTGAATTGTGTGTAAGAGTGTGCAGGAGGCCACCCTTGCAGAGAGAGAAAAGGCCATTTATTATTCTATCAGATGTGGTGCTATTCCAATGCCTCTCATTATGGACAACGTGTGTTTAGATTGTGATGTGTAGTTCACAACAAAGCCAGTGGGACATTTAACATTAAAGAAAGGCTCCTTGAGTTTATCAACTTTGAGTTTAAAAAAGGAGATCGATAGCTGAAATGCTAACCGGCAGCTTGAAGTGTCAGAACATTCCTCTGGATGACTGTAGAGGTCGAGGATTTGGTAATGGCTCTAATATGTCAGGGAAAATAAAAGAAGTTCAGGCCTGCATTATGTCCATAAATGAACTTGCTGTGTGTTCTCCTTGTGGTTCCCATTCACTAAATCTTGTAGGGTTAATGCTGCTGCAGCCTGTACTGAAACATTAACATTTTTTGGTTGTGTTCAGCGACTTTTTGTGTTTTCATACCAGGCCAGTGAGGTGGAAGAGTGTAACAGAGAGGATACACTGCTCACTCCACTCTCAGTCAGACACACGCTGGAGTGCACGTGCTGATGCCGTCTGGCCACACACAAGGCATCTTCCAGGTATTCTGGAAGCGCTGGAATGTGCTCTTGAATTAAACTTGACACACGAAGCTCAATCACAAGTAGAAGCTCTGAGAAGGTACTTCAGCTCATCGGTATGTCGTTTGATGGCTAGTTCTGGTACAACGTTCTTTCAAGCGTTCAGGACAGAAACAAGATTGTACAAGCCAGAGGAATCTCTCTTGAGTCAGAGGTAGCTCTCATGGCTGATATTACTGAAGAAATAAAACCACTTAGAGATCAGTGGCCCAGAATTCTGCAGGAAGCATGTCTTGTAGCAGAAGGCAGGGGAATTTTGGCACAGTTGCCAAAGAAGAGAGGAATGAAACAGAAAAGATTTCATGACGAGAGATCTGAGCCTGAGGAATCATGTTCTACCATCTCTGAAAATGAACCAGAGTCTTTATTCAGAAGGAATGTTTTCGAAGCAACTTTGGACAATGTCATCTGCGAATTAGAGCACAGATTCAAAGCAATCCATAACATTTGATTGACATTCTGGCTAGTCCTAAAATATGTGACCCTAGAGCCGGGGGAAGTGGAAGAAGCTTCTAAATGTCTACTTCACAAGTATCCTACAGATCTTTCTGAGAAATGTCCTTGTGAAGTGTTGCACCTGAAGAAAATCTTCAAGTCTACTTTTGGAAAAGAATATGAACTACCCCCACTTATCTTATTAAATGAGATTTACAAAAAACAACTGTAACTAATTTTCAGTGAAGTGTGCATAGCCCTACAGATTTTTTTGCACACTGCCAGTGACTGTGGCAGAAGCTGAAAGACGTTTCAGCAAGCTAGCACTCCTCAAAAACTGCAGGCGTTCTACAATGGGGCAAGAATGGTTAAGCCACCTGGCTATCTTGTCTATTGAGTGTGAACTTGCAAGAGAAATTGACTTTGGGGGGGGGATAATTCATGATTTTGCAATGAAAAAAGCCAGAAAAATAAAGCTTTAAAATTAATTGGCCTAATTATAAAATGTTTGCAGTCACATTGGTCCATTAGAACAAAAAAATCAAGACATTGACAAGATATAATAACTTTATAATGACCAAAAAGTTACAAAATAGTCAGCAAAATTATCCTTGGGCCCTGTCTTCAGGGGCAGGATTTCAGTTGGGGTAAACTGGCAAAGCTCCTTTGGCTTCCGTCCTTGAAGGCAATTGCGATACACCAGTTTATGACAGCTGAGGATCTGCCCCAGTATTGAATGTAGTACATCCATACTAGAATAAAACTGCCATTATTTTACATATAACAACCAACCAACATTCTGACACAGAACAGACACATTAAATAAAGTTGAGCCATTTAAAGGAATGCATAAAAGAGAGGGAGAAAAACTGGTTAAAAAGAGAATTAAAGAACATAAATTGAAAATAGGGAAGCTGGTCTCCAAACATCACACAAACACCAGCTTTACCTCTCTCCGGACCTTATGTTTTGTCTCACTTCTTTCATTATGTCTATTCTGTTATTACTGAGTTTTAGAATGGTGAAACAGCTGCTATAAATTAATGTTCCCACAACAAAGTGCTAGTGTATAACTGTCTTATGCTATATAGCATTCTGAAGGATTCCAAAGTGTTCTATCAATTGATACAAAAATTATACACAAGAATAACTCAATTACCACTGAACTGCAGCGATCTCTTGGGAGGAAACATGGCAACTGTAATTAACAGCACCCAGCAACACCACACAATAGCTGAGAATATGACATGAAAGACATCTTAGCCAATGGAAACTGCAAGGGAAATTTCATTACCCAAGTTGAAATTAGACAGAACAGCAAAACTAAAACACCTTACACTTGCGCAAAGACCAATGAAGTTATGAACACGCTCAGTTTTATATCTCATCAGATTCAGAGCACTCGCAGCAACAATGTGCCCTGGCATTAGTTCAGCACTGACTCAGAATAACACCACCTTCTGAATCACCAGTGCCATTTCCAGTAGCGTATGGGTGTTCCTTGGAAGTGTACTATCCAAGTAATGCAACCTGCTTGGCTTGGGAAATCAAACAGCATTGTAACATAAGGCAATATGTTCGTTTCCGCTGTTCTAAGAGACAATTACAGGAAGCTTTCTCACTCAATCGCCTACCATTTTTGTGTGGCTCAGCAAATTCAGATGTTCATATTCAAATCATTATACATTTAAAATGCACCATGTAGCTCTTCCTATTTGTGAAGGCCTCTCATGATTTGTAAAGTGATAAATAGAACTAGTGTGAATGCAACCAGGTGTCTGAAAGTTGTGAGATCCTGAGACAGCTGACATATCAAGACGCCTTATGGGACTGGACAGACAAGCAAGCACTCTGGAAAGTAAAAGAGATTACTTGAAAAGCTCCTTTTTTGAAATACTTCAATGGAGAAGAAGCCCTAATGCTGCAATGTGGCACATCTGAGTCAGGTCTAGGGGCTATGCTGCTGCAAGGGGGGATTTGTTTCATTTGCAAACAGAGAACTGCTTGTGACCAAGAAGGGCAGTGCTCAAATTGAAGAAGAGTTGTTTACAATATTCTATGGAGTGGGACAATGTCACCAATTACATGTATGGTAGCACTGTGGACAGACAATCTGACTATAAACCTCTTGAAAGTATTTGGAGAAAGTCATTACTCATTATGCACCAAAGAGTATACAGCAGATGATCTGACTGCAGAGATATGATGTACAGATCAAGTATTGCTCCAGCAAAGACTTGGTGTTTGCAGACACTTTGAGTCATGCATACCTACCAGAACCCAGACAGGTGGGATATGTAGAGGCCGAGGTGTAGACTACCTGAAAGGGGGTTCCAGGGAGGATGGCGCTAGGCTGTTCTCAATGGTAGTAGATGACGGAATAAGGAACAATGGGCTCAAGTTGCAGTGGGGGAGGTCTAGGTTGGATATTAGGGAAAGTTTTTACTAGGAGGGTGGTGAAGCATTGGAATGGGTTATCTAGGGAGGTGGTGGCATCTCCATCTTTAGAGGTTTTTATGCTGCGGTTTGACAAAACCCTCGCTGGGATGATTTAGCTGAGGTTAGTCCTGCTTTGAGCAGGGGGTTGGACTAGATGACCTCTGAGGTCCCTTCCAACTCTAATATTCTATGATTCTATGATATAATAAATATGGTAAAGTATGTACCTATCCCAGAAGAAAGGTTGAGAGAGATAAAGAGAGGTATACACAGCAAGATAGAGTGCTGCAGACATTGAAACTCGATCCAGCAAAGGTTGTTAGCGACAAAAGACCGAATACCTAAAGAGATAACACCATTCCTTCAGATAAGAGATGAGTACAGAACGGCATTATATTTCAGGGAGAAACAGCAGTCATTATTGCAGCTTTTGGGAATGAGATTCTCTCACAGTTCATTTGGCGCAGCTGGGAACTGAAGGTTGCTCAAGGTGAGTAGAGAGACTATCTACTGGCCAAGAATGAATGAGCAACTATGGACATTTATGGAAAAGTGTGATGTATGCAGTGCCTGGGAAAACTGTCAACCGCAAGAGATCTGCCAGATCTGGAGCTAGGTGACAACGTGCATATGAACCCCTTAACAGGATAGGACAGGTTCTGCCACAAAGCTACCGTGGTGCAACCAGGAAACCAAAGATCATATCAAGTGCAAATGGACAAGGGACGGATAGTGAGGCAACACTGTAGCACTTCAGGAAAACAAAAGAAAATTTTGAGAGAAACTCCAGCAACACCAAGCCTGGAGACTGTGATTGACCAGACTGGAGGAAGACAGCACCAGGGAGACACTAGTGAACCATGAGGAGGGTGGATTGTTAAAAGACCTGCTCATCTGAGGGATTTTGTGTGACAGACTTCCAAGTTATACAGGTATATAGCTAGGCAAACTGATAAGGTGATGAACGCAGTGATCGCAAGAACGGTTAGCATCTGAACAAAATGTGTTAGATTGTTATCAGTTATTGCAGGGCAGTTTGACAGTTTTCTTTAGAAGAGGAGGGATGTAACAATATGAAAGTGCTAGCAAACACTTTCAGGAAGCATACTGTTTCCTGGGGGGAGCTGTTAGGAAGCAACACCCCCTGGGGAACTGTCTGAGGAGTTCTAAGGCTGGGGAATCCATGTTGTAAGCCACCACAATAAAGCTGGAGTGTGTTAATTAACCCGGTGTCAGAGTGAGATTTTATATAGCAGAAGATCCAGACACACGGAAACATAAAACACCTAGAGCATGAATACTTGCAACACAACGATTCAGCTGGGTAAAGCTTTCTGGGCATTAGCTTGCCTTGCTCCTAGGATTACTGTACCGATAGCTCCACAATATGTAGCTTCTTAAACTGGTGCATAGCCTTAATAGGTGAGGTACACTGCCATGGTGGCCTTCCACAAACTTGCAGCTTGCTCATAACCGAGCTCTAGGAACAGTCTGAAAGGTTTGGAGACAGCTCACACTCATGCACATACTAAGCTCTTGTCTGAATGACAAGGTCCATAGAATGTTCAGGATACCTAGACTCTCTAGCGGCCCCTTTTTAGCCTCTGACAATGAGAAGGTACCTACACAACATATCATTCATCCAATCTAGTTCTGCATAGATCAGGGGGTTCTCTAACCTTTTCACAGTGAGGAACACATCCTAACAGACAGACAGAGTGTCTTGCGCACCGCCTCCTCTCTCATTTGCAATTGCAAATACCACATCCACTCTCACTGGCAATCAAATAACACTTCTCCTTCAATGATAGTAATTGTTCACATGAAAAAGTCTGTAATGGATTTTTAGCTGCTTTTTATGTGGCTTAGCAGCTAGGAACAAGGAGCAGCAGATTGCATCATATGAGCAAGCCATCACCTCTCTGTGGAACACCAGTGAGTGCTCTGTGGACTGCTTGTGGTCCATGAACCAACATCTGGGAACCACTGATATAACATCACTCATACAAAAATATCCTAGAATTCTTAATATCCAATTAGAGTCTATATACGCAAATACATATATAGTACAATCTGTAACTATGGGTGGGTAAGAAGGAAAAGGGACACAACAAGTTTCAGGAAGAATGACTGAGTTCAGGGAAACTTGATGACTCAGAGAATAGGATGTGATTGTTTTACTCAAGAGAATAATAAGTCACCGGCTAAGAGGAAGATGGATTTTCATATAGGATATGAAAATAAATTATGAGCCATTTAGGTTCAGAGAATTCATAGGTGAGGCCCACGTGGGAATGATCCCCTGTAGGGAGCAGGAGAAGAGAGAAACAGAAATAAGTCTAGAATTTGAGAAGCATTAGGGAAGAGCAAGAGAACAGAAAAAGGAGCAGTTGAAAAGATGGGGTGGGGATAAAATCTATTGAGTATTTTGAAGACTACAGGGAAGGTTGTGAACTGGACACTAAACCAATAACTTCCAGGAAGAAGGCCTTGCCCCTTCTGTCTATTTTATACCATTGTGGCACATCAATGGGGATAGAAAGCTGTCTTACACAGCCAGCTGGCACAGGAAAAATATCACTGGATGACTGAGTGGTAAAGCTCAATAGCCAGCTCTACATCACCTGCTCTTGGATGCCCAGCATAGGGGGGTAGTCAAGCCATGGAAGAAAGTGTGGCTGCAGTGCAATATGCTTTAGCAATCCTAGGCTGTGGTCACTGAGGGTGCTCTAACTTGTGTTGAGTGCTGAATTGGCTCTCAGCTAACCCCTTGATAGGATGGAGGGGAGCTGATGTAGCTAAGATGCACCTGAGGATACGGCTCCTGTTACTAAATGACAAGATGAGCAAAATACTTTTGAATTTGGAACAAATTGAATTTTGGAGCACTGAAATCTGAGAAGACCACTGAGGCTTGTTTTGCATAAACAGCATTTTGTTTTGTTTTATAAATAATGCACAAGTGCCTAGAGACTGGGAGAGGTACTTTTAACCAATCTAAATATATCAATTAACTAAATAAATGAGTGGATTATAGTAGTAAAGCTGAAAGGAAATGAAGCCATGGATGTGAATCGGAGTACTGGAGCAGTTGAGATGATGTCAGATTACAGAGATTACCGAATGCAGGTTTACAGACGGGGAAATATGGACAGTAAATGAGAAGTACAATGAAAATGGTGTTCTAAATCAACAGTGCTGACATATCATCTCCCTTGGCCTTGAGCTTGTTTTTAAAGCCAGTCAAAAGTTGCCAGAACTTTCTGTAGCACCCACAGGTAGCTAATATATTTTGTGTTGCTTCTTCCTTTTGTAATTCAGTACTGGGCAACACTAAAAAAGCAAAATCTGCCCAATCAGGACAATTCATTTGAGAGCCAATGACAATGACTGTTTGATCTGATGACTCTAAACAGCTATCAAAGTTATTGAAGGGTAACATCGCACAGAACATCCATCATTGTTATTTTCAGCTTAGTTTGGAAGCTGAGACTGTCTGAACTCACTTAGTCCCAGTGGCAATGAAGATGAAAACTGAATATTTAAAAAACTGCACTCATTGCTGGCAGCCTCTGACCATTTTTAAGTACTGTATTCAAATTATTATTTTGGCTAAGGAGGTTGTGTGTCATTCCAGAACATATTTTACGGAATGCTTCAAAACAAATATTTAACAATCTGAGTAGAAGAATCATAGGACATGGGGATAGAAAATTGTGACTTTACGAAAGAGAAGTTCAAATGACGTTAACCATTTCCTCTTTTATATTCTGTGGATGAACCAGAAATAATGACTAACCATAAATTCCACTACTAGATGGAAAATTAATGTAAAGATAATTGTGAAGGCCTCTTATCTGTACCATACTTATTGTTTCCTCCATATTTAATATAAAATTGTAATATCCTCTCATAGGAGCTGAATGAGTCACAAGTATTTCAAGGTCAGAAAACCCTGAGGAATAGCTTAGAGTTTTGCAATGGGATTCAAATTACATCACATCTAGATCACTGTTTCAGCTCTGGATCCGGTTTAGCAGGCTAGAAGCTGTGACTCATTACAATCTGATGACTCTGGTGGCCTGTGTGAAATGGTTGGTGGCCTACTATTTGGTTCCCCATGGACAGATGCCTATGTTGCAAAATCCACTTTACAACTGGCAGAGTCAACAAACAGGCTGAGTACTAAGCATCTGATCCTCCCATTGAAGTCAACGGGAGTTTTGCCAATTACTTCAACCACAAGATCAGGCCCTGAATGACAATGGGAACTGAACTGTCAAGCAAGTGATCTCTTTAGATCAGAGTTAAGCAACACTGGTAGAGTAGGGAATCTGCCCTTGTCCATGTTATTCATGCTCTGTTAAGACAGCATTTCTGTCTCCAGATCTGTCAGTCTAATCCTTATCAATAGCACAATTTACTTGGAGAGAAAAACTAATGAATGTTACCAGTTTACGGAAGCTGGCAGATCAAAAAAGCATAATTGGTATTGGCCATTTGTCAGTATTCATGTGCTAAGAATTTGCTAGATAAATAAAACATGGGGATGAATTTTAGGTCTGAAATTCCTAGAGGTATTCATCCTTATATGTGAATCTCTTTCTGCTTTTCAGGATAAACACATACAGCATAGTATAGACATAAAGCAGTTGGAGCAAAAAAGAGTTTAAAAATCTTCATACAATCTGTTCTGTGAGTGGCTGCAGACTGACAGAGTGTTTACACTTCATCAGTCTGAATAGTTTGCCATAAATATTAAAAAATTAACCATGATCATGGATCTCTGCAGGAAAACAAAACAGCTCTATTATAGAACATCAAAGAGGCTAACTAAGAGGAAGACTGGTCAAGACACTGAATTGAACTCTGTGCTTCTGGGTTCAATTCCCATCTTTGCCATAGCCTTCCTGTGCGACACCAGGCAAGTCTCTCAGGGCCAGGTTTTGCTACCCTTACTTACACTGAGTAGCATCTTACTCTTTGAGTTAGTTGCACTGATTTCAATGGCAATATTTGTAGAATGTTTCTGAGAAGGGCACTGGCTTAGGTTCAGCGGGCTGTGAGTCTGTCCCATCCTTCCTTCAGCCATTGAACAACTGGAATCAGAGCAGACTAAGCGATTGGCTCTCACCTGCAGAGGCAGAAAGGCTGTTTCTGCCCTCTGATGATGGCCTGTAGCCATTTTGACTTTGTAAATAGGGTGAGTAAAGATAGCAGAATACAGCCCTTAATGTCTCCCTATCTCTAAAATGAGGCTAACAATATTTCTCTGTTTCTGCAAGGTGTCTGAGGCTAAATCCATTAACATTTGTGAGATGTGTAGATATGTCCCTGATGAGGACCAAATAAAGTAGCTAACTGGTCTTTAAGCTTTAGCCAGATAAAATGAATTCCTAAAACAATTGACACATCATGGCTTCCAGCTGAAATGAGATTAAGTAAAGATTACATAGTAGAATACTTCTAAGGCTCATCAATACCACAGGTTTGCCAGTTGAGCAATCAAAGTACAAATGTTTATTTCCAAAATTGCACCTAGCATTTAAATAGCCATAATCTAGCAAAACATCTATATAGAATTTACAGTGTGCTTATGTGGTAGTTAGGCTGAAAAGTACTGTTTGTGGAGCACTTCCTACTGATTATTATGGATAAATCAAGGCAGTCGGTGAAGTGAGGAATCAAGTTTATGCTAAATTCTAAATGCTTCTATGATAAGATAAAATCAAAATGTAAAATGTGCTTCAGTCAAGCTGATTCGTGCAGGGATCAGGAAGGAATTTACTCTTCCATTTACAATATTGCACAGTTGCCTAGGTTTCACTTTCCTCTGAAGCATGTGATTTTGGCAACTGGTAGAAGCAGAATACCAGGCTATATGCACCAAAGAGTTAGACCACTTTGACAAATTCCATGTCCCCGTGTTCTTAAGAGGTATTGGGTGAAACCCTGATGTCACCAAAAATCCTTGGCAAAAATCCTATTGACTTCAGTGGAGCCAAGATTTCACCCCAGATCTTCAGACAAATATAATGGGTAAAATCCTGGTCCCGTTGAAGTCAATGGGAGTTTTGCCATTGACTTCAATGGGGCCAGGTTTTCACCCCCGGTTTATTAGTTATTATATCAGACAAATATGGATGTTCAGGGTTGTGATTTTAAATACTTACAATAACAAAACTTAGCTTTTATACAGTACTGGTATATAGAGTTTTTCACCTGTAGATTTCAGACCACTTCACAAAGAAGGGTAACTTTACTGTTCCCATTTTACACATGGGAAATCTGAGGGTGTGTCTTCACTTACAAATTTGCCACCATCAGATCGATCTATCCAAATCGATTGAGTGGTCAGTGAAGACCTGCTCAGTCACTCTGGAATTTGACTGGTTAAAACCACCCCCTCAAGTGGTGCAGCGCAGTGAAGACGCCGCACACAATAGAAGTTAAGAAGTCAACGAGAGTTATGCAAGCTACTGTGCGTACCTTGCATAACTCCCATCAATTTTAAGGGAAGTGTAGACGAGGCCTGAGACAAAGAGAAGTTAAGTACATTAGCTACAGTCAAACAGCAGGAAAATGGCAGGGCTTTGAACAGAGCCCAGCTCTTCTGATCCCTCTTCCAGCCACTAAATGATGCTGTCTCTTGATTAAGTGCTATCATCATTTAAATGTTCATCAGGATAATACTTTGTACTACAAATGCTATGCCTTGAATTACTAGGAAAACCAATTATGACTCCTAAATCACAATGTATGATTCATAATGTCTTAATAGGTCACATGTCAAGCATTACAACCCTCTTCTGCAAAGTCTCTAAGTGTCAAAAGAACATAGTAATTGGTCTTTTTTAAATCTACATGGCTTTGAGACTGGGCCTCCATCTGAGCAGCAAATTTATTTAATTAGGCGTATGAAATTGCTATACATGCACACACAAAATGTGTGCTTAATTTGCTTGTGTAGTTACTGGATTGTGAACGAAACTTGTATAATTGCTCCTACAACCAGCTAGTTATGATTTGACCATTTGTATGTGAATTGAAGTAATTGCACATTCAGATTACGTGCTCAGTTCCATGCATTTCCTGATATATGTAATTGTACAAATCCAATTTTTAAAGTTCAGAGTTTGTCTGTTATTTTTTGATCTATCTTATGGTTTGCTTTTAAGCACTAATTGTCCCTATAACTTACATTGTAAACTCCTTGTATTGGGGAGTGTGTCCTACTATATGCGATGTTCAGTGTTAAGCACACTAACTGTAGTCTGCAAATAAATAATGAGTTTATGTAGAGTGTTTTGGTGTCTACATTTTCCTACCCCATCAGTTAATGAAAATAAGAGCTTAATGTAAAATAAATTGACCTGAACTCTAAATACTGAAATTAGTAGATATTAATTAGTAAATTAATTAGCAAATTAAAAAACTAAGTTAAATATTTCTGGATTTGCCATCCATACAAGATTCCGAGCTATAGTTCACTGAGCATTACAATATTCTGTATTTTGATTTCCAGGCCATTGCAGTTGTCTACTAATTAGCCTTCCAGACCACTGTGCCCTGTCATTCAAATACAGATATTTGTTAATTGGAAATGAATAGGGAAAAGGCATTAGATCAGTGAACTACTGGGGAAAAGATTGTAAACAGTGAGAAATGGTAACACAGCCCATTTGCATTTCAGTCTTCAGAGTGTAACCCTGTCTAATGTCTTCTTTCTTTAATCCTGCCACTCACCTCAACCCTAGCAGAGATATTAATTGCCCAGCCTAAGGGTTCAAATTTCTTCTCAGTTGCACTGTTTTCAGTTACAGTAAAACCTGCCTTAGAGACCACCTCTGAAGAGAAACCACCTGGCACAAGCGACTACTTGCGGTGTGCAAACCTTAGAAGAGAGACCACCTCTTACAAGTGACCACTTTTGCTATCTCCCATGAGTGGTCACTCTTGGCAGGTTTTACCGTATTTCAGTGCTGTTGCACCAGAGGAACTGGAAGGAGAGTTTGGTCCTTACCATTAATCCAATAGTAGTACAAAATATATTAAATATAGCAGAAAGCCATGCATGTAAAATACACTAATATGAGTCACACTCAGTAGGTGTTGAGATAAGACATGAGGGCCATATAAATATTTGCATAAGCACTTAGATAGAAGGATCTTTTTGATAATACCACTTCACAATGGTTCATAACTTTGTTGAAATCTTCCATACACTTCCACTTTGTATCACCTTTGCACATACTGCTTTACTTCTCTCCAGATTTAACAAGAGGATTCAGTGACAAGGTCACCCTTTAAAGGAAGTATTTTTTATTTTAAATGGCAATGGTAAACATGACTGTAAAGTACACTAATCTAGTTTTAAAAATAACGTATTTGTTTTGCAAAATATAACGTAATTAAAGTCCATCTTCTTACATCTTTAGTCTCTGTGTCATTACAACTGGGCCTGTTGTCCCTCCTGTTTACAGAGGTGGCCTCACCTTTATTTTGTAAGCAATTTCTTTAAGGAAAATTACACGTACCACCTGCAAACAGCTGGAATAAATAATGATTCCAACTATGGTCTGACTGTATAGCTATCAAGCAGCCTGATATAGATATCAAGCTATCTGCAGTTTCATAAAGGAACATGTTCAGAATTCTTTTCTATATGCTATAGGGTAGGATCTACATAGTATTTCAAATGAAGTATAAATGAAAATATAAACTGACTTTTTCAAAAGGACAAATGAAGAACCTGAGGGCTTTAAAAATAACAAATAATCCTCAGGACCCCGATTTATTCCCTGCACAATCCTATTGGTGCAGTACTATCTTGAGTGTAGAATTTCCCCTATTGGAGATGCAGTCAGTACCCAAGTTCCCACCACTGTTTCTTACTATGGCATGGAGAGGAGGTGTTAATGGTCTGGGCTATATCCAAATTCCCATTAATGTCAACAGAAGTTGGTCTAATAAAAGATATTACCTTACCCACCTTCTCTGTCTAACAACCTGGGACCAACATGGCTATAAGTATACTGCATGCATTAAAGTCAATGGAAAGACTTCCAAGGTCTTCAGTAGAATTTGAGGTAGGCCCCTATTGATCTAGCCCTTTAAACTCCTTTACAGGCACCTGGGAAGGTCATATCCCACCTCAAAGTACTTCTGGGGGAGTCAGCAAGCCCATACCTCACCAGAGGATGCCAAGCCCTTCTCCTGTTATTCCAGGGGTAGAGGTTTGGAGGTCTGTGGGACCCAGAAATACCTGCCAGAGTCTGTAACCCTGATCTTTAAACATTCAAGGACAGATTCACATAAGTACTAGCTGTGCAAATGCAGGGCTTCTCAACCCTTTGCTCAGACAAGCTGAGATCCGGTTCAACTCCGTATAGACCACTGGAGTGGGGAGGGGTGGAGAAACGGTGCAATGACATTGGCTGCACAGATCCAGTAGCTACAACCCTTTGCTAGTAGACTGCAGAAGAGGTTTCTGGAATTGCCTATTTTTGTCCAGTTTCTGGCTTGGTGTGGATTCGAGGTTGAGAAATGTAAACCTTGTTATCATGGGATTAAATAAAGAGGAAGTGGGTGCCTGGTAAGTGTGTGCCTTTAACACAGAGAAAATTATGCACACACATGGAATGCTACCCGCTGTCATCAGTTAGAGGCAAAAATATTAAAATAGTTTCATCAAGTACTCAAATGCTGTGTTTTTTCACTTTATTCTTAAAGGATTTTGTATTCATTTCCTTAAAACTGCAAGTTCACAGAGAACTGCGTTTGCAGTTGATTCTCCAGACTGTCATTTTACTCTGGGTTCTGTTAAGGAAGCCAAAGTCATTCTTCCAGGTAGGTGTTGTCAGATGTGATCATATAACTGAGAGAGGACAAGTCACTCAAAATAACATTGTATGCTAGCCTATCTGAGAAAAATGCAGATGTCTGTCATTAAGAGACTGGACTACATCGTATCTATTAAGACAAAGCCTGTTATAGGAGCCACAAGAATAGGCTCTGTATAATTCCTTCAGGCTTTCTGATCAGCGAATCTAGGTCCATACGCAGTTCTACATGCTACAGTTTTTGAGAAAATATGCATCCGTTCCTTTTTCACTGAAGATTGATTTTAACGGGAAAGCAGTGCACGAGCCAAGGATCTGTCCTGCCATGTGTCCACACTGAAAGCTTCAAGTGAACCAAATCCTGGCCTTCCTGCACACAAGTCCCTCTGGCTGCAGAGGAAATGCATGCACTTATCTCAGGGTGGGATTTGGTCCAGTAACTTCAGTGGAAGTTCCACACAAAAGCCTCAGAACAGAAGTACTTCAGCCCATGTTAACTTAAAGCATATACTTTCATGCTTAAAGATATGATAATGTGCTTTGCTGAACAGAAATGGATTTACTCACATGCTTGAAATCAAACAAATGTTTTGCTGAATTGAGGCCAAAAGTAACAATAGGCAGATATTAGATTCTGGCAGCACTGTAAAAAAAATCCTCCTGTATCTATCTGAGCCTGTTTTCTTAGCAATCCATTTGAACCCTTCTCTCTTTTCTCCACTAAACGACTGGGAATAGACATTTATCATCAAAATCAAAAGTGGGTGGAGGGGACAGGACTGAAATCTGGTTTGTAAATGACATTTGCTATCACAGTGACAAGTGACTGTGCAAACATTAAGTTACCACTCTTATCACTGGTATAAGCACGTAAATCTTGATACTTTCATTGCTTCTCTTTTAGTGGCACATAGGGGAACTCCATCCATCAACTGCCATGCTTAGTTTGCACAAGGAGAACTAATCGCATAGCTGATGTCATACTAAGCGATTGCTTTACATCCTTTCAGCCAATGATGTAAAACCAATGATAAAGCAGCACAGACTGGAGCCAACAAGTGTGAGAGTGAGAGAAAGGAGCAGAAATCTCTTCCATTTACTGGCTTAGGGAACCTGTGACAGGGTGTATCAGCCCCTCCTGCCAGAGAGGGAGCCCTCAGCTTCCTCAGGGACTGGACAGGCCCTTCCCCATCACGCATGCGGTGCACAGCTTGGCAGGAGGTGCGGCTTAAAAGCCCAGCAGAGGCCTCAGAGCGGTGGGAGAGGGGGCAGACAATAGAGGCTAGAGACTCACTCCCAGGGCCTGCCAGAAGGGAAGCAGGCCTGACACACCCAGAGGGCTTCAGGCCGGCTTTATTGCCCTGCAAGACTGGTTGTTGAGCCCTGCCACACCCAGAGGGCCTCAGGGCTGCATCCTGCTCAGCGTGGGTGGGTTGCTGGGCGCCATGGCACCAGATAAGCTCTCGAACAGTGGCGTGATAGGCAGCCAGAGGCAACACACGACAGTTCGGGGCCTGCACGGGACAGGAGTTGCACCAACACCCCTCCCCCTTTGGGGGGAGCCCAAGGCACTCTCTCTCATAGAACCCCTGAAGTTTCAAAAAGCCTATTTTCCAAAACAGGTCACAACAAACTGTGCATTGAATCAAAGAAACTAGAATACCTCAGTTAGACCTGGGCATTATTCATTCACAAGAGAAAAACATCTTTTGTTTCCAATTCCCAACGCCGCTGCAAGAAAATTACAGTGACAGGGACTGTGGGCTATTTGCTCCACACTAATGGTGACTTCAAATGCTGACAGTAACACTGGTCTAGTCTCATCTTTATCCCAAATCCAGGTTACTTTTCTGGCTCCTCATGTTAAACTGAGAGAATGCAGTGTCCCTTCTTAGTATCCTGACCTGAGTTCACACCTCTCTTCTCTCCTTTCTTTTTGGGATCCAGAAATTTCTGATAAGAGGAGCTGTGCACCCCCCGGAGGATGCAGTGCACATCAGCTGCCATCAGGCTCAATAACCGAATACATTATTTGAATGTGATTGTGATTACTCCATTTTAGAATCAGTGGGAGCTGAAGGCAGTCAGCCCCTTGTAGTGTCAGGCCATAGTTTTGGGTGGGATAAATTTTGTGCCTTGTTGCTTGACTTTCAGGGATTTAAATATCACACACACCCTGCCCTCCCCCTCCTGATGCACAAAAACTAGAATGTTAATGCATACTACGGCACACCAAATCAGCAGAAGCATAAGTGTATGTTGCAACCTAGAGTTTGTCACTGGAACCGATGTTTTCTCTCTTATTCACTCACCAGTAGACTGGCGCATGCATAAACACAGACATAGTTCCACTTTAATGAAAACAATGCAATGCAGTCATGTAAATATACACAGAAAAAGCCAAGGTCTCAGCTATGTCAGAGAAAGCTAGTCTAACACAACTGAACAGTATGTACAGGCTAAGGTATGCTCATTATTTTAAAAAAAATATAACGAGACCAGAGAAGGTTCTGTACAGCCAAAAGCATCAAGTATTTATCACCAAGACATCAGATGCTAAAATATGTTAAAAGATTTTGGAAAACAAGTGGGTGTTTTCTTGTAAGAAAGGAAGTAACTGCCTTCATGGGGTTCTTTATGACATCGCCAGTCCTTGCTGGTCTCAGGGGACCTTGCGCAAACAGAAGTGCCAACCCGACTGCTAGTATTTCAGTCACGACCTCTGACATGCCCCTTCACCTCCCTTTGCCCCTCCACATTAGGCTCTGTGGGGCTGGGAGTTAGTGCTGCAGCACTTTTCCAGCAGGAGAGTGGCCTCAGTCCTTACCAGACTGTGGAGCGGGAGGTTTAGTTATTTTTATATTACAAGTGCAATAGGTATGAGATATAAGGGGTGGGGTCACCTTTCTCAGTGGAGGTTACTGCATGAAAGGGAAAAAAGGGTGTCCCTCTCCATGAATGGAAGGAGTTGGGAGGTGCAGTTTTTCTCCCACTCAGAATGAAAGGAGTTGTGGAGGAACAGAGGTATTCCCCATTAACGCCAGCTGATGGGGAGAGAGGTATCAATCACCATGCTTGCACTGAAAACAGTCTACCTGATCTCTGATCCCAGTGCAAGCTCTGAGTGGCTCTCTCATGCTCAGCCAGCTGAAAGGGGAGGCACTTTATTTGCATGGGCTTTGTATTTGCATGTGTAACCCTTCTGCCAGACAGAGTTGGCAGCAGCAAGGGCCGGGTTCTACATCTAGGGGTCCCTGTTAATGATACAACACCAAACTGGCTCAAGCCCTCACCCAGCCACCTGGGAAATGACACACTATCCCCTGGGCACCCCAAAGGGCAATACTTCCCCTCTCACACGTAGAGTCTGAGCGTAGAGTCAGACTCAGAGTGTATTAAAAGTAACCCTTTCAATAACAGAAGCGAGATAACACAGCACTGGTTTGGGAAACAGCACAAACAGAATTCATGAACTCAGTGAGCCAAACCCACCCCAGAGTACGGGGCGTGTCCTTCGCCTCCCCCTTCGCGCCTTCCCCTGTACTGACCATCATAGTTACAATGTCAGGTTGGGGCTCAGCCTGCCACCCTCTGCAAACTCCTGCTGGCTGCAGACTTGCCCAGGCCTCCTCCTCTGCTGTCTCCTATAGCCTCCAGATGTTGCCGAGTCCCTGACCGCTGGCCTCACCAGGCTGGCACTGTCCGCACCTGGCTCCCACCAACCACTGGTGCCGACTGCACCGGGCTCCCACTAAGCGCACCTGGCTGGCGCCGACTGCCCTGGGCTCCCGCTGATGTTGACCATCCCAGGCTCCTGCTGCCCATTGCAGACTCAGCTTTGTCAGTTGTCAGGCAAGGTTTCCCAGGTCCGCTAGTGATTCAGCTCTTAGTGATTTTCAGCTCATGGGTAAACCTTCTGCTGACACTGAAGCAACATCCCTGCTTTCAAGAAACAAAAGACTCCAAAAGGAGTCATTAATTCTACCTTTTAACAGTGGGAGCAGCCCTTTCCCAGAGCTGGTGCAATCCCAATAGGAGATTCCTCATACCTTCTCCCCTCCCCTTTACAATGCTGAAACATCTGTCCACCACCCTTGTGGCACTCTGTTTAGTTTAGGGTAAAGTATTTTATCATAACAGGCTAAGCACAATTCTGCTGACATCTCTTTATACAACTGAAGGACAACATTTCATTACTCCAGCAGTTAACACAAAAGTGGTTTGTAGCCCAAAACCAGCCATGCTAACCACTTCCCATTATGCTCAGCACCTAGGTGTGCTTATCCACATACAGTGAAATTATGCTAAATACTTAATTGTACTCATGCAAATACAAAGCCCATGCAAATAAAGTGACCCCCTCCTTTCAGCTGACTGAGCAGGAGGGAAGGCCACTCAGACTGTCTGAGCAGGGGGGCGTTCCACTAAAACCTTGCTTACACAGGAGTACATCTAACTGCTCAGCATGATTGCACTATATCTGCATAAGCACACTTAGGTGCTGAGCATGATAGGAAATGGTCAGTCTCGTTGGTCTTGGGTTACAAATCACTTGTTTTGTTAAAGAACAAGCACAGTCCTCCTGTGCTGGCAGGGGGGCTGCCTATGGACTGATGGCTGAAATCACTGGACGCTGAAACTCACAAGAACTGAAGTTGCTGGGAGAACTGGGAAATCTTGAAGGACTGACAGTGCAGGGAGCCCTGCAGGTGGTGAGATCCAGTAGTGGAGGGGCCCACTGGCAGCAGGAGCCAGAGGTCAAGGCCCACAGACAGTTACAGCCAGCAGAGGGGACCAGTCGAGGTTGTGTCCGGCAGACGGCGGGAGCCAGCAGAGGGGACTGGCTGAGCCCCACAACCAAGATGTGGACAGGGCAACTATGATTGTCAGTAGGGCAGGGCAAAGCAAGAAGGGAGAGGTGAAGGACATGCCCCTCGTACTCTGGGGTAGGTTCAGCTCATTGTATTCAAGAACTCTGTTTGCACTGTTTTCCCAAACCAGTGCTGTGTTATTTCCTTCCTTTTAATAAAAGGTTTACTGTCTACACTCAGACTCTGTGCTTGCGAGAGGGACAGTGTGTGATTTCCCAGGTGACTGGGTGGGGGCTCGAGCCAGTTTGGTGTTATATCATTGACAGGGACCCCTAGATGTAGAACCCGGCCCTTGCCGTCCCGTCGCCGACTCTGTCTGGCAGAAGGGTTACAGCAGCAATCGCTGCCTGATCTGGAGCATGCCCAGTAAGAATGGCCTGATGGATAGGTGACCACTTGCATCATGCCTTGGTACAATATGGGCCATCTTGTTTTCTATCCCTCCTATCGCCTTTCCTTTCCTGCCTCTGCTCTCTGTGTTCTTTCTCTATCCTCTGTATTACTCTTTGCTCTTATTTGCTTTCACAATCCCTGAATGCTGGTATCAAGATACATTTCCAAATGTTCAGATTAAATGTTCAAGAAGAAGAGGTTGTGATCTTCCACGAAGGTCTTTGAGACAATTATTCATAAGCTGCTGTATGCCGATAACTATGCTTTAGAGACACATACTCCAGAAGATATTAAATTGATTATGGACAGATTCACAGAGTCTGCGGAAAGGGACGGGTGCACAATCAATCTCAAAAAGACAGAAGTCCAATATCAACCTGTGCCAGGGAAACGCTCCATGAAACCCATAGTCACCATCAGCATCACACAGCTGAATGCTATTACAGACGACTGCTGCCTTGGTAGTACATTGGCAAATGATGTCACTATAGACAAGGAGCTGCCAAGTCATGTCAACAAACCCAGTTCATCATTTGGCAGACTATCAGGCTGAGCCTGGCAGCAATGTGGGATTAAGCTTCAAATCAAGTTAAATGTCTATAAAGCAGTGTACTATCCAACTTGTTGGATGGGTCTGAGACCTGAACCTACTACAGGAATCACATTAAGCATCTAGATAAGTTCCAGTTTCAACAGCTGCATGCCATACTCTGCATCAAATGACAGGGTAAAGTTACCAATAATGAGGTTCTGGAACGTAGTCACTCCACAGGGACTGAAGACAGGCTTATCACATCACAGTTATGCTGGGTTAGCCATGTGTTGTGGATGGACAAGACCAGAATGCCAAAGCAGTTGCCGCATGGTGAACTGAAAGTGGGCCACCCATACAAGAAGTCCAGAACAAACGGTTCAAGGACTAAATGGAAGCAAAACTTGAAACAGTGCGACATTGACGTTGACAACTGGGAGTCATCAGCAACAGATGATCATGCTGGCAAGCAGTAGTCAATTATGGGGTTATCCGGTTCAAGATTAACTGCCGGATGGATCATGAGACACAGAGGTGAGTCGTAAACAGCAGGCACAGATTGTAGTGCCTTCCTCAGCATTGAACTACCTATGCACTTCGCACAGAAAAGACTGCCACTTGTGCATCGTTCTTTTTAGCCACAATCATACTCACAAGATGTAAAACCATCATCAGCATCATCTTTGGTCACGAAGGCCAACAACAATAATGTTGCTTTCCAATTTTTGTTTTTTATGTTCTGTTTTTGTGGCCTTCCTTCCCTGTTGATCATTCAACAGAAGGCTACACACCACTTGAGTGGGGGTGTCCATTGGTGCCGCCATAAGGCCACTATCCTGTGCTCTTTCAGAGTAGCTGAATGCCATGGGAGCAAAGGAGAGACACTTGGGTTGGTGGGCGGCTGCCTGAGCCTGAAGCCCTGAACTTGTGAACTGCTCCCGGGGCTGCCTGCAATAGAGGCTTCTGTGGAAGCAGGGATAGAAGATGGATGGCTTTCAAGGAGCTACCTCAGGCATTACCCACAATCCCAGGAGCACAGTTGCATGTATGCGGGAGCAGATCCAGGGTCATGCAAGTTTCTGTACTGTTGCTCTCCTCTACTTTCCACACTGTTGTTTTCCTCTGCCTCTTGCTCCTCCCTGGACTAATCTGGGAATACCTGCACAGGAGACATTGACTCCCAAGTTCACCAAGAACATACCATAGTGAAGGTAAGCCCAGGTGGCCTAGCACAAGCATGACAGCAACATCCTCTTTGGTGTGCTCCAAGGCGGGAGTGTCAGACAGCAGCAAAGAATATAAGACATTATCATAGGACATTAATAACTTGAAGTTTCTCTAACAGGTATTTGGTCTCTCCGTTTTGGAGTATAAATGCCAAGAATTAGAAGTGGCTGTGCTGTCATGGATTTCCAGGAAACTATTTTCACATAATTTAATTGTTCTCTTTCTCCTAGGAATACATGGTAGGAGGAATTCAGAACACTTAAAGTTTTGCACATTATATAATGAGATTTCAGACACACGAAGAAAATAATTATTTTCTCCTGTCTAACCTGGATTACAATGAGGAATGACAACAATTCAAGTGAAGCAGATGAGCTGGTATTTGTGTTGACTTTCCAATAATTTCAGCAATAACTTCAATAGAGTTTAAAGAACCAACCTGACTCCATGGAAGATCATTGGCTATAAAAAAAGGCATTAATATAAGGGTAACAACATCTGGCAATCTATAGGTTATTCATATACCACACTGATCTATGTAATCTTTCTCACAAAAGGGCAGAAAGTATTATAACCTAGGAAAAACTCTGGCTATCTAGCTACTTACGGTATGTAGGAATCACTTTGCTCACTACTGAAGTGTGGCAGTTATTAATGAACTCACAACAACTCTGTACACTATGTAGCATCAGGAAACAAAGAATACAATATGTGATTGAAAGTGCAGGGGCAGTTGAGCAAGCAACATGTGAGTACCCATACTGGAATTTGGGTAACCAGGCCTGACAATCAAGATGTGCTAGTACCATAGGGTTTGATGCACATGGTATTTGCAAAGGATTTGCAGCAGTTTACTTGCCAAGGATTAGCACCAAGGATGATCTAATCCCTTCACTTTCCTTTCAGTTCTAAAACAGAATTTCCAGTGATATCATTCACCTCTTGCTCCCCATCAGCCTAGACTTACCCTCCAGCTTCCCTCAAGGCCCAGGATTCCTAGCCTTAACTCTGATAGCTTTTTGGGAGAGGATGGGACATAGTGGCCTGCTTCATCGCACTCAGCCTGTGGCTATGCGGCACTCCAAAAGGCCTGCAAGGGACTGAATGGACACTCCCTTTGCAGAGGCTCCTTTGGGGACTACATGATGTGGGCCGCAGCATCTCCAATCCTTACATAGCATACCTGGAACAGTTATGGGATAGAGAAGTCCCCTAATCTCTAATATTTATTATGGATTATAATGCATCATTCCTCTGTCTTCATAACTAACAGCAAGCCCCCAGAGTTACCCTAGCTACTATGAAAGGGATGATTCATTGTCCCTGCCCATTCATTTATTCTGTGAGCAGCTGGTAAATGGAGTGTTTTCATGGTCTCTTCCTTCCTTCCTTCCTCAGAAGACACTAACAAATTCTGGTAGGCAGCCTAGCAAACTCCAAATAGACTGCTGGGGGAAGCAAACATCTTGTGTTCCCTTTAGGTTTGCAGTGTGAACCATCCAGACACACGTTCTGCCCACTGGACTCCCTCTGAAAATATCAGAGACATTTGTAGGGGACACTGAGACCTGCTGAGGCAGTGCTAAAATTGGAGGGAACAAGGCTGTCTTATTTACAAAACTTATACAAAATTTTTCACAAACATGAGCTGGGGCCTGTGAACCCGACAACAGACTGATCACGTGGGTCCAGGGTGAATGTTTCAACCCATTCTAGGTATCACATCAGTTCTTGGAAATAGTGCCTTCAGAAAACTGTCCCATAGGATTTCTACTGTCAAAAAGTACTAGGACCTCTGCTCACTATCTCAACAAAATGGTACCTCCAGCAACTAACCTTCACCCCCTTTCTGTAATACTTCACTAGTCCACAGGTTCAATGCTGTCTTGGGAGGAGTCCCTCAGTCACGAGCACCACCTGGGCTTTCCTTGGCTATCCCCCATGCAATTTCTGATCCAGTCAAATGCTCTGAAGCATCTGAGATCACAGTTCCGGGTGATACTGCTACAAGCGCTGTTGCTTTGGGTACTGCTATGGAATGCTGCAGTAGATACAAGGAAGTGTTTGTTGGACTGCCATACCCCATTCTGTTAGGTCTTTTCCTGCTTGGGATGTCTGTTTTCGGTGTCCGCTGGGCATCTGCTCAGCTTTGCATTCTGACCAAACAGCAAGTTTTTGCACTTTCATAGTGCTGGCCCAGCATATGTTCCAGCAAAAGGGGAAAAGCATTTCACAGTTTCCATTAATCTTATATAGACCGAGTGGGAGAGTAAACAGTGGCTTGGCTGGGCTCTGGCCCAGAGGAGCCAGTGCATGAACAGAAAGTGGTATTGTAAAAGCAGAATTAGCAACAATCTAGCCCAATGTTCTTACTAAGCACTTGGCTGTAACAGGTAGAACACAATAGGAACTCATAATTTAAATCAGTGCTACAGAACCATTGTTCACTGATTGGTTTATATTTAGCAGAGGCTCATGGACACCCTGTAATTTTATGCCAGCCAAAGTGTGTTACTTGTATTTTCTCCTAACAGAAATGGGCTTTTGGGGGCTGTGGCTTTTATTTCTCCTAAGCCTTTCCACAGAGCTGCATTTGAAACACTTTTCATGGCCAACTGGAAATTATTGACTTCCCTACTGGGCTGAACAAAATGTCACGCTCATTTTGTACTTTTTTAAAATACTTACATGGGTTGTGGGAGGAGGTCTCCAAAAGGCACCACAGTTCATTCAGAGGCATCTGCTTCATGTTATAGAGTTCTGAGAAAACATTTTTTCAAATAACCACAGAATGGCAGAACTGTGGTCTTGCTCGTCTGCAGATGTCAACCCTGCCTTCAAGGTAGATAAATTCAACAAAGCTTTGTTTACCATTGCTATTATCACAGGAACTTCTAAGCACTGTACATAATCAAATCCAAAGAACAAGAAATGTTCACACCAACTTCTACCCCTGTGGTTCAGAGGCTGCTGTGAAAAAGCATCAGCCTGCAATTATATTTTCAATTATAGCAATTGCTCATATTTTCTATATCTCCATGTTCTTCATCTTTCCCTGAGGAACTACTTTATGCACCTTTAAATTATTTGATTCTTTATTAAAACCAAGTACTTGACAAGCTGGAGCTGAGGGAATCTGCCAAGGGTATTTCTGTAACCTAGTAAGCTGACTCAGGTAGCTAGAGATTTCCAGTAGAAGGCATAGCTGTAGTATCACTTTAATGAGCATGTGAGTGATTATAGCCTCTTAGCATTACATGAAGTAATTGCCTTTAATTCAGATGATCCCAAAGCCACTAAATCTGGGATATATATTTATCAGATGATGTTTTCTTTCTAGCATTTAAGCATACCCATGGCATTTCCACATTTAATTGCATGACCATCTACAAAAAGATATTATTGTACTTTCCGTTCGCAGAGGTTTTGAAACGCTGTTGGGAACTAAAGTTTGAAGTAGGCAGTTACAGTTTCCTGAGAGGTCTAATTGTTTTCTTTCTTCTTCAATTTTCTGTTTACACTGAGGTTTTTAGCTCTATGTAATGTGCTCAGTTGCCACAGCAACGGGTGCACGATATATAAATTATTAAAATAAATAATCTTGCCTTGATTGTTCTTATGATCAAAATGGAAACTGTACAAATAAAATTCTAGATGTTTTCCATTTCAAAAGTACTTCCAATAGTCATAAGAGAAACATAAATAAAACAGGCAACAGCCATACCACCAATACGATACAATAAAACAATACAAAACACCCTGCTAATAAGACAGTAATTTTGGTTAACGTCAATGGGAGTTACATACACACACAGGGCACAGTGGATCTATGTAGAAGAGAAATTTTTTAGGTGTTTCAAAGTAAAAAATTTTTTACAATGATGGAACCTTATCCTGTGCATTTTACTCAGGTAAAACTCCCAAACTGGCTCCAATATTACCAATCTAAGGAGGTCTGGTTCAGGGCCAGCCGACTCAGATTCATGGGGCTTGGGCTCTGGAGCTGTTTCACTACTGCCATGTAGATGTCTGGGCTCAGGCTGGTGCCAGGGTTCTAGGACCCTGAAAGGTGGGAGAATCCCAGAGCTCAGGCTCCAGCGCAAGCCCATAAGTTTACATGGCAGTGAAACAGCCTCACAGCCTGAGCCCCACGAGCCTGAGTCGACTGGCCAGGCCAACCATGGGTTTTTCGTTGCTCTGTAGACATACCCAAAGAGCCTTGATTGCTGCCCTCTTGGAATGCAAAGACTGGCAGTCATGGACACCAATGTGAGACACGCCAAAGGAGGCAAGGCGGGCCTGGGCCAGCTCTCTTTCTACTCCCCCATCATGCCAGCTAGTAGAGCTGTGCCTCTGCACCTTGTCTAAAATAGTGCATCTCATAATAGGGTGTTGCATCAGCCGTGCTGAACACTCAGAATCAACCATCATTTACGACTGTACAATATTTGATATAAAATATACATGGGAAGATGCAGTATGTTGCTTTTACACACAATCATATACTTTTCAGGACACCGTAACGCTTCCCCTCAGATAACCCAGATCATGTCCCTCAACACACTTAAAAGAGGATCCAAATTCAGCTTCCGATTGGACTGTTTCTTATAAAGTGAGGTGATCTCCTCGGAGGACAGGAACATATGGGCTGCATGATACAGTTCCTCAGAATACTAAAGGTAATCTGTTTACCAAGCCATATTCAAGCCATTTCTGGGTGTGTAGTGGAGTGTTTACATGCTGGGAATATACTGTACTCTGTATTAGAGGCAGATGCACTGCCTCAGCCATCAGTCCAATAAGCAAAATATTTACAATTAAATTAATGCCAAAAGCATGAAACGAACTAACCAATATCAGTTACATTTTCTTTTGAAAGCACAGGGAAAGCTAACAATAGTCAGCGTGTCCAGGTCTGAATGTGAGCCTTATCTCTTAATTCTGTGACTTTCTAAGGTTTATGTCACTTGAAGAATTAATTATATATATTTTTGGTTAGGAAATGTCATGGGTTTTTCTAACACTGGAAATCCAGCTTTGTCGAGTAATATAAATTGCACATACAGGATTGTGTAAATGTCATACACGTTTGTATGGAAAATACAGAGAGACAACAAGACAGAAAGTGGTAAACCAATAGTCAAAGGGTGAGTAAAGTATGAGAAATAAAAAGTAAAAGTAATCAACAAAAAGAAATGGACAGAAAATGGAAGAAAGTGAAAGGAAAACAAAAGTAAAAAATTATCAGTGAAAGGTTGAGAGACAAATTCTGCCTGGCCCTATATGGGTGCTGAAGAGGGAGAAAGTACAGGGAGCCTATTCCCCTTGTGTATCTGGGGTCTGATCAAAACCTATGATGCCAACAAAAGCCTTTCCATAGACTTCAGTGGGCTTTGGATCAGATTGTGTGGAGGAAGTGACCATAATTACAATATTGGCAGTGGGAAGTGCAAGAGATAGAACTGTCCAGCTAATCATAGAATCATAGAATATTAGAGTTGGAAGGGACCTCAGAAGGTCATCTAGTCCAACCCCCTGCCCATCTAAATATGGGTTGAATAGGCCACAGTTTTCAAAAATGGCCATAAATTTAGGGGGTCTTCATATCTGGGGGCCTAAGCTGAGACCCCATAGGCCTGATCATCAGAGGTGCTAGGAACCATCATTTCCCACTGACTATACCAGGAATTGTGGGTGATCAGTTCTTCTGAAAAATCAGTGTTTAGGAATCTGAAGCTGGGCACCCAAAATTGAAGCACTTAAAATTAGTGTACACATTTCTAACAACTGTACTCCTAGAGAACTATGTGAGTGAGGGGAGGTGGGGCCAGAGCCAATGTGGAGGTATATGGTTTCTGCATGGATGACTCTGACCTTCAGATCACTGGGGATCTGCCAAATTAGGGTGTGGGTACTGCAGCTTCACAATCCCCTGCCTCCAAACATACACTGTCCAATGGGACAGTCTCCACAAAGGGATCCTCATTGAGATTTCCTCTCCCTGATCCCCTTCATATGGGTTTTTCCATATGAGGGGATGACCTAGGAATGATCAGTCAGTAATTCAGAAATAGTCAAAGGCCTGGTCTACACTTACTGGGAAATTTGGCGGTAGTCGATGGGAGTTATGTAAGCTACGTAGAGTAGCTTGTGTAACTTACGTCAACTCCCTAAATTCTCTTCTGCATGCAGTCTCCACTACACTGCGCCAATGGGAAATGCATACCCATCAATGCAGCGCTAAGCTTTTTTTGGAAGTGGTTTTAGTGAATCAACTTTGGATCAACTGAGCGGGTCTTCACTTCCACTCAATCGATGGCGATAAATTGATCTGATGGCTGTGAATTTGCCACCGTCAGTGAAGACACACAAATAAAAGTTTATGAAGGAGCCAAACCCTGATCAATGGAACACTTGCTCTGTGAACTGTCAGTAGTTCTTATAAAACACAAGGAAATGGAAATTGTCTAACACAAAACTATATTAAAATATCTTATCCTTAACTACGGCCATGCAACTCATGATTTTAATGGAGTCGACCAGATCTAGCTGAAGAATGAGTTGTCCCTAAAGATTTAATTGAAATACGCATAGAATCTAAGCCAGTTCCCATTAAAATCAATGGAAGTCTTTCCAGTGACTTCAGAGGGATCTGGACTAGGCCTACAAACAAAGAAATTCAAAGTTAAAAGCTGAAAATTGCACCACTTTGAATCTTATGTTTTATTCCAGCTTTCTCCTGGGTCAAAAACGATCAGAGTCAATGAGAAAGTACAGAGCCCGGCTATATTGCCAAGTCTGTGTTTTTTCCACAGCTGTTCCTTCCTGTTTATATCTCTGCTATATCATTCTAAGTGACACAAAATGAAACAACATAATAAGTCACATTCACTATATAGCCAGTGCTTATTGAAAATACAAAACAGGAGCACAGCAGGGAACTATGCAGACAGAGGAGGCAAAACTATGTTTTAAAAGTCTGTTTTCATTTTCAGATAATTTTATTAAGGAGAGGTTTCTTACCCAGTACAGTAACTGGAGCTCTTCAAGATGTTTGTCTCTGTGGGTGCTCCACTTCAGGTCTGAATGAGCCGCATGAGCCTTTGTTTGGAGACTTTTGGTAGCAATGCCTGTCAGGTCTGCACATGCGCTCTAGATAGCCTCATGCCCCATGCGGAGGGTATATAGGGCAGTATCAGATGAACGTCCCTCAGTTCTTTCTCTACTGCAAAATCCTGGCAAAGCAAGGACTCTGAAGCAGAGGGAAAGGAGGTCAGGTAGTGGAGCACCCGTAGAGGCAAACATCTTGAAGAACTCCAATTACCGTACAAAGGTGAGTAACCTCTCCTTCTTTAAGGAATGTCCCTATAGGAGCACTCCCTGCTAGAGGTAGGTTCTTTGGAGCCTGGACTAAGACTTACTGAGGAATAGCAGGGATGAGATCTTTGTGCTGTCTGTGAACTGCTAAATTTTCTTTTGTTCTCAAAGGGTGTAAATGCCAAGCAAGTGGATGGTGGCCCTTGAGTCCTTCAAGAAGTGCATGGACCCATCAGCAGAGTCACTACGCAACTTCAGTCCATCAAAGGGGAGATCTTTGATGGTGTTTTGGACCTTTCTTGGGATTCCTGAGGATTGCAGCCAGGATGCATGGCACAAAATGACTTCTGTGAACCTGGATTGGACTGCTGTTTCCAGTGTGCCCAAAGATGCTTGCAGTGTCAGCTGTCTTTATATAAGAACATAAAAGCTGCCATACTGGTCACAGCATAACCATCTTGCCCAAGATCCTGTCTCCACCAGTGATCATTACCAGAGCTTCAGGGGAAGCATACAGAACAGGGCAACTACAAAGTGATCCACCTGTTTTCCACTCCTGGCTTCTAGCAGTAAGAAGTTTAAGGTCACTCGAGCATTTGTTTGTGCCCCTGATCATCTTAGCTAATAGCCATTGATGAACCTGTCCTTCATGAACTTATCCACTTCTTTTTTTTGGGTCCTGCTTACACTTTTGACTATCACAACAACCCATGACAATGAGTTCCACAAGTTAGTTGTGAGATGTGTGAAAAAGTGCTTCCCCTTGTTTGTATGAAACCTGTTGTCTACTAATTTTATCAGGTGACCCCCTGGTTTTTGTATTGTGTGAAATGATAAATAATGCTTCTCTATGGACTTTTTCAATGCCATTCATGGTTTTATAGACCTCCATCATATTCCCCCTTTGTTGTCTCTGTTGTAAGGTGATCAGCTCTAATATTTTAGTCTCTCCTGAGACGGAAGCCATCTCATGCCCATGATCATCTTTGTTGCCCTTCTCAGAACCACTATATTCTTTTTGAGATGGGGCAACCAGAACTGGAAACAGTATTCAAGCTGTGGGAGCACCACGGATTTATATAGTGGCATTATGATATTTTCTGTCTTATTTTCTATCCCTTTCCTATTATCTCCAAGATCTTTCTTGGTGGTAATTGTGTACATGTAGTTGGGATTATTTTTTTCCAATGTGCATGATTTTCCACTTATTAGCGCCGAATTTCATCTACCATTTTGTTGCCCAGTCACCCAATTTTGGGAGATCTCTCTGCTTTGGAGGGAGATCCTCTCAGTTTGCTCTGGACTTAATTGTGTTGAATAATTTTGTGTCATCTGCAAACTTGGCCATGTCACGGTTTACCCCTTATTCCAGATCATTAAGGAATATCTTGAACAGAACTGGTCCCAGTACAGATCCTTGGGGGATTCTGCTATTCACCTCTTTCCATTGTGAAAGCTGACCATTTATGCCTATCCTTTGTTTCCTATCTTTCAACCAGTTACTGATCCATGAGAGGACCTTCTCTTTTATCCCATAGCTACTTAGTTTCCTTAAAAGCCTTTGGTGATGGACCTTGTCAAAGGCTGTCTGAAAATCTAAGTACACTATATTGACTGGATCACTCTTATACACATGCTTGTTATGTTCCGGCTAAGTACTCTGAGTACCAAGTCTCACTTTCAGCTCCCATGTCATTGGTCGTCAATGCTGTAAATGAACAAAACAGAGAACACCATCCCAGAGCCATGCCACATGATCCAAGACACTATTTGGCTGGAAAAGCTAATTATCAAGTTGTAATTGCTAAATATAATTACACAAATTACACCAAATTAAACTCTTTTATTAACCATCTGCCTCAAGAACAAAGAGCAATTCCAGGCTATCATTTCCTCTAATGAGAAAAATAGGGAAGAACACCAACTCTTGCAAGTAAAATCTAAATGTATAATAAGAAAGGCCAAAAAGAATTTGAGAAGTAACTTGTTAAAGATGCAAAAAACTAACAGATAGGGCAAGTCTACACTACAAAATTAAGTCCACCTAAATTACATTGACATAGAGCCACCACAGCAATTAGATCACTTTTGCACGTCCACACTATGCTACTTGTGTCAGCAGTGCACATCCTCACCAGGAGCTCCTGCACCAATTTAATTTAAGGGGCATAGGTGTCCTCTAGGCAGCAGATAACTAGAGTGGTCATCACTAATCGGAACAGATTTCCAATAAGTTAGACAACATTTATACCCTTAGATCTAAGCGTATCCCAGGAAGGAAAAGTATTCTTCAGAGAAGAAGACCTTTCAGTAATGAGAGGATGAGAAACAAGAACAAGCTTCCAAAGGCCTCCAAAACTATGTACAGAAGTAAATAAACTAATAAATTAACTTACCTAACAAAACCGTCCCTTAAAATAAATATGTACAGGAAGAGAAGCGAAGCTAATCTAAGAAGTGAGCACTGCAAGTCGTGTTCCATCTGAGGCTGAAGAAATTAAGGTGGAACTGAAAGAAGTTCATCTGACACTGCCTATATACCCAGGGCATAAAGATAGGTAGGGTGCATGTGAGGGCCCAATAGGCACTGCTACCAAAGTCTCCAGTCAAAGACATATGGGGTGCATGTGCACATGAAGTAGAGCATCCTTAGGGATGTTACTTGAAAAAGAACAAGTATTATTGATCATGGTTAAATTTTGCGAAAGTGCCTAAAGTCAGGCACCTACATCTATATTTAGGAATCTAAATTGCCTGATTTGTGAGGTACTGATTTCAATAGGAATTGCGTGCTGGTTCTGCAGCACTTTTAAATATCAGGCCATCTATGTAGGCTTTTTATATTAAATCTGTACCTGGGTGCCACCTTTAACTGGGATCAAATGGGAAAGGATTAATTTCTTAATCCCATATCCATGAACGTCTCTAATATGGCAACCAACAATAGACTGCATTTGAAATGTATAGTTACTTCATTTCCATTGTGTACCTACAAACCTTCATAACCCCTAATCCTGCAGATGGATTCTTCTAAATTTTGTGTTAAGCCTGTTTAATATATCCTGCTATTCAAATAACTTGTTTTTAAAGAAGTATCAGACTTGGAAGCCAGTTAGATGCAGATGGTTCTTTACAGAACAATGGTGTCCTGCTCAAAAAGTTCCTTCCCAGGGGTGTTTCATAGGAATTTCAAACCCTGAACTAGGTCAACTTTGAAATACCCAACAGTCTTCCTGTGAGAAGAGCAATGTAACCAACGTGGTATGTAGATTTCTATATGATGTTATTCCTCTGATATTTTCTCTGATCCCATGTCCAAGACTATTTTAGTGCATTTTGCCCTATTTTTATAATTTTTACTATACTAAGATTTGGTGTCCAAAAGCAGTGAGAAATTAAAATAGATTGAAAACTGATTGATTGAAAGATTTAATTATTTCCAGTCAAAATAGAGAGGACCTGAGTAGATTAGTTCACTTGTTCACAGCAGGTGACATTCACTACTGTGCAGAGGACCAGTGCAAGGCATATGTAACACTTCAGTCCCATTTAGGCTCTCAAAATTGGCTTAAGGGTTGCACTAAAATTGCAGTAGTCTAGCACATGGGTGAATTTTACCCTGTATGTCATTTCAATCCCTCCCACACTGCAAGAGAACTAACAGAACAGACACGTCATCAAGAAAATACCAACCACTGTTCATGAAAATTATAGGACCCAAAGGAAATGCAAGAAACCCCCTTGAACACCACAATCTACCGTGAAGCAGTATTGAAAGAGATTAAAAATGAATGCTGATATTCACAATAAAATTAGTGCTTAGATTCGTAATTTGATGGAAAATTCTCTAAAACACTAAACCTAAAGAAGAAAAGCCACAGGAGTTCATTATTCTTCCTTTCCCAACTGGAGGATTTAATCAACACCATGTAATTTGCTGGGTACTGTTTTAAATTGCCATGCACATATGCCCTCTGAGTTTACAGAAATGTCAGCCTGTTTCAAAGCAGATAATGTCTCATTCTGTTCTCAGTTACACTGATGTAAATCAGGAGTAACCCCACTGAAGTCAAAGAAGTTATACTAGTATAAAGCCAGTTTTGGATCAGAATGAGACACTGCATCTCTAGCAAATGATCTAATACAGGATAGTTGAAACAGCAGACACAATACTAAATCAACTAAATTCATATCTGGAATGTGGTAAGCAGCACCCAGCATAAATTAGTGACATCATATGTAGCACTGTCAAAAGTGAAAATGGGTGAATAATTTTTAGTGAATACTTTATTTGATTAATTTTACCTTTTTCTATTTGTGAATTGCCCACTTACAAATTGCAACATTCATCAGCATATTGAAATTACTTGATGAATAATTTTTCATGAATGGTCTCTAGTCTGTAGCTCCTTTGCAAGCAGTTTGTTGTAAGTATATGAGAGATGAAATTTGAACTAGTTTGACTGGACACAGATAATGTGGTACATTTCTATTGCCTTATTGGAAGGACAAAACTCTTAGAGTCAGGTTTCCTGTACAAATACTCATGGTTACAAATTTGAAAATTACTTTCCATAAATATTCTGCAATATTTATGTACAATTTGCTCTTTCCACGAATATTCTTGACAGTAAAATTATTTGCTAGAATATTCATGGAAAGTAAACACAAAATGATCACAAAAACAGCTGAAGTTGAATGAAGTTTTTAAAAGTCAAACAAATACTCACTGAAAACCTTTTGTGGCATTTGTCTCCTTTAAAGACAAAACACTGATTTGTTTTAATAGCCTCGTTCATTTGGGAGCATTTTAAAGTACAAGAAAACAAAGAATAAATGTGATGATAATGATAATTCTTCTCAAACTGAGAAGGTGTGGCTTTCAGGATATTTTTGACAGAGAGGCTTCATTCTTCCATAGAATCATAGGGCTGAAAGGGACCTCAAGAGGTCATCTAGTCCAGTCCCCTGCACTCATGGCAGGACTAAGTAATATCTAGACCATCCCTAACAAGTGTTTGTCTAACCTGCTCTTAAAAATTGCCAATGATGGAGATTCCACAACATCCTTTATTCCAGTGATTAACCACCCTGACAGTTAGGAAACTTTTCCTAATGTCCAGTCTAAATCAACCTTACTGCAGTTTGAGCCCATTGCTTCTTGTCCTGTCCTCAGAAGTTAGAAAGAACAATTTTTCTCCCATCTTCTTGTAACAATCTTTTATGTACTTGAAAGCTGTTATGTCCCCTCTCAGTCTTCTCTTTTCCAGGATAAACAAACCAGTTCTTTCAGTCTTGCCTCATAGGTCATGTTTTCTAGACCTTTCATCATTTTGATGCTCTTCTCTGGACTTTCTCCAATTTGTCTACATCTTTCCTGAAATGTAGCTCCAGAACTGGACACGATACCCCAGATGAGGCCTAATCAGCGTGGAGTAGAGCGGAAGAATTACTGCTTGTGTCCTACTTACAACACTCTTGCTAATACATCCCAGAATAATGTTCATTTTTTTGCAACAGCATTACACTGTTTACTCGTATTTAACTTGTGGTCCACTATGACCCCCAAATCCCTTCCTTGAGTACTCCTTCGTAGGGTGTCATTTCCCATTTTGTACATGTGAATCTGATTGTTCCTTCCTAAGTGGAATACTTTGCATTTGTCCTTATTGAATTTCATTCTGTTTACCTCAGACAAATTCTTCAGTTTGTCCAGATCATTCTGAATTATAATCCTATCCTCCAAAGCACTTGTAGCCGCTTCCAGCATTGTATCGTCTGCAAACTTAGTAAGTGTGCTCTCTATGCCATTATCTAAATCACTGATGAAAATATTGAACAGAACTGGACCCAGAACTGATCCTTGCAGCCCCCCACTTATTATGCCCTTCCAGCATAACTGTGAACCACTAATAACTACTCTCTGGGAATGGTTTTCCAACCAGTTTTGCATCCACCTTATAATAGCTCCATCTAGGTTGTATTTCTGTAGTTTGTTTAAGAGAAGGTCATGCGGAACAGTATCAAAAGCCTTACTAAAGTCAATATATACCGCATCTACTGCCTCCCCTCTATCCACAAGGTTTGTTACCCTGTCAAAGAAAGCTATCAGGTTGGTGTGACATGATTTGTTCTTGACAAATTCATGCTGACTGTTACTTATTACCTTATTATCTTCTAGATGTTTTCAAATTGATTGCTTAATTATTTGCTCCATTATCTTTCCGGGTACTAGAAATTAAGTTGACTGGTCTGTAATTCCCTGGGTTGTCCTTCTTTCTTTTTTTGTAGAGGGGCACTATATTTGCCCTTTTCCAGTCTTCTGGAATCTCTCCTGTCTTCCAAGACTTTTCAGAGAAAATCACTTGATAATCATTGTGGGCTCTAGCTGTGATGGCAGTAGTGCATAAATTCAAAAACAATCTTTGCTGCACCAAGAGAAACTAAAATATGGGTAGAAGTTATTAAAGTTTTCATTATAAAATCTGCCTGTTAAGTTTGCAGAAGTTTCACAAAAATAAAGCAGTTTTATGGAACATCATGGAAAATATTTCCTGTTACTGGATGTTTGCGGACAATCAGAAATGCCACTTTTGCTTGAAAAGCCAGACTGGTGAATTTTGAAAAAGATGAGGGGAAATCTGGTGCCTCTTAGAGGCCACATATTGTAGAGGATGAAACATAGAGTTGGGACCTTTAGCTTTACTGCCACCTGTGTCACTGAATGGTCTTAATAATGCTTCGTACGTATGGGTGTCTAATACTTTGCAAACAGATAATGATGTAAAGTATTTTCCTTTAAACGTCAATTATATTATGATAGGAACCTATCATGAAGTACAGTTAAAGAATCAAACAGATACACTTTACCAAATTCTGACTCAGGAAAAAAGCACTTATTGATTTCAATCATAGTTTTGCCTCAGTAATAACAAAGGAAAAATTTCTAAAATGCTTTCCTTTAGATCTTTACTGAGCTTCTGAAATATGCATTTGCTTTCCTCAATCACCCTGTCCCTATTCTGTTCCTGCTAGCATCACAAGCCAAAGCAACCTGAGCCAGAGAGTCTTTCTTATAAGTCTTGTGGAGAGGTTTAGCTGACTTCCATTGATAAAAGAAACCAAAACTCCCATTTACTTCAAATGGGGCCGGATTTCACCCATGATGTTGGAATCAATAACATTTTAAACAACTGAAAAAATTAAAGTCCTGGAAATTTAGTAAAAGCTCATTTCTTCTACCTTTTGAAAAATGACAGTAAAAGGAAAAAAATCATACATTTTTAGTGTATGTTAAATATATGGCTTATCTCTGCATCTTTTTTTGTTTGTTGGCATTTTTATTCTTGCTGTACCTTGAGGACAGAAATGGATGCAGTGTGGGCATATCCCTTCAGTCATTATTTTTTTAATATGCTGGGCATAAATATTATGCTGCACCATTTCGTACATACTGTAGGTTTTTTATTTCTGTAACCAGAATTTGTTTCGGAGTTTCATGCTTGATTTGTGCATAAGTTAAAACACAAAGATAAAATTTCCTGGTTTCTCAGTATGTAACTGGAGTATAACTGTGCAAGTTTTACTGTCCAGTGCTTTAGGGATAGGTGCATTGTGTACTGTAAATTGATGTACAGACAGAGAGGCTGATTTCTTCACATCACCAGCTGATTCCAGCAAAAGCCTCACCGAACTAGTCAGAAAGGACTTTAAAAAATAAACTCTGGATGCGATCAGCTTTTTGAGTAATTAGTCATTAAAAACTGGTGTCTGTGTAGGTCTCTTGCAAACAAAATTTCATTGCTACCAGTGTCTGATGTTCTGTGTGTCTGAGGCAAAAGCTTCAGAATATTAATGAGACCAGTGAAAAGTGAAACTGGAGGTAAGCCAGAAAGGAAACATGATTACGCTTTTCTTCACAAGGAGTATCTTAGGCACCCATCACCAGGGTACTTGGTGAATTTTATCATTAAAATGCATATTTAACATTACCCCATAACGGCTAATGAATTGATTCTGCCCTAATCCACCTCTATCCATTGACCAACAAAGCCAACCAAACTAAAATCCCACATTCCACAGAAAACACAAGGAAGTAAAATGTAGCCAGACACGAACTCTGATAAACCACCAGAAGAATCCACAACATGAAATAAAATCAACTAGGCTTAGTGTCATGAAGAACAGGGTAAAGGATTTGGGAGACAGCTATCACACATCATCCCAGGGTGTAAAATGTTTATATTGCTCTGCATAGCAAATAGAGCAGGGGTGGACAAGGGTTCAAATAGAAATCTAAACCAAAGGTAGTTAAACCTGCTAAAAAAGCACAACCTAGTTGTTTTTCTGTGTGTCTGGTAACTGTAAGTTGAAGTTGTAGCTTCAGCAGATGAGTAATGTGATCATTTCACTATGCCTATCCATTGTAGCCTGTGTGCTAGGAAACCATTGTTGGAGCACAGGTGACAGGAAAGGACCATCCAAAAGGGACCCTGCTCCCCAGGAGCCTATTCCCAGAAAGTAGGGTGGACAACTGACCTCTTCACCATGTAAACGCTTTGTCCTTGTACAAATAAGCCCTAATTTTTTTAATTGTGTCCAAACAATTACGCATAAATTTGCATGCAAAATTACCGCATCTGGAACACGAATAAGGTAATTTTACATACAAACAGAGTTTGTAATTACCCCACTTAAGTGCACTATCATGTTCAATGCATACATAGATTAGGAGAGTATGTGTTTTTGCAAACCAAACTGTAGGTGTGCAATTTTAAAAACAAGGCCCAGAATGACCCATTACTGAGAATTGTTTTTTTAAACTAGAGATTCTTTAAATTCCTGAATGTACAGGCAAAATTTGCAAGATTAAGCAGCTTTGTATGTAATAAGAGACTCAGCCAAACCTGTTCTCCCTATTACTAAGCACTATTTCCTTCGTCCACTCTCTTTGTATGGGTCCCTAGAAACTCAAATGCATTGACTGAGCAGCACATTTTTGAATAACTCCCAAATGTCTCCCAGAAGGTGGATTGCTGTGAACTAGTATATAATAGCATTAGGCATGTCAGTCATATCTTTGTATATGCCCCACCACTCATCTCTGGTGTCACACAATTGCCACTCAAAAATGAGCTATTTAAAGGGTCTCATCACACCACAATCCTCACTGCTTTACTCACCAGCATCACTTTCCCACCATTCTGAAAACTGTTTCGAGGAAAACAGAGGCAGATTATGAAGAGGGAAAGTGAAAAGGAGGAAAATGAGAAGAGGTAGGAGAAAGAAAGAGAAGAGGAGGGATGAGGGAAATTACCTCTGATGCCACCATTCCACCAAAATGCGATTTTTTTCTTTTTTACTGGTTCAAATTTTTTCTTTTTATTTGGGAGAAGCAATGAAAGACTTTACATTTAAAATAGAAAGGCAATCTCATATTTTACAGCACAGTCAGCAGGGAGGCCAGGAATGTGCCATTATTATAAATTGTTAGGCATCTAGAAGGAGCTTATTGTAAGATCTGTGAGAATGGCTAAGAGATCATATGGTATTATCAATGCAACCCTCTTTCTCCTCAATGTAAGCCCAAGAACACAGTTTTAGATCGTGTGCTAATGAAGTAGAAGACTCATGACATTGCTCCTTGTTACAGGAGTTCTAGCAAATATTTCTGAGAGCAGATATCAGGTTACATAGCTGGGGTGAAAATTACATTGAAGATATTTCTTTTTGACAAGGATAACAAGGAGATTCTATGGAGAAAAGCAAGGACTGCTCCCAATGGTCAAATAATTTGAATTCACCTCATTAAAAAAGGGAACTATTTCAGAAACAACAGCAGAGCAGAAAATAGATGAGTTACAGAAGACAGTGCATAGGCAAAAATGTTCCAAACTAATGTTTTGAACTGATTTCAGTTCAGAATACAAACTTATTTTAGGTGCTCAGCTGCAGAAGCTAAGCTCTGAGAAAGTCATTTATTTGAGATGAGAATAAGATAGATGGCATGCTATTAATTATTATTGTTAAAAATTCTCATACAGAACCAGAAATGTATACCACATACTAGCGTTGCCAGGTGTCCAGTTTTTGACCTGAAAGTCCAGTTGAAAAAGCAGACTTGGCAGTGTCCAGTCAGATGTATTGACCGGACACCAAAAGTCCGGTTACCACAGGTGGGAGAGGGAAGTGGCAACCTGTCGCCTGGCCTTGCAGAGGTAACTCGTGCAGCAGCATGCATGCACTGGTTCAGGCGGCCCCTTTAAGGAGCACGGTTTGCAGGGCGGTGGTGGAGGACAGAGTGAGAACAGTGTAAGGCACTCTCAGTAGGCATGGAACATTCTCCGAGAGGGAAGGCCTGCGAGCTGCCCCACCAGCCAGCACTTCCCCCAGCTGCTCACTCAGGCAGCTCTGGGGCAGGGAGGGCTCAAGCAAGTGGGGAAGGAGGCTGCTGGCCAGGCAGTGCAGAGGGAGACGGGAGGCCGCCAGGCAGGAGGGCCATGTGCTACAGTGGCGTACCAATGGGGCAGCTCCCTGGGTGCTGGCTTGGGGGGAAGTGCCAGCTGGGCCCTTCATGACACACAGGGAGTGGGCAGCACAGGAGGCTCGGGGGGGTAGCTGGATGGAGCCCAGAGGCAGGTGGGGGGTGGGGAGCTGTAGGTGACCAGGAGGAGGAACTTCCCCCTGCTACTTCCTTGCCGGGGGTGAGGCCCCCCCACCTGATAGGGGGAGCTGGCCCCGGATCTGATTGCGCTGTGGGGCTGGAGCAAGAGAGGCGGGTGCCACGCAGCAGGTAAGTGTGAGGGTAGGGTGGCTACGGAGCCTGGCCAGTGCCGGGGAGCCACTGCTTTGAGCACCAGAAAGTCCCCAGGAGGAGGAAATCAGCGTGTACAGACCCCCTCGTCCTCAAGGCAGCAGGGGGGGGGTGCCATCTGATGGGAGCCAGGGACCCTTCCTGCACTGTGCAGGGAGCATGTAAGGTGGGGAGAGTGGCGCAAATGCAAGCATTGGTCCCCAGGCACCAGAGATCCATGGTATGCCACTGGCGTGCTAGCTCACCAGCAGGGCTTCCTGGCTGTTTCTGTGTGCCCACAGCACTCTTCTGACCTGCACTTCCAGGCAGCCTGCTGGAGTGGGGTTTGCAAGTACCTTGGGGCTGGTCATGATGTAGTTGAGGAGGAAGAGCAGCAATTGATGGGAGGTGGAGGGGACGAGAGCAAGTGGGGGCAGGACCTCAAGGGAAGAGGTGGAGCAGGAGCAGGGCCTCAGGGGAAGAGGTGGGACAAGGGATATCCAGTTTTCATAAATTAGAAAGTTGGTAACCCTACGTTTTGCAAACGTATAGCAGATAAAGAAAAGTTCCCTGCCCTGAGTAGATCCAACAGGTGAGAAAATAGGTCCAAACAGAGTAAACATGATACAAAGATTTTGAAATGGGCTTGTTTGGACTCCAGAGAGATATAAACAGTTTTGTTTATTTTACGAACAACTTTCAACACATTAGCCAAGATTTTTCAAAACCAACTAGTTATTTTGAATGCCCCACTTAGGATACTCTAAAGAGGCCTGAATTTCAGAGGATGGATATGCAGCATCTGAAATTCAGGGCCCTTTAAGGAATTTCAAGTTGGGTTACTTTGACATCCTTATTTCTTAGTGAGGCAAAAATTGAGATCTGGATTCGGACTCCTTCAAATTTTTATTTGGATATGGGGTTTGGTGCATATTCATCTATTAAAAAAGATATAAATCTGTATTTTGTGCTTGAGGAGAAAAAAGCATTTATTCCTGATGTAAAATCATCCATTCAATGAGTTAAAACTCATTTGATTGGAAAACTGTTGACCTTTAGAAATGAGGATCACCAGTTTATATATAAACACAGAGAGAGAGAGAGAGAGCGAGAGCGCTAATATAAAACTAGTTCAAGACAAAACATTGAAGACACACCTTAGGGAATGCTTTGTGTGTTTGGCATTTTTTCCTAAAATGACTTTACAATGTTAAAAAAATCCTTTCAAACTTAAGTGGGAGAGGAAATTTGATGAGACTTTGATGACATGTGGACCAATATAATGTCACAGCATACCATGTATAATTTCTGTTGTTTCAGGAGAGAGTGAGAATACCACAATATAAAATTGTGACTAGATTAGACTTGAGACTGGATGGGCTCCTGCCTATTTTCTCATCATAACTATCTGGCAAATATTGAGAAAGGATGAAATCAAAATGATGCCCTAAAATATCTGGGATATATAGAAAGACAGATGTTGCAATTATTCTATGTGGGGTCTGAACCTGGAGTCCTTACATGGACGATGCTGCCATTTTTCCTCTCTCAAACAGCACCCTCCAATAGGAGTTTTGCCTGAATAAAGCATGCAGGATGAGGTTCCATCCTTTTTGGCCCAATATTCTAAGTAGTAATAGTTATTATTTATAATCAGATTTATTTTTAAAAAGGGGAACACCTAGCCAAAGCTCTAGAAACTATCCAATAAATTATTGAAACAAAATTAAATCATCCACAGAACACCAAACTCTCCTCTCCCCACATATATGACTTCTCCCAAAGGCCCACTATTGTTGCAAGATCTCAGGAACACTTACGAGATGGACACCGATATGAGGAAACAGCAGTTTATTGATTGGTACCAATCGTCCCAGCGGAATCTTTTCCAAAAGCTGGGCCCCGATTATGATGGGGCGAAGCCTTATATACCTTACAAGTTTACATGAATATTCATACATTACATCATTAGTTTTTCAGAGATACATACATCAGCAACTCATGGATTGGCTCGTTAGTATTTCTTAACCATAATCACACCTCTTTCCAGAAGTGGGCCTTACTCTTGTGATCATTAGTCTATTGGTAGTTTATAGAATTGCTGACTTGTTGTTACTAGGGGGAAGTCGGTGAAGGGGCTTGCTGAGGAGTTGCTGATCTAGGGGTTAACATAAGTTCTTTAAGAATTTGCTGAATTAAGGGAAGTCAGTGGCCTTGCACAACTAGGGACTTAGCAGCTTTTTAACTTGTTCGTTATAATAGTGTTATATTAGGGTCAAAGGAATACATACAGGTCAGTTAATATAATCACTTATAAAGCACAAAGGTATCGGTATACAGAGATATCTATAATCTTCTGGGGTTAACTCACACAAAAGTACTGTTACGAGATTACCGCAGGAAGGGGGACAGAAAAGGGGGGTTTCCAGACACAGGTTGTCCCCGGCCCAATATAGATTTCAGGAAAGTCATGGCTTCTAACCGCAAGGGCGGTTGTGAAAGTGCTGTCTGGGCTGTCTGGATATTAGATATATAAAAGTCAGGGATACAAATGCAGGCCTGCAATCAAAGTTTCTTTCAAAGCATAAAGATCCTTTAAATAATCTTATAATATTGTGGGGACCTGGTCTTGCCTCACTATAAGGTCAGAAGAGACCAATATGATCATCTAGTCTGACCTCCTACACAATGCAGGCCAAAGAACCTCACCCACCCACACCTGACATTCACAGAGCAGCTACAGATGATGGAGCACCGTTTCTGGGCCCAAGAAATGATCACTGACTGGTGAGGTCACATGGTAATGTAGTTTTGGGATGACGAGTGGTGGCTGCAGAACTTTTGGATGCACAAGGCCGCATTCTTGGATCTGTGTGCCAAGCTCGTCCCAGCAAACAGGGACACCAACAGAGAGATACAGTGAGAGTGGAGAAACAAATGGCAATCATGCTGTGGAAACTTGCAATGCTGGATTGTTACCAGTCAGTGAGACATCATTTAAGAGTGGGAAAATCCACCGTAGGGTCCGTTGTCATGTCAGATTTATGACCCTGCACGCTTACATCAATGTCCACAGCAACTCATGTAAATAGATGGCTCTTGCAGAAAGTTCTGATGGCCAATAGACCTGGGGCATTTTAGTCTGCAGGAGAAGCCTGTTCCAGAGTTGAGGCCTCCTCAGAGACAGTGCTCTATTGTTAATACTCTTTTTTAATTCAAAGGGAATCTACTTTGAGTGCTTATGCTGATTACAATATGGCAGTATGGCATGAGGAAAGAGGGGATCTCTCAAGTAACAAGTCCCAACCCATTTACAATTTCTGTAGTTCAAAACCAGCACCCTAAATTCAATCAGAAACCAATAGGTATCCATTACAGATCATGGAGCACCAGTGACAAAGAAAAGGTTCAGAGGTGACTTGATCACAGTCTGTTAGCACCTACATGGGGAACAGAAATTTGATCATTCAAGGCTCATTAATCTAGCAGAAAAAGGTATAACAAGATCCATGGCTGGAAATTGAAGTTAGACAAATTTAAACTAGCAATAAGGTGTTTTCTTGGACTGGGTCTACACTGACGGCAGCAAATTCGCTGCCGTCAGATCAATTGCTCTGGATCGAGTGAGCAGTCTGTGTAGACCTGCTCAGTCGATCCAGCAAGGGATGCAGGAAAACCACCCGGGTAAGTGGCGTAGTGCTGCGTCGAAGGAAATGCTGTTCCCTTCGATGCAGTGCAGTGTGGATGGCACGCAGAGCAGATGCTGTGAAGTGGACGGCAGATGTGCAACCCCCTTCCTTCACTGGGTTACTTGGGAACAGGCAACACTCATCAGTATGCAAGGATGCCTAAGGTTTTTAACAATAAAGGAGATCCTGAGTATCCCAGTGTTGATGGGGGTAGTTGGGATTCCTCTGTCCATCCCTCTGCTGCAGTCCCTTTATTTCTAAAACAAATTAAAATTGGCGGTGCCTCCACCTGGCTGGCCCCTGCACACACTCAATAGTGGCTTTGGGAGCTGCCAGGACTAGACCTAGTCTAAAATTATAATAATCCGAGACATAAGTCGAATTTAACAATTGCAATTATGCAAACTAAACATCCAATATCCTTAAATTAGAGTTAACAACCTTTACTTAACAAAATAAAGAAACATGGCATAACAGACTGAAATTAAACATAAACCACAGGGGCAGTTGAATAAACCAATTAATAAAAACAGTATTCAACTTATCTACCAGGCATTCACAGTGCCATTATTTACCCCTCCTTTGGCATGTGCACTCCCCCAGAGTTCAGGCCCTGACCCCTTTCTTGCATGGGCGCGCTTGAAAATCTGTAGTAGGAGAGAGCGCTCTGTGGGTTCACTGCACCAGTTCAGCCAAAGCATCAGACTGGAGATTGGCAGTCCTGGCCCTGCTTGAAGGGACTGTGTCTTGGCCTCTTCTCTGTCCCTGTCAGTCTCTCTGCTGTGCCTACCTTACAAGCCCTCTGCAGCTCTGTGCTCGATCCCCACGTCAGCAGGCTCCCAGCAGCAGACAGAGGCAATAGCAAGCTTGGGATCTTGTCCACAAGCAGCCACAGCAGCAGCAGCATTGAGACGCAGCCAGCACCTTCCAGCCTGGGCTGCCTCCGCCCCAGCACCAAAATGGAGTCTCCACATGCCTTTCTCTCACTCCTGGGATGGGAAGAGTCTCTCTCTTTTCCCCAAGGCATCATGGGAGTTGTAGTCCCCAGGCTCTTCCCAGCCGTAATTAAGTTGATAGGCCCCTAAAGTACAAGGTGCCTACATATGCAAGTGATTTATGTCACTTGCGTATCCCCCGTCGACTGCCACCGAATCCCGAAGGTAAGTGTAGACCAGGCCTTGGTTTTGTTTTTTTCTTTACACAGGGTAATTAACTATCAAAACAATTTACTAAGAGATGGGCTGAATTCCCTCCCATCACTGGACATTTTAAAATCAAAATTGGATGTTTTTCTAAAACATATTCTGTAGTTCAAAAAGGAATTAATTCAAGGAAGTCCTATTGCCTGTGCTATACAGGAGATCAGACTAGATGAGCACTATGGTCCCTTCTGGCCTTAGAATCTTTTTGCTGCCATCAAGGAGGCTTAATAGGCAAGCCACTGTATTCTGTACCAGCTTAAGCAGCATTCAAAGTACTGATAAAATGTGTGTGTGTGTGTGTATATAAATATAAAAGAGGCAAAAAAGCACTGCTTTATGTTTAAAATATGAATACTCTTAAGACAATGAAGGAGGTGAAAAGCTGCCCTTTAACTTTTTTTTTTTTTTTAATTATATAGAAAGCATCACTCTTGCAGCATTCAGATCTCATAGTAAATTTCTTTTCTTTAGAGATCAAGGCTCCTCTGGTGAATAATCTTTTGACAAACCATAAAGCAAAAAATCAAACAAACACATCCATGCAATTCTTAACCTCAGTAGGAACTGCATTCCCGTATTGAGGACAGAATTTGGCACTTATTGTATAAATCAGTCCTACACTTGATTCACACACCTATATATTTTACGTGTTCTTTCTTTGTATGTTTGATCTGTAGTTATTTTGGGGTCAGTTCTGTCTGGGTCTCAGATTGGCCAGCTGAGTAAAGATAACTCTAAAAAACATAGTGATCGAACAAACAGGAAACATAAGATTTGTGTGTTCACTGCCAACATCCACCTACATCCGCGGATATTTAAAGACATGCTGATGAACAATAGCATTGTGGTCAAACTCCTGAAAAGCTACTTCCTGCAGAGTACACATCTAAGAATGTCTAAGAATGACATCCCAGTAACAGTATCACTCCTAATGCTTTGGAATCAAAATTTTCTCCTTGCATCCTATGCAACCCCGGTTCAAATCAACAGATTTCATGAGGTGTAATTTGGGGTATAATTTGGTCCTTTGATCTGCTACCTAGACGTGTCACAAATGGAATGACATAAAAAGTGATGCTAGTAGGTTAACACTTTGGTATTTTAATGGTACAGGCAAGAAAATATTTCTCAAGCCTCAGACAGCCAGCTAGCTTTTCCAGTTGGAGAAAACTGACACTTTGGTATAGTAGAGATACTGTAAGTGAACTAGTTTGCATAAACTAAGAAGGAACATACAACTTTATCCAAAACATAAACTGAACATCTCTTGAGGTTCCAAGAAGTGCAGTTAACTTTCTATTCATTTATTTAATTTTCAGCTGCCTCATTCCTTTTCAGTTTGAGACAAACAGCAGCAGAAATACCAAAAAAACCCACAAAAATCTTCTTTTTGCTAGCCTAGGTTCTCAACCAAAAGTAGATCAGATACATTCAAATAAGCTTTTGTTAAGAAACTGAATACTTCTTCATAGAGTTTGACCTTGAACCATCTCTGGCACCAGCCTCTGTCTACAATTACAGTAAGTGAAAAGCAATTCTGTTCTATGTTTCTCTTAACAAACCCTGTTAGTGAAGGACAACGATTATTGAGGCTTTATTTCTCTGATTTCTCTTAAGCACATGCATTCAGTTATGGAACCACTCAATGCCATTCTTATCATAGGTGCCAAACTGCTGCAGTAATATTGCACTATCCTATGCTACAATGCTCCCCATTGAACTTTAGTTTTAAGTGCAACAGTGGTTCATTTCCTGTTTAACAGGAAATAAAAAGACAGATTTCCAACATTTGTGGAAACAATCTAGTCAAAAATCTAGACAGTGGGGAGGGGTTGGAAAACCCTTGATCTCAAACAATTAGAGGAAGGCAGTAGGTGAAAATATGTAATCAGGCTCTTTATAGTAAAAGGTTGGAGTTTCAGATATAAATGATGCAATTCAGCTTTTACAGGGGTTAGATGTCCTTTGCATTTATAGATATGGACAGTAGAAGGGTTTATTCTGTTTATTTGATTTGAAGCCACATCTTCTGTTTGGGTCCCTATGCCCTTCCAGCGTTCCATTGACATCAGTGGGACTCCACGTGGCTGTGACGGTCTGTTCATATAGATCTGTCTGCAGGATCAAGGACTGGATTTGCAGTTACCTTTGACTTTAAAGCAAAAAGGTACCACAGACTAGCAAATCATAAATGAATCTGACTCACACAGTCTGCACTGAATGGATGTGATGGCCTGAAACTCTGTGGTCAGCCCTTTCAAAAGATTATGATACATTTTGTATGAAGTATGCCTCATGAGGTCTCATATGAAAATTCATAATTTGCTGATCATTATTGACCTGGTAAAATGTGTGTGGCAACATTGTTAAAATTATAAGATTCCTCTGTATGGTATTTCTCTGTATGGTGTTCCAAGTCTGGGGAGCAGCCACAAACCAGTTCCCCAGAAACAAAAAGGCATGCTGATGCCTCAGCCAGGTGTAAACTAAATCAAATGGATCATCACCTGGTTAAGTGGCCACTCCTTGGCAAGAAAGAGGGTGTGGGTGAAAAATCTACATTTTGACAAAGAAATAACTTGGGTCCCATCCACACAGACTTTCTGTCTCCTGAACCACAGCTGGAGATGATTCTCAAAGAAGAAGAAGAACTCTAAGAAGAGAGAGCACATACCAAATGATCCCTCTCTTTCTTCCTGCCCACAGCAGCCACAACAACTGAAGAACAAAGAAAGCAGCACTGGACTAGAGGAGGGATCCTGACTGAAAGAAATGTCACCAGTAAGACTGCTGAAACGTGATGAGAGAGACTGCTTTGAATTCACTTAGCTTGTTAAGTTAGGCATTAGATACATTTACTTTTTTCTTGTAACCTATTCTGACTCATACCTCATTATTTACATCCAATTAAAATGTATCTCTTTGTCGTTAATACACTTGCTTGATAGTTTTATCTAAACCAATGTGGTTGAATTGAAGTGTTTGGGAAACTACTTCAGATAACAGGATTTGTGCATATCATTTTCAATTAATAAAATGACAGACTTTATATGAGCTTGTATTGGCCATGAGAGAGCTGGGCAGCACAAGATGCACATTTCTGGAGAAAGTTGGAGATTAGGAATTTGCTGGGGATGCTCTGCATTGTAATTCAAGGCTGGCTGGTTGCAGCACTCATACACTATAACCGAGAGTAACTTACATGCTGAGGGCTCTGTGAGAACAGACCGGAGCTGGTTGCTCTCACAGTGAAGCAGTGTAAAAGGCACACCGGGTTGGAGAATTGAAGGGACAGAGCTGTTCATCAGTCCAGATTGTGTGGACACGAGCAATGGTCTGATAACAGCCAAAATGGACAAAATTTTCAAAAGCGGCCACTTACTTCATGATCCTCAATTTTTGGATGCCCATCTGAAGACATTCTAGCCTGGATTTTTAGCACTGCTGAGCATGCACAACTCCCACTGGCTTCGAGCATTTCAGAAAATCAGGTCCAAAATGTCTCAAGTTGAACACACAAAAATGGGGTTTAACATAACATATTACATGAGCATTTCAGAGGGTTTAAATAGGAGAATGAAATTAAGCTGTGATGTACAGTTCTGTTTCACAGTCAGAATCATCCGGACTGTGAAGACATCTTCCTTGCTGTCCAACAGCCAAACTTATAGGCAGAAAACATAGTGTAAAAAGGTTATTTGATCTTATATTTTTTGCACATTAACAATAATATTAAAAGAAATGGTTGTATAAGGATGTATCTGATGCCATGCTGGAAAGTATTCAGACTGCAACGTTACAGACAAAAGTATCCACTAACACTACACTATCATTTACTAAAGAGTTATTGAACTCTCAAAAAATTGGCTCAGGGATAGGAAAACCATGGAATCAATTAAATATAACAATTCAAGGATGGGAAGGTTAAAAAAAAAGAACCATAAAGGTCAGTGTCATTAGAGCCATCTTGCTTACATTGTTATAAATACTCTGAAAGAGGGTAAAGTGGCTAAAATTGGTGAGGCCATAAATATGAGGAAACTGACAACTGAGTGCAGATTGAAAAGTCATAGAGAAAGGATCTGGTTTCTCATCAGAGAAATGGCTTTAATATCCCTCCATTGATATACTTTCAAGTAACACACAAGCAGAAGCCATATCTGCTCTATGATTAATTTGTTTTTCTGTTCATCTCTAAAGTGTCACGAAAACCTATGTCACTAGATAAATAGTCGTAACAATAAAAATATGTAAGCTGGCTCATAGCAGTAATATGCATGGGAATTAGCTTAGTATGTGATGTCATTGCAGCATAAACACTTCCAGGCATTTGGATTCCATCATGCTAATTAGATCCAGATATACTGTTTCTGATCTTCCTTACATCAGTTTGATACCAGTGTAACTGTGATATCCTCCCCCCCTGCAATCTGGACTGGTGTGTAGCTGTGTCACCCCAATTCTTCACTCCTGGGCTCTGGCTTACCTGCTTTGTTGTGTGAACCACCCACTCCTGGGTTGGCCCATGCTCAGCCTCCTGAGTGTAATCAGTCCTTGACCTAGTGAAGGCATGCTTCTGGCCAACCACTCATGGGATAGACCCCTCAGCAAACACCCCCAGTCCCAAATGCAACCCCAGGAACCATCATCTTGCAGGGTTCAGTGCTGTACATTACACTCCACAAGCATATTTCCATTTGTCTCTCAATTTATCAAAGAAATTGATATGCACCAGCTCTGTCACTCTGAGTGAGGTCTCTGCACACACTTAATCCACATGCACTGTTTTAGATAAGAGAAACAAATGTTAATTGATAACAGTAAGATTTTAAGTGAATCTAAGTCAGATTATTATACTAAATCAAAGTTAATCACAATTAACTAAAAGATAACTCTCATCTTAAACTAGGATGAATATTCTAGACTCTTTCAATCTATGGTGTTAGTTTACCACACAGGCTGGTTGTGATGCCTCTTGCAACCAGGATACCCCTCCCTGCGAGTAGGTGCCAGTCTTTGATATTGCTTGGAAAATAGATTCCAGGGAAGAGCCCCTAGGTAAAGTGCTTCAGCTTTTAACAAGTTTCCTTAACACCTCCTGGGGTCAGGTAATCGTCCATGTCTGGCAATGGACATGATTTTTCCCTCTTGAGCCAAAATGCTCAAAGCTGCTTAGGCCAGTCCATTGTTCCTGTATGCCTGCCTCTGCAGGGCATGGAAATAAAGAGAAGGTTCAAGCCAAAATAAAATAGAAAGGGGAAATAGATAAACATTTCTTAACTTAATAAAGTTCCATTCAGGGTTTGCTCATGGTGGGGGAAGGATCTTTAACTACTGGATCTAATCTATCTCCAGCCCATTTAGTCTTTCATGAAGATATAAAGTGTACCATTTGGCCCATCTGGATTTGTTTTAGTTGAATAACTTACATTAGCATCTAGTGGCTTGGATCCAAATTTAATTCCTGGTGAACAGGAGCCTTATCCAAAACAACCACGGAAGAAAGGAAAGTATTATACATTTCATGTTTCTACTCGTGTCTCTACAAAGGCACTCAGTAACTCACAGATCAGAGGCAGCCCAATACATGTCCTTTTAGTTTTTTTATAAAACTGATGCGACTTAGGTTTCTAGGTTCCCATCGTAACAATTACAACAATTCCTACCTAGCATTTTCATGAGTAGATCTCAAAGCACTTTACAAAGGCGGTGGTATCGTTATCCCCATTTTACAGCTGGGGAAACAGATGCAGTGCAGTGAAGTGACTTGCCTAAAGTGGTTCAGCAGGCCAGCAGCAGAGCCAGGAATCAAACCCAAATCTCCTGAACCCTGGGCCAGTAGTCCAGCCATTACACCATTGTTTGCATCATGCACAGCACATCAACTACAGAAACAATTCGGTAAATGCAATATATAAAAGAGGACTATATTCCTTTTCTGTGGTTAAGAAGATCTCTTTGGCTAATACCACATTACCTTCTATATGGCTACAGGGTGATATACTTTGCTCACTAAGCTGTCCTTTTGGCATGTAAGGGGGCAGCTATAGAGCATATAAGAACAGTTTAAAACAGGGTGTATTTATCTACCCTTTTCATACCTGAGCATGCAATGACTATTTTTTATTCGCTTAAGGGAAAAGCAGAAATCCATGCGTGCAATTTAAATGGGGATTCTACCCCTTCTCGCTACATATTGAATGCAAGTGGAAAAATCAAAACTCTCTCAGGAAACTATTGAAGCCTGACCAAGTGGAATCTCATCAACAGCTATTTTGGAAACTAGTTCCTCATGTTGATTTAAAAAAAAAGATTAGATGCTTTACAATAAGAATGGTTGATGATAAAAGTTGTGCCATCCTATATTGCAAGTGAAATCTAACACATAGTAACAATACATGTTATGTTAATACTAGATGATGGTAATGAATAGTGAATGATTGGCTTGTTATACTAAAGTGCTTCCATTTGTGATTCATCACAAAATTACTATTATGTGTCCTCTTACTATACCAATCTTAAATGATTGATTAAAATCATATGCTAGTTTTTAAACTCATCTGCTGAAGCAGAACTTTGTACTCTCTTGGATTTTTTCTTCTAGTTGACTAAATTGTTACAGAAGGCTAGAGGATGCTTACTGTGTCCAAGTGGTTATTAAAGAAAATTTGATACCTGGGAATAGTTTGAGGTAATAAGAAGACTTTATTAAGTGGCATTTTATAGGCTGAGAATTATGACACAATCAATCACTGAATAATACAGGGGCGGCCTCACTTACTGACTCCTGGAGCCACATATGATAACCTTGAGAAGTTTGAGAGCCGCAAGACACACATTTTAAAAAATATTAACGCCCTACTTACCATTTCACAGGTAATTATTGCTAGCTCTAGAGGCCTTGTGGATCTCCATCCTGAGAGTAAGTCTGTCCTGTGGTAAGGAGGGGGTTATTGGGGCTTCATCCCATGGCAGGCACCTACTAGGGTCTTATTTTATAAGCCATATAAGTCCTGAACCTCAGCAGGTGCCTTGCATAGGGCGGAAGCCCTGAGAATCCACTTCCCACCACAGGGACACCCCACCCCCAATGCCCACCCCCCGATTTTCTCTGAGATGACCCCAGATCTATTTCCGGCCCCAGGGAAGAACCGGAAAACCAAAGCAGAAAGGAGGGCTGCTAAGGCCCTGGGGACCAGAATCCTGGCCCAGGGGTTAAAGCTGGCCATGGTTGGAAGACAGACCCGGGCAGCAGCTAGGGAAGCAGCCCAGAGAGAGGGGCCCATAGCAGACCCTGAGTCGACCCATACCAAACCAGAAGCCAATGGGGGGGGCGCCCACCCAGAGATGGGACAATTAGGAGCAGGACGGGAGAGCTTCACCCGAGACCAGGCTGATGACCCGAGATATGTCACGGCCAGAGCGGAAGTGGTTGAGGTCAACGGCGTCCCGGTAGAGGGAAGAGCTCAGGGCCAGGGGCCGTATTTCGTGGTAAAGGGGGACCTGCTGTATCGGGTCACGGAGATGAGTGGGGAAAAGGTATGGCAACTACTCGTGCCCCGGAAGCACCAAAGGGCCGTACTGAGTCTAGCTCACAGTCACCTTTTTGGAGGGCACCTGGGTGTAGAGAAGACCCTAGCTCGAATCCTACGAAGGTTTTTTTGGCCTGGTATATATGAGGACGTTTGGCGCTACTGTGCCACCTGTCCTGAATGCCAGCTGCATAGCCTCCCGACTCGCTTGCGGGCCCCCCTAGTACCCCTACCCATCATTGAGGTCCCTTTTGAACGGATTGCCATGGACCTAGTGGGTCCTTTAGAGAAAACGGCCAGGGGTCATCAGCACATACTGGTGGTTCTCGACTATGCCACCAGGTACCCCGAGGCTGTCCCATTGCGAAACACCACTTCTAAAGTGATCGCTACCGAGCTAGTGAAGATTTTCGCTTGAGTAGGGCTACCCAAGGAAATATTGACGGACCAGGGGACCCCGTTTATGTCAAAACTAATGAAGGACTTGTGCTCCCTACTACGGGTACGAGCCCTGCGAACCTCCGTCTACCACCCTCAGACGGATGGCCTTGTGGAAAGGTTCAACAGGACTCTCAAGGTGATGATAAAGAAAGTGGTGAGCCGGGACGGGAAAGACTGGGACTCCCTGTTGCCGTATCTTATGTTCGCCATCCGGGAGGTGCCCCAGGCCTCCACAGGGTTCTCTCCCTTTGAACTACTGTATGGACGCCACCCCTGGGGCATACTGGATATAGCTAAGGAGATCTGGGAGGAGGAGCCTACCCCGGGAAGGAGTGTTATCGATCATGTGCTCCAGATGAGGGACCAGATAGCTCAAGTCACCCCCATTGTGTGGGAACATTTAGAAAAGGCCCAGGGGGTCCAGCAAGCCCACTACAATCGCCAGGCCATGGTGCGGCGATTTCAGCCAGGGGACCAAGTAATGATATTTGTGCCCACCACCGAGAGCAAGCTGCTGGCCCAGTGGCAGGGGCCCTACGAAGTGCTCGGGCCTGTGCGGGAGACGAACTACAAAGTACGGCAACCCGGGCGCCGGAAGCAAGAACAAATCTACCATGTGAACTTGTTAAAGCCATGGAGGGCCTGAGAAGCATGCATGGTAGCCCAGGAGGGGGCACCGCGGGAGCAGGTGAAAATATCCCCTGACCTAACGCCAAACCAGAAGACCGAGGCAGCGGAGATGATAGACCGCTACCAGGACGTCTTCACGACCAGCCCGGGTCGGACGACAGAGGTAGCCCATGAGATCATCACTAACCCTGGGGCTAGGGTTACGATGAGGCCCTATCGGGTACCAGAGGCCAAAAGACAAGAGATCAGGGAGGAGGTGAAAAAAATGTTGGAGATGGGAGTCATTGAGGAGTCTCACAGCCAGTTGTGTAGCCCAATAGTGCTGGTGCCAAAGCCCGACGGGGCTACCAGATTTTGTAATGACTTTCATTGACTAAACGAGGTATCCCAGTTCGATGCGTACCCCATGCCCCGTATAGACGAGCTGGTGGACCGAGTGGGCAAGGCTCGGTTCCTGTCGACCCTTGATCTGACTAAGGGATATTGGCAGATCCCCCTAGCTGAAGGAGCAAAGGAAAAGACGGCGTTCTCCACCCCTGATGGGCTGTTTCAATACACGGTCCTCCCTTTCGGCCTACATGGGGCCCCCGCCACCTTTCAGCGGCTAATGGACAAGCTGTTGCACCCCCATGCCGATTATGCCGCTGCGTATCTGGACGATATAATCATTTACACAACGGACTGGGAAACACACTTAAGAAAGGTGGAGAGGGTACTGAGTACTCTGAGGCAGGTGGGCCTCACGGCAAACCCGGCCAAGTGTGCCATCGGGCTAGCGGAGGCCCGATACCTGGGATACGTCGTAGGGAGGAGCGAGGTGAAACCCCAACTTAACAAGCTGGAAGCCATCAAGGAGTGGCCCCGGCCCAACCGGAAAAAGCAGGTCCGAGTGTTTTTGGGGGTTGTAGGATACTACCGGCGATTCATTCCCCATTTTGCCTCCAGAGCCAGCCCCCTGACAGACCTGATAAAGGCCCGGGGCCCAGATATGGTACGATGGACCCCAGCAGCAGAGGAAGCCTTCACAGACCTACGTACGGCTCTCTGCAGTAACCCCATACTCCTCGCCCCTGATTTTACTAAAGACTTTATTCTGCAGACTGACGCCTCAGAAGTAGGGCTTGGCGCGGTCCTATCACAGTTGGTGGGAGATGAGGAGCACCCCATAATGTACCTCAGCCGGAAGCTCCTCCCGAGGGAGCAAAGGTATGCGGTCGTGGAGAGGGAGTGCCTTGCAGTCAAGTGGGCAATGGAGGCCCTCCTCTACTACCTGCTGAGACGTCACTTCACCCTGGTGACGGACCATGCCCCGCTACAGTGGATGCAGCGGAACAAAGAGAAGAACGCACGGGTGACCCGGTGGTTCCTGTCCCTACAGCCGTTCCAATTTACCATCCAGCACAGGGCGGGCTGCCGCCACGGGAATGCTGATGGGTTGTCCCGGGTTCACTGCATGGCGTCCCAAGTTGCCCAACCCGGTGGGATTGAGCAGGGGGGGAGGATGTGTGACGGAGTCAGGCCAGACGGCTATGCAAGAGTACTAAAAGGCATGTATATTAGCCCCAGGCTCAGCAAAGCCCTATTCCCTGGGTGATTTAGCTGGGGCTGCTTAGCTAATTAGGCCACCTGGGGCTGTTTAGCTAATTAGGCCACCTGGGGCCAATCAAGGAGCCCCACCCCAAACACTTAAAAGCCTGCAGTTCAGGCAGGCAGCTGTGGAGTGAGGAGTAAGGAGGTGTGGAGTTTGGAGAGTAGAGGTTGAAGTTTACAGATTGGAGTTTGCAGTTCGAAAACCTGCAGATTGGAGTTGGCAGTTTGGAGCTGGCAGTCTGCAGTTTGCAGCCTACAATCTGCAGAAGCTTGGAGTTTCCACAGTTGCTGCCACAACACCTGAGGCAGAGGACCCAGCTGGAGAAGCAGGGAGCGGGCCACGGACTGACCCAAGGGAAGGTAGTAGGACTCAGGGGCAGAGCAGGCCCGTCTCCTCCCTACCCCTCCGGCTCACCTTCCCCCAGCTGCACCACCGGCCGGGCCGGAAGAGCGCAGGAGCCACGAGGGTGGAGTACATCTACCTTCCCCTCCCCCCTTACCCTGTTACAATATATATTATTCTCATAGCAAAATGACTGGCCATGTATTACTATTTCATCAGCTACAATTGGTTAATAACATAGGAAAAGCATCCTGATTGGTTAATAACTTAGATTGGTTAAAAATTAAATCACACAGTGTTTTAATATCATGTGCTGCAAAGAGACGCAGGAGACAAATTAAAGAGCCACTTGTCGCTTGCAAGCCTCAGTCTATCTATACAAGAGCTCTGTCCTCATTGTCATTTACCATTCTGCCAATTTTTGTGACACCTGAAAATTTTATCAGAAATGATTGTTGTATTTACTTCTGGATTCTTGATAAAAAGTGTTGAGTAGTATGAGGCTTCCATGTAAATGATGATTCCCCATCAATAGTTACTTATGAGATCTGTCAGTTAGCCAATTCTTAATCCATTTAACATGTGATTTATTGTATAGGTTTAAAGTTTTAATCTGAATATTGTGTTACTAAATCAAATGCCTATAAAAGTCTGAATATATGACATCTAGGCCCTAATGTTTATCATCCAAACTTGTCATCTCATCAAAAATGATATGAAGTTTCTTTAATAAGACCAGTTTTCCATAAAACTTGCTGACAGGTATTAATTATATTTTCATTCTTTAATTCTTTATTCATTAAGCCCATATCAGATTTTCCATTATTTTGCCTAGGATTGATACCATGCTAGCTGGCCTATAATTACTTGGCTTACCCCGCTTGCCCTTTTTGAATATTGGCACAAGATTAGCACTCTGAAAATCCTATGGAATTTCCCTAATATTCCAAGATGTATTGCAATTTCTCTCATATCTCCTCAAATAACTCGTTCAGGACTTTTGGGTGGAAGTTATCCAGGCCTGATGATTTTAAAATGTTGACCCCTACTAGATGCTGTTTAGCGTCATCCTTAGTAGGTATTCCATCATCCTCATGTGGTATAAGTACATCATCCTGCTTCTTTCTAAAGGTAGCAGGTTTGTGCATGGACAAGACCAAATTTCTATCCACAATGATCTGCAAGGTAGAAAGCTACAAACAACCAATCTCAATCCTTTCAAACAACACCTACTGCTGGAGAAGTACCACAATACAGAACTTGAACCCAAAAGACAAGCAAAACCGATCTGCTCCGTAGGAGCAATAGAGCTTTGTTCTGTCCACACGGAGGGAGAGTATAATAGTACACACTACATTGCAAACTGTGTGGCATGGGCTAAATCCTGCCATTGGGCCAAGTAAAGCTCAGTCAGATCATGGTTTGTTATTTGTGAAATGGAGTCCACAGTCCTTATTTGGTTTCAGGAATCTTCTAAAATGTTCCAGTAGACAGTATTTGAACCATGAGGGGTGTAGTAGCCTCTCCTTCCCAGGCACTTGACTTTCTTTGCATATCAGGTTCCTATTGATCAAAGAGGTGTGTGAAATCAGGGATGAGCCGTAAATGTGACTCATTACATCTCCATTTGCACCAAGAGGATGGAATAAACAGTGGTCAGTTATCGCTACAGAATTCACTTATTGACCAGTGATTTAGGAATGAGAAATCAGTGATCACTCTGGAGTGACAAAGCAGCCTTTACCAAGTCAGTTAAGGACAAGTTAGGGATTCTATGAACAGCTGGGCCTCCTTTGACCTTTATGTCAATCCTTCACTTATAGTATTAAAACCTGTGAGGTTTTTTTTCTTTCATTTCTCTACATTCAGCTAGCATGCATGCTGCTAGCCATTGCTTTTGCTAAAAATAAAGTCAGCAGCAGTGCAACTGGTTCTATGTAACTGGATTTCATCCTAAAACAAACTTTGGATATTTTGAGTTGCACTGTAGTTCAGAAATCGCATTTTTATTGTATTAAGCTGGATTTTTGTCTGTAGTTATATTAGGTGGCTTCCCTCTTTTTGTTCTTTCTGGAGGGGGTGAAGAAATTCTATGCACAGCTGGTAACCTACAGAATTTTTTTCCCCAGATACAAAAAAAAAAAAAGGTAGCCACTTAATGTAAGCAATATTTCAAAAGTCAGACTGGGCTAACAAAAGCTTTTTAATTCATAGTAAGGAGCATTAGTGGTGAAGAGTCATTCTTAACCAGGCCTGATTTTCAAAACATCTGCACTTAAATCAGTATGAAATCACTCTATTCCCATTTTACAGTAGTATCAAGGCACGGATTTAAATATTCAAATTCAGAACTGCCCCTACCCAAGTCTGAAAACTGGGCTCTGTGCATCAGATTGCCTTTGTCAATCTTCGTCAGGCCCTTGAAGTTCTTTTGATGTCATCTGGGTTGGTTTGCTTAACATTTAATGTTTTTATTTGGAAAATTACAATATTTTACTCGCTGATTTATTGGCAAGCAGTGACTCCATTCATTTTTCTGAAACAGAAATCTTTGAAGCTGTAAGTAAGGGCAAGGACAAGCACTGCACCTGTGATTTCGACAGAATCACGACAAGGTTATCCAAGACACACTTTATACCATTAACACCTCAAAACGTAAAAGCTGCACCTGTGTAATTCAAGCAGATAGAGTCATAGGATCCAGTCCTGCATGGGGATGCACTCGCGCAGCCCCCTGTGCCCTTTTTAAGTCCCATTGGCTCCTGGGAACCCTGCACACACACTAGCTACACTAGCGGACGCCAATGGTGTGATAATATTCATTCTATTCATACTCTCACCAGTCCAGGTTTACTGGAAATCACGGACTCAAGTTAAGTGATCTATGAGGACTATTGTTTGGAATTGTGAGCCACGCTGAGTCTCTTTCCCTCTTCTCCTGTTCACTGCTCTCTCTGCTGCATTCACTCCTACTCTCCCACTACCAATATTCTGATCTGCGCTGTCTCAGCTGACACTGACAATCAGATTAACTTTCTGCTCACTGTCTTTTCTGATCCTCAGCTCTTGAAGCGGCTCTGATCCATTCTCTCAGTTTACGAAGGCTATTCGGGGCCTCATTTCCCATTCCTCAGCTTACCTCCATTCTTCTACTACTCCAAGACACTTAAGCGTTCTGTGTAAGTCTCCCTGATACTGTATCATCCTGACATCTTTTAGTTCCACTTGTCACACCATCTACTCTTATTCTTATGCATGATTTAGGCATATTTAAATAAAAAAAATTCCACTACAGTGACAATATAGCAACAGCACTATTTACTATTAACTTTCTTCAGCAGCTGAAGCACAATACAACCACTCATACCTCAGAATCCCTCCTCCTCCTTCACAGACCGACAATTCAGACTGCGCAGAGCAGACAGGCAGAGGACACGTCTCTCACTTGGTTGTGATTTAATTTTTCCTGAGAAGGCAAGCCTCCAAATGTGGGGGTGCTAGAAAGAAATCACTGTGGGCACAAAAGCAGCAAACTATTATTACTCATCTCTCTCTGTTCTTCCCCTGTATTTTACCCATGTACAATGTAAACTGGTTAGGTCGGGGATTAAGCTTTTTATGTGTCTGTAAAGAGCCATGAACTTAAATAATATATAACACTGTGATGGAGTATGCAGGCTCCTCCCCACCCCACAAGCCTTGAGTGGGTTAATGTGGGCTAGAAAGGACCAATTAAACCTTAGATGCTGCACTTGGAAGGAAAGCAGAGCTTTATATGGCTTAGTGTCAAACGAAGCCTGCTGAGACAGAAGCTGGGATAGAATAATAAAGTCAGGAAGTGAGAGGAAGAAGAGGCTATAGGAGAAAGTCTGCAAATACTTCCTGGGGGGAAGAAGAGTGAACTAAGGAGAGGGAGGAAACTCAGTGTGGAGATTAATCCCTGGGATCCTAGCCCGGAAAGAAGGGTCAACCCAGAGATGCTGTGTGGAAGAAAGCCTGAGGAGATGTGGTAGGAAGAAGCCCAGAGAAACAGCAGGAAGGAATGGGACTTGCTGCTGGTTACAGAATCCCTGGGCTGGAGCCCAGTATAGAAGGAGAGCTTGGGTTCCCCTACTAGACATTGGCAGAGTGGCATAGGACCTAGAGTTGGGACAGAAGAGTACCTGAGATGGCATTCAGACAGCCTGTCGAGTGAGACTCTGTTACTCTAGCAGCATGGGGATAAAGGGGGTCACACTATATAGTGACCTGGACAGAAGGCTGAGTTGTGAAGAGCATCTTGAGTCACAGAGGGAGGCCCCAGTGTGGGCAACCAATGGAAGGGGGCTCCACATGGGGCCCCAGACCAGCCTAAGAAGAAGTGCAGCTGGGATGAGTAGACCCTGTTGTGACGCTAGGCCCAAAACAGCCAAGCAACTTTGCAAGTTGCATGGCCCAACTCTGACCTTTCAAGATATATTATAGGAAAATACAATGGTAGTGAGGGTCATTCCTTATAAGTAGACCAGAGTTTTGATATGCAAGTGTATTGTTGGTAGTTATTTGATGTTTTTACGTATCTCTTGTTAGAGGTTAGCAAGGTAGATAAAATACTTTCCAGTCTGTCACTGTTCTATTGATTAAGAGTTCAAAAAGAACATAGGAATATTTAAATGGAATGTTGAATGTAACAATACTATTGTTTATATTTCTCTTTGAAGTGTAAGTAGTGAATATCTGTGAATGGTTGTAAATGGCCAATTACTTTGTGCTAATGTTACTAGTTAGGGTGTGCTCAGGACATAGGAGATGGTACTTCAGAGTCCCAAGTAATCATCTATTAATTGTTCAAGGAGATACCTGCTGTCAAGAAAGTATCCGTCAGCATGCATGGATCTATAAAAGACTCTAGTGGACTGATGCGTTTATCTCAAATCTGCCCAAGCTTGTCGGGGAAAGTCTGGATTGCAAGATTGAGATCCCAGCACCAGTCTGGAATCACCCTGCTAATTCTCATTGGAGAATTTGAACAAACTCTGCACATAGACTATTTAATCTTCATTCCTCTGGATCAATTCATCTACAACTGAAGTCATGAATCAAAAGACTGAGATCCATCCAGTACTGGATGTACACCAGAGGGACTATACAAGCCTGCAAACTCCACATTTCTACTGGAAACCTGATGTATATGGACTTTCCAGTCATTTGTATGTATGTGATTGCTTTGATCATTTAACACTTCTCTTATGGTTTGTTTCTTTCCTTTTATAATAAACCTTTAGTTTTAATTACTAAAGGATTGGCTGGCAGTGTGGTATTTTGGGTAACATCCAAACTTATATTGATCTGGTACTGTGGCTGACCCTGTGGGGTCAGAAAAACCTTTTTGGTAAAGAGCGTAATGTTTTAAGTAACTTATCTCTTTACTGGACCTACTGGCTGATTGGGAGCCAGAGACTGAAATGCAGTAAAGGGGGCTATGTATATTTTTATTTTAGCTTCTTGATCATTAGTGTGGGGAATCAGAAGCACTGTTTGTGGCTGGTTGGGAAATCTGACTTCAGTGACACCCACCAGTGTTGGGAGAATCTGCTCTCCTTTTGCAGCCTGCCTTGATCTTGGCATTTTCAGATGGTCTACCCTATGCATGGACAGGTCACACCTGTCATGCTGTCTGGAGTGGCTTATGACCATGAGTGCCAATTTCAGAACAGACCCTCACGTGCCCCATACTGGTGGTATGTTTTATAATTATATGTCATCAACCCAGTAATTAATGTGAACTCCTGAATGAAGCACTATAACAGTTTTATTATGGAGGTATCGACAGTCCCCTTGGGCATTCCAGTCTATCCAGGCAAGCTGGACTTAGTGATAGTTGGTTGCTATACACCATTGACGTTGCTGCCACTCCCAAGAGATCAGTCACTAACCCCAGGTCAATTTGCACCTGATGTCTCACACCAAAGAGAACACTTGCAGCCAATTCTAGAGTAAACTAACTAAGGATTTATTAACTAAGAAAAGAAATGAGTTATTACCAGGTTAAAGCAGGCAAGCATATATACACAAAGCAGTTGGTCTATGATTTTAGAAGGTGATAGAGTTGTCCCCCTTCCACACACCCCTGTGACTATTACGATGCGTAACCGTTCCCCACTACCGTATTATCTCCTGTACCCTTAACCCCCGCTCCCCACCCCATCCGGGTCTCCCCGGGCTATGATCTTATTCTACTCCCCAACCCCCAAGGACTCTGTACCCACCGATAGCCCGTACCCCCGCCCGGATCCCTCTTGTTCTTGTGTTGTAAACCCTTTATTGCTCATGAAACATTAGCTTTGAATAAAACCTTTAAATCTGTCAGCTCTGAATGTCTTTTAGGGCTAACCCAGGAGAGCTCTGCTTCTGTTTCATATCTCTGGCCCCATGAGAGTCCAAACAGCAAAACACATAGCCTCTTCATTGGTGTAAGGGGCAATTAAAGAAGTCTTTGTATTGTGATGACCTATAATGGACCATTAATTTTGATAGCGTTTTTGATGATTGAGAGATGTTCTCTCAAGAGAGGTTGATAATTTCAGAGCAAACATTTTTACAGTTACAAAGCAAAAACCTAAACATTACCTGATCACATATGATAAAGGTATTATAAGTGAGATTATTGCATGTTCCACTTTCAAGCATTTCATAAAATCTAAACACATTGTTATAAATCCAAAAGGCGTCTTAACCTGACTAACACACAGGTGAAACAGACTGGTTTCCAACCATGAATTCCTCAGTGCTTGGCTGAGGCCTAAAACCCTGGCAAGAGCGGGCAACTGGTCTGCCAGCAACACAGGCCCGATTGCCATCACTTATAAAGTATTCTAGAAAAACAAAACACAGGGGTTCTCCACCTGGAGGCTATGACAACACTTCCCTTCCCTTACTGCTAAATGGGAGGGCTTTCTGACTAGAGGAGAATGGCATCTTAGTGGGCTTCAGGTATGGAAGAGTGGGTCCTGGTATGAGAGCCATTGAGAGCCACTGGTCTAAATTAAAAAGTAGCTAACTGTAACTAGCAAACAACCACTCCCACAAAAATAGGACATCTGCATTTCCAGAGATCTTCTAAAGATTTCAGACTCCGTCTATTTCATGTTATTTTCCTGTGCATGTCTCTTTCTTTGCCCTTCATCATCTTTTAAAATGAGTATTAGACTTTTAAAAAAAAAAATTAAACTGAAAATCTCTGCCGTTCTCTCCAGCTGTGCTAAATCATCATGTTCAGGAACAGCACCTGAATGCTGCTTTTAGAGGTCAGAGCTAGTATAGGTGGGAGAACAGATTGAAAGGGCCTGCAGGGGAAGTAGGTTGGATCATGGGGGGAGGGGGCGGACTGGATGGGTCAGGGAATTGGGGACAGGGTATAGATCTTTCATCTCTAGGACACCAGTTAAAATACCACCTAAGGAGTAGTCATCAAAAAAGCTGGCATTCAATGGCTGTTCAGTGATATATATGGAGGGAGTTTGGTGGGTTTAGTCCACTTACCAATGGCAAATGTTCATATCACACAAACCACCCACATTCAGTAGTAAGTAGCAGTAATACCAAAGACTGAATGGACATGATAATTAAATTCTCCTTTCCCCACTTGCTCTTCCTCCATGTTGTGGTTGGGGCGTAGTAGGGGGGAGAGGGAATTTGCATTGCTGCCTATGCTGTACCTGGTCTATGGACGGAGGACTTCAGTCTCTGGGGCTGCTAATATAAACATCTTTCACAAACACTAAATTCACACACAGGTGTTTTAAATTCATTATCCCAAGACTGACAGACTTAACTGCTGTTTTCAAAAACCAAAGGAACAGGAACAATCCCTTTTTCCAGCCTGCAATATATATAAAAACTTCAGCATCAATGGCCAGGCAGCCTTTTCTTTCTAAAATATAGCTTTGCAGGCTAAAATCCTGCTGGGGTAGAAGGCGACTGTACACAAAGACACGGCTGCTATGTCTGTCATTTCCTCAATCCTTGAAGTAATAAGTATTGCAGCATGCCTCATGCAGACCTACATAAAAGACTGATTTATTACTACTTGGAGTGACTTCTAGGCATAAACTGCTGCCAAGGAAAGTTGTTCAGGAAACCTCTCTACTTTCAGCCACCAGAATGGAGAATGTGTATGACTTGTAATTGCTGTGAAGTACAATGGCAAATGCATTTTGTTCATGCTTCTAGTAATAAAAGCTATAGCCTTAAAGAGATACTACATACCTGCTGATGCTTCAAAAGTTAGCTTTATCTGACACAGCAATTCTTGGAGGATTTACATTGAGGTCACCAGCTGAACCAGTTGATTTGTCTTGATAATTTGGGCATTTTTAACAAAGTCAATTAATGGATAGGTTCCTCTACTGCATGGGTCAGACTGAGCAGGGGTAGAGTGGGAGATGGAAGGAGAAAGAGTACATAAGAAACTTCTCCTTGTCTTGCACAGGTGATAGCCACAATTCCAGCTTACACTCCTTGAACCCAAGGATTGGGAGAGTGTGGCACCATCAGTAATACCAAATTTCCCCAGGGTGCATGGAGAAGGGCAGGCCCATGGCTCCAAAACTTGCAGTATTGGCCTGTGAAGATAGGCCTGAATCTACTAAAAGATGCCATGGCCCCTCCTTTGGTGCAGCTCTGCCCTCCTCCTTGGAGGCCAGACTGCCTGTGAGGATGTCTGTTGTCCATCCTTCTGCACTCTCCCAGTGCAGGCCCTGGCTTAATAAGCACAGTACAGCCTACGCATGTAATGGCATTCCTATATACGTTCTTTTTCTCTCTCTGCCACCCAACTACTGGAATTCATTCGCTAGGTGATTGTTTATATCATGACTTCAATAAACTAAGGGAGAAAAGTAGGCTCCCTATCCATGGTTTCTAACGAACGGAACTCTCCAACTTTCACCTGACACCACAAGCCCCGGCTTTAATAAGTTTGTTGCTTCTTTATTCAGGTTAAGGACTGTTTCTTTGTATTTACCTCTTGAGCTACATCTACATTTGGAGCTACAGGTGGGATTCCCCGCTCATGAAGACATATACAGGCGAGCTCTCATCTGAGCAGGCATGCTCAAAACAGTAGTGCAGCCCTGTTAGCTGCCCTGAGGACAAACCCACCTGAATCCCATGGGCACATACTTGGGGTAGTTAGCACATGCCGCTGCTGCCGGTGCTCCTGCAGCTACACTACTATTTTTAATATGTTAGCTCAGATGAGAGCTAGCACAGGCACATTTTAGCAAGCTGGGAATCCACATGCCTCACCCCATAGGCTGTACGTAGCTGTCCTTATGGGACTAATTTTCAGAGTGTCCTGCCATTTGGGCTCCTCCATTCTGAGTGCTCAGCTTTAGACACTGTGGGCTTGATTTTCAGAGGTACAGAGAACCTGTCAATCCCATTCTCATTCAATGGAACTCTGGCTGCTCAGGACCTCTGAAAATTTGCCCCAGTTTGTCTAAAGGTGGAAACCAAAAATAGAGACACCCCAAATCAGCCACATTTAAAACCACTGCCCTTGATGTGTATAAGCTTCCAGAAGTCACAGTGAAGTCAGGCTCAGAGGAGTATTATGAATGTGACGTTCTACCAACAACAATAGATACTGTTGTCTCTCCTTTTCCTGAACCTTCTTCAGTTATGGGGCACAAAGATTTATAAGAGCTAGTGCTGGAAAAATCTTAAAAGAATCAGAATGTCGATTGTGATGAGCACACAGAAAGCTAGTGATTCACCTCAAGGTGTCTTAAAACTTATCTGAACATATTTGGCTTTAGTATTGGATTGGGATCTCCCAAGAACAGGCTTGTTCAACACATATCCTGTACTTCCTGGGGTTAGTGTAATTGGAACTCTCAACAATAGCTTTACTCAAGGCATTTTGAGGCTTCTGCTTCCAGCTATCACCTGAAACTGTAAAGACTTGCAAAAACAAAATTAACCAAACTTCTTCAAACCTCAAATATTTGGAGGTTCGGTTTAATTTGTGTTTCAGGTGAAGGATCATGCCAGTTTCATAGTCTACCTAAATTATCTTGGCAATCCCTATCTATTAAAATATGACTCAGAATTCAGGGGTGTTGGATTGAAGTCTCAAGTAACAATGATGGAGGTAGAGAGCACTTTCTGGGAACAATGAAATGACATCTGGGATTGTTGTCTCACTCTGCAGTCATTATATGGTTGGTGAATCAGCTTGGATATAATAGATACCACAGCTGGCCTTAGGGTTACATGACTCCATAGACCCCACTCTTCCATGGCACTTGCGCTACATCCCTCTGCCTGATCTCCAGTCAGACTGCCATCCCCAAGTCTTCGTCCCTGGTGCCACTTGACAACATTTCCAGCAATCCACAAAGGAGACTGAATTCACTAACTTTTCTTCTCCTTACTCCACTGGGAAAGTAACATTTTGGTGCCACCTTGTGGCCTCTTCGTCTACAGTGTCCAGCAGCAGGGTCATCCTTAAAACAAATTTCTGAAGTACTTGGCCAAATCACTACATTGTACAGTTTTGATACTGCATTGTTTTGGGCAATTATGGCAAAATAGTACCCTTTTTCTTTTATAAGATCAGAGCCTGAAATGAGTTGGGGTGGAGACAGGGTTCAACACTATTTAGGAAAGTACAGGCAGGTGGGAGATAGTTAGGGGCAGGGAATTCCTTTGCATGGGACCTTACAAGACCAAGGGACAAACCAGATGAGACTGGCTTGAATGTTCACCCAAAACTGGAACCGAATCAAGACGTCTTCGAATTTCAAAATGTGTGTCACACTTTTTCCAAGTTTGCATGCATGCACTTCCTGGTTCCCGACAGGACAGCAAGTGAAAGTACTAAAATACCTACAACAAAATTGGAACCCACTGAAAGTTTCCCAGAAGAACACGTTCTCAATGGATTTCTAAGTCAAGGGTATTGAGAGAATGTCCAGACTTCGAGATGCTTATCCAAACTAAACCAAACTAAACCTTTAGCCATTGGCCTGTCTCTAGTAGCATCATTGTTATAACCTGTAAAGACAAAAGGGGGAAAATGCACCCTTTTTTCCAGAAGCACTGTCATTCTGTGACAGCGCCTGCAGTGAAAATGAATTTGATCAGAGCTGCTGTCACAAGCATTTCTAGGGAATTAATGCCTGTACCAGACACCAATCTGAACTGATTTCATTCCGTGTGTTCTGTCAAGGTTATAATTAGTCTTAACCTTTGGATGAAGATCTGAGAAGAAGCTGAGGTAAGCGAGTTGTTTGGAGAGTGCAAGTGACCCAGTGCATGCTGTAATTAAAAGGGTCAGAAACGTATGCTCATGCCAACTGGGCCCGTCGCTTTTGGTGACATAGTTTTGTCAGCATCCCCTCCCAAGACCTCTTCATGATCATACCCATCTAGCAACTGCTGAAATCTCACATCAATCAAACACCTCTCCCAGTTGCTGAAATAGTCCATGTTCCCTCTCTCCTGCTTCAGTCAACAAAACCCTTCTGGTACCCTCTGTAGAGACAATTTGCTTAGGTGTTGTAACTCTCCTGTATCCCTTCATTGCAACCATCTCTGACATGCCCGGGTGTAAAACGGTCCAGCCCAGACGCGTTCAGTGGTTTAAAGGTGTCTGCCTGATATCCTGTACAGTTAATTCATACAAAGCCCAGCAAACTCTCAAGAGCCAACCCTACTTAAGGTTGCACTGATGTGTGTTCACATATATATATAATTAAATTAAAATGTTACCTTATTTGGAAAAAAACTCCAACTCAATTTACCAGTGAATATCATTGGTGAATATCAGAGAAGATCCACCCTCAATCTCTCTAATGCCAGCTACAGCACATCACAAACTAGCTACAGCTCCCACAGTACTTGTAATTGAATCCTCTTTTGGAAATGTTATTTCTGGACAGGTTTGGTGAGTAGAAATTATGCTTCTTGTTATACGGCCTCTCCAGCTATACAAGAAATGCATTAGCACTCTTCTCACAGTAGGAACCACACTGTGGTGGCACTGTTCACAATACTATTGTTAAGGAGGGCTCGCCATTAAAAATCTCATTCCAAGGTTTATCTCTAGGCCACAAAAAATGCTTAAAAGTGCTCATACAGGCATGTCATATTAATTTTCAAAATGGAATGGAATGGATTAAAAGGGCACAAATAAATCTAGATTTCGCTTCCTTTCTCTTCGTGGTTCTTTGTGGCATTTTCAGTACCATTGTTACCAAAGGTTTATTTCCAGATAACATGAAGGGACAGATTTTGTTACCCTTGCAAACGTTCAATAGCACCTTACTCCGTGAGTGCCCTGGTAAAGTCAATGGGGCTCCTCATGGAGTAGGGTACTGCTAAACAAGAGTAAGTCTATTAGAAGCTAGCTCTGCACACACACCAATTGAGTGACCCAGTTAAACCTCAAGTTAATGCTGTGGCTCTGTCTGTATGTTAACTCTGTTGTTCCTGAGTACTTAGAGAGGGACAGAGTGGAATCCTGTGTTCCACAGTGTCTTGGCACAAGGAGACTGGGAAGAACAACCCTTCGCTTGGGATGTCCTTGCTTTTGTCAGTCTATGGCATGACCAATGTGGTTGCGCCAAGGGAAGGAAAAGGTTTCTTCAACTCTACATAATAAAGTAATGGACGTTTTCTTCTCATCTGAATGATGTCTAAAACCTTGTTGCTTGAGTAGAGAATATTGTGTGATATAACACAGTATGCGTAATGGTGCCTTATACCTTTGCATTGTTTGGCTCCCTTTGCCCACAATGTTCCCCTCCTGGCCTTCTGTGGCACTGGCTGATAGGAAAAACAGCAGCTTTCCCAAGGGCTTTAACCCAAACATAGGCTGACATGGTCTCTGTTTCCAAGGTGTGGCAAGAGAAATCCATTTATCTGAAAGTGTATAGCGACCAGAAAGATCCCCAGATCCAATTAATCTAAATTAAACAAAAGTAGTATTTACCAACAGTTTGCAGAACAGAGTGAAATAGAACTACAAGGGTGTGCTAAACAACTGAAAGGGAGAGGATGGGACATTGCTCCAAGCTCACTTTTACATTGATTTTACAGGACAGATTATCAGATTCACTGTGCAGTATTGCAGCCTTTGCTCTTGTGACAGCCCAAGATATGTTTCTCTCTCTCCTGTCAAAGCTCGAGTGTGACATGACCCTGGGATGTGCTGTCAGACTAAACCCCAGCCTACTTACAGTTCATCTGGGTTTTGACATGAAAATGTCACAAATTACAAGACACTAGCATTTAATTAAGACTTCGTCTTTGAAGTCAGGTATGAGATGCAGAAGTACAGTTTGCTTCCAATCATATATTGGCCTATGTTTAATTACATCTTCCTTATTGGATTTCTTAGATCTACAATCTAACCTCTATTTGCCAAGGTGGAGAGTGGAACTTAAATTAAAAAAAGTTTTCTGCAGAAGTTTTCATTAATGAGACTTTTGTATTGCAAAATGAGCTGTGCAACACTTTTCAAAGAACTTCATTAGCATGCTAAAGCAGGATGCTTTCTTTTTTAAGCTTCATTTGTTTTACATGTTTTCTTTATAAACCCAAACCCCATGTGCTATTTATTTATGTAAAAATTGCTAGGGTTTTTAGCATGAACATGATTTTTCTTTAATCTCTTTCTTTCTTCATCTTTGGCTGGCTCTCTAGATGCAGATACTAATCTGGCATAAAAGTGTTATGATCTCTTTGTGTTTTGTATGCTTAAACTAATTGGAAAATAATTATCTTTCCCTCTAACCAGTTTGTCTTTACTAATATTATTTTTTAAAGTTGCTTATGTCATGTTGACTTTTGTTCTGTCAATTCCCTTTTCTGTTCTAATGCCAGCTCCAGTAAACTGTCCAATCCAGGTATCTCTATAAGAGAACCTACCATGCTTGTTCTACTTACCCTTCTCAAAATAATTTGGAAAAATAAACAAACCAACCTTAGGTCTGTATATATGTTTATATGTATACACACACTCACAGTGCTCATATCACTGAGACAAATTTACATTTAATACACAGTTCTGCAATCTTGCACTTTTGACAGCTTCACTTGCACTCAGCTCATTAATCCATCTCCCCAGATCTCATTGCAAGAGTCCAGAACTCTGAGTAGGTTCAATTGTTAAGTTATATCCTACCATATACATTTTCTTCTCCTCCAAATGTGGATATCCTCCACAGGATTATTCTGGTCCAAGGCCCAGGATGGGCAAGATTCACTTCTGTTTCATTGATAGGTTTTCTATGCATCAAAACAGCATGACTTTAGAGTCTCATATTTTGCAACCCTGAATGTCTAGGAAGGAGGATTTATCCCAGGAATAGTCAATAGGTCCACATTTTTTGATCTAAGTATAGTCAAGGACCAGACTTCAGAGAAACACTTTTCATACCACAATAACAATAATGATAATAATAAGGGCAAGTCTACACTACAAAATGAAGTCAACCGAAGTTAAGTTGATGTACAGCCACCCAAGTAATTACTGCGGTTTTTCATGTCCACACTATGCCCTTTCTATCACCAGGGTGTGTTCTCACCAGGACTACTTCCACCAATTTAACTGACAGTGTGGGGCATTGTGGAGCACGGACAGCCCAGAACCCCACTGCCTGGAACTAACAGCTTGGGCTGTCAAAGGCAGCAACAGACAATGTAACAAGAAGTAAATAAAAATATTTCGTAGTCCCGTCAAAAGGTCTGGTGCTCCAGATTTGACTTGCGGTCCATCTATCGACTACGCCTGGTTTATGCCATGCTCCTGCCTCTGGCATCTCTTCTGCTTTTAGACTCTGCCTACGCAGAACTGGGGGCCATGGACATGAGGGGCTGGCAGCTTGAGAACACAGAGGGAGAAGAGGTTCTGACTCAGCAGCAGCGTTTGTAGAAGGTGTGAGACTGTCGTGCTGAGGGAATCAGCAGGAGCTAAGCTGCCAGAATGCCGCTGCTGAACACTTAGTTTGTGCACTGTGATGCCGCGCCCCAAGCACTATATAGGCTGTGGGGCTGAGATTTGCCCCACTGTTCAACAAGTGTGCGTAAAGCCACATAAAAATGGCCATACTGGGTCAGACCACTGGTCCATCTAGCCCCGTATTCTGTCTTCACACAGTGGCCAATGCCAGGTGCTTCAGAGGAAATGAACAGAACAGGTAATCATCAAGCTTTGCCTTTGGCAGACTGTCTCACCAGGTGTTCAACAACCACGACATCAGAACACACATTAGACTTTCAGTTTATAAGTGGTGATAATCCCAACTCTCCTCTACGGCTGTGAGACTTGGGTGATTTACAGAAAATACCTGAAAAATGTGGAATGCAGCACCAGCACTTTCTCCGGAGCATCCTCAACATAAAGCGTGAAGATTGCCGCACTAACATCATTGTCCTCACAGAGGCCAAAATCTTCAGTGTTATGGCTTGATTATCCAATACCAGCTGAGGTGGAGCAGACACTGTGTGTGCATGCCTGATGCACCTGTCCCAAAACAACTGTTGTATGCTTAACTCACCAAAGGACAAAGGAAATGGGAAGGCCAAAAGAAATGCTTTAAAGGCACCCTCAAAACAAACGTCAAGAGATGTGGCATCGACACCACACGTTGGGTGACAGTAGCCCAAGACAGGGCTAACTGGTGAAGACTTGTCAGAGAAGGAACAACTATTTTTGAGGAAAATCACCTCTCTTTGCTGCAGAAAAACACCAGAAAAGAAAGGACAGACAATTGTCATGCAGCAATCATGCCCAACCTTACCTTTCAAAGCCATCTGCAATGTCTCCTATGTGTTTGTGGCTCAAGGATTGGACTTCTTAGTCACCAAAAGACCCATATAAAATAAACACTTGTGAAAGGGATCATCCTCATCTATCGAGGGATCGCTGATACCTGGGCTAGATGGACCATTGGTCTGACTCAATATGGCCGTTCTTATGTTCTTATGTGACCTTGTGTAAGGTTAGTCAGTCGGTCTTGTTCCACCTTAGCTGCCCATGTGTAAATTGGGAATAATGGTATCTACAGCCTCACAGAGCTGTTGTGAGGATAAAGATTGTGAGGTGCTCTGATACTATGGAAATGGAAGCCAGGTAAGTGCCATAGGTAGATAGATACTTTGCTCTAGAAGGTGGCGACTGGGTAACTCAGCCATATAGCTCAGGCCATTGACGAGTCTGTTGGGGCCAAATTCTACTCTGTTACACCAGAGCAACCTCAGAATTTGACCCTTTACAAATTGTTAGCAGTGAATTAATTGCGTGTGTGGCGAGATAGGGGGTAAACCTAATATACATATGAGAATCCAGTGACATGTGCCTTAAATCAAAATAAATTGCTCCACAACCCAAACTCAGTACAAAAGTTAACAAATAGCATCAGTGATGAAGTGTAAAATCAGATTTTAAATATTCTGTCAGGTGTAATATCTATGATGGTATTAGTAATGCATATAGGATTTTCAATTTATAATGTTTATGCTGAAAGTGCCCCTTTTAATGGTATCAGCAACAAATATTGCTAGATACTAGGAAGCAACTATATGGTAAAGTGAGCCACTACAATTGGAATTAATTCCTTCATTCCAAATAATTGGGTTCAGTCACATAAGAAACAAGCCATGCAATATAAACACAAGGGACCAGATCCTCGCTGGTGTAAATAGCTATAGCTCTACTGACTACAGACTACTGACTACATGTGACTGCCCCACATGTTGTATAATGCAGCATTTCCATTCAATTCTTTAGCCTCATAAGAAATTGAGACTTTGTTCAAATCAGTTCTTTTTAAATATTTATTTAGTCAATGAGATTTTTCCTCATGGCTCTACCACAGGTAATTACAAACATACTGTACCTTCTCAGCTCCTCTATGCCTCTCTATGGCTTCAGAGCTATGTTCTTCTGCACCTTCTGCTTCCTGGATGGCTGCACTGACACACGGCAACACAATTCCCGCCATGACTTATAGGCACATTGCCCAAAAAGAAGGATTTTCTCTCTCACTCCTTTCAGTCATTCAGTATTCTAGTCATAAAAACAGAGTGGTATCAGGAAGCTATCTACACAGGCAGCAATGCATCTTCTACTCTTCATGTGTAGGAGGTCAGACAAGATGACCCTAGCAGTCCCTTCTAACCCTAGGATTTGTGAGATGCTTACATGAAATAATTAACAAGTACACACAGAATCGACTGGACACTGGTCACTATCTTTTTCTCCCGTTTCCATTCTTCACTGAAACAAAACAAACAGTGACATCTCCTCCTTTCTCAAAGATTTCAGTGTATTTCAGTATAGGTTCAACAGACTCAATTCTGCTGAAAGTATCATGTTTGCAGAGCATATTTATATAGCAGGAAGCACAGAAGCTTCCCACAAACAAAGGAGGTCAGTGCTGTCCAAGAAAGAGCACTTTACTCTCCTTTCAGAGTAGTTAATGTTCTCTAAGGAAACTTCCCCAGTTGCTCACTGTCTTTTTAGCCCAAGGAGAGATTCAGACACAGCTACACAGACCTCCTTTGAGCTCTACTGAGGAAAAGAGCTGTGTAAGAGATAGGTATTTAATATTACTATAGGAGCAGTTTTCAAATGTTAAACTGATCTGTGCTTTTTAAGTTTAGTTTATTGATAAAAGTGAATTCTTGGCCAAAACATATACCACGAGGCTGTAATCACACTGCAAACTACATTTTAAGTCACACTAAACCTGTGACATATATATATGTATTTGTTAAATATGCAGATGTTATCATAACACAGATACACATTTCAAACAAATCTATTCCTCTGACATGTGGTGTGCAACTGATATTCCCATTATGGCATATTTTACCTCTTACCAGAAATTACTTGCAGGGTTCAGATATGAGCTGGAAGTTGGTGGCATGCTGTCCCAAGACTGCTCTGGTTGCCACATAAGTTTCTGCAGAAATGACATTTACATTTAAAAACATTTCTTTCTTACATGTGTGAGATAATCTCCCAAACATGAACCAATGCAGAGTCATTAAGACCTAGTGTTATATCACAAAGGGTTTGCCTACACAGTGGGGTAATCTGCTCTATGGCAGTGTAATTTCTAAAGCATACTAATGTGTTTGTGCATTTACTGGTCCACGTAGACCCCACTGGCAAAATATGCATTTTTTATCATTACCTTGTCTTTCTTTCTTCTCTTATTCCCATTTGTTTGTTTCATCCACCTGTTGCATTTTGTCATTCTCAAGACTGTAAACTCCTTGGATCAGGGACTGTCTTTTTATTACATATCAGTGAAGCACCTAACAAAATGAGACTGATCCCTCATTGGGATCCTAGAAAAAGAAAGCTTGCAGCTTAAGGTTTATACCATGCAAAGCATCACAGGAACAAAGATGTCTGCTAACCATCTGAGATGAGAAAGAAATAACACTGCTTCTGGAGAGAGTACTCATTTTACCATCTGCACTGCCATTTATGATTTGGGGCACTAAATAATTAATAGGTTTTTTTCCTGAAGTGATAGACAAATCATTTAATTTAGATTTAAAACACAATGTTATTGTGCATGTGCAGGTGTTTTAATCCAAGCCTGTCTTGGTGAGGAATTCTCTGTGCCTTCTGTTTTGCTGAAGGTATAGCTTAAAAATACCTTTATATTTGGCATAGACTGACGGATATGAGAGAATACACATGTCACTGCATGTGAAAGAGGGTTGATTTTTAGCAGCACTGACTTTGGCATTAAATATGTTTAATGCATGCAGAAAACTTGCAACAGAAAATCAAACTGTATTCTACTGGTAATCTTCTAAAATATGTTTGTAAGAATTGTTTCCAGCAGCAGAGAATCTGTAGGCTGGCAGAGACTGAGCGTGTATAATGCATTCAGTGTCTGGGAGAAGTGCCAGATGTCCTGCTACTAACCTCCCTCAGCTGATCCATGCATCAGCAGCACTGACATCAGTTCACCTCCCCTCCAGCTGGAAATAACAGAACATCTTAGCTAAGCCCAGTAACAGCTGGGGTCCACTCAATCTGGGAAGTCATGGAGCAAAGCTGACTGGACTTATATCCCACTAGGGAAGAATTGGGTTCTTTTTTTACTGGAGAAATAAAGAAATCTTTGTGCATTAAACTGGTTTTTTGTAAAAGAAAAAACAATTGTGAAATCTAAGAGCATTAAAAGACTGGAAATATGGGATATGGCATGGATAAGTGTGCAGCATCCAGTCACACTGAAAACATTAATGACTGGGGATTAGAAGTGAGTCACTAGAATCATTTTTTCAGGGTGACAAACAGAGCCGTATGCTGTCTGGAGCTGGTGGAATATTATTAATCACAAGTGCTATCAGGAAGATTAACTTGTCAATACATCATCGGATGGATAGAGTGTCTATTATACACTTTCTACTAGGATTCTTGTAGTATTTACTGCTAGGTTAAAAGCAACTTTAGTATAATTTTCAACTGTAAATTGCTCAGCATAAAGACTATGTTTTTCTGTGCATGTATACAAATCTGGGGCCTCTGGGTGCTACTGTAACACAAATCTGAATCTTTTCTATGCTATTTAATGTCACATAGGGCATGGACAAGGCTTCACTGTCCCTGTCTATCCTGGGCTGCCCTTTGCATGCTCTCTAAAGGTATGCCTATACAGCAAAAAAAAAAAAAAAAACCTGTGGGGTGGGAAGGTCCCAGAGCCACACCTCCAGCCATGAAATGGCCCCACAGCCCTGAGTAGGCTGGCACAGGCCAGCTGTGGGTTTGTTAAGCACCACAAGTTTCTCCTCTCTGAGTATTGTTCAGCAGAGGGATTCTTTCAGCAAACACTCCGGCTTCGTTCTTATTACATGTCCCAGATACATCTATCAGCTTTTCTGGGTAATTTTGGAGATAAGAATGTGTTGAACGCTGATGAATCTCAGCATTTGTGATTCATTCTACATAATACTTAGTATTTGCCTGAAGTAGTTGCTTTCAAAGGCATTTAGACACCTGTCTATACCTTTGGTGGCTTTCCAGCTTCACATCCACATGTTAAGGTGGAAATAACATTTGAGTTGAAGAGTCAGTTTGCTTTTTAAATTGTAGATTTTCAATGACCAAATCTTGTTTATGCTGCTGAATGCAGTTTCCGCCTTACCAAATTGTGACATTTTTTTCTGAATATCCCACTGGTTTGTGCATACAACCAAAGTATATGAATTGACTCATCTCTTGAACTCTTTTGCCTCTAACATAATGCATGAGTTAAAAGTTACGAGGGTTCTCATTAGATTAGTTTTTTTTCATATCTAATTATTAACCCTGTCTTTTTACAACACAGAACAGTCTTTCGTTCTTTGCTTGCATGTTTGATGAGCTGTCACTTAGAAGAGCTGTGTCGTCAGCAAAATCTAAATCTTCTAGTATAGAAGAGCAATGTTCACCCAGGCAATGCTTGTATTGTAGCTGTCTACACTTGTTCTCATAAGGAAGTCAGTGACAGTGCCAAAGAGGAAAGATGAGAGAATGCATTCTTGTTTGACACCAATGTCTATGTTAAACCATTTGTTCAAGTCTGTTTACTTATCTGTGCAAGCAGCACCTTCATACAAAGCCTTTGGTCATCACTTTTATTGGCATTCCATAACACTTCAAGATGTTCCAGAGGAAATCATAATGAAGACAGTCAAATGCTTTCTTAAAATCTATGCACTTTATGATGAGTGGGGTTTTGCACTCTCTTCGATGATTATTCTTAGGGTGAAAATCTGGTTGACACATGTATGAAATACCCACAGTACAATCCAGACTAATGAATAGCTGGATCCCCTGCCCTCTAACTGGGGTGCTCTTTACACTGCTTTGCTGCTGTAGCCTCCAGTCCTGGACTGCTCACAAACAGCCTCCAGCATGTAACTCACTCCCAGCTATGTGTGTGTGTGCTGCAGCCGGCAGCCCACCTTGGCTCTTACCAGCCTTGCTTATATTTCAGGGTGACTCCAACACACTCCCAGTCTTAGATTTCCCCCCAGAAATCTATATTCTGTACTGTCCAGCCCTCTTCTGGGAAATACCAGCTTATATAAAGCCCATCATTTAATTAATAGAAATATATGCACGGGTCCAGTTACCCCAAATAGAGTTTCCAAGACACTTCAATTCAAGCACACTAGATTAGATAAAACAATAAAACAAGTTTATTAACTACAGAGAGAGAGATTTTAAGTGAGCACAAGTAATGAGGGATAAAACTCAGAAATAGTCACAATAAAATAAAGATAAAACGCCTAGAGACTAACAACCTCTGTTAAATTCAAAGCAAGGTTTTCTCACCACCTGGTTTAACAGATTATAGGCCAAACTCCTAGGTCAGGACCTCTCTCCCAGTCCAGTGCTGCTTCCTTTTCTTCAGGTGCCGTGAATGTGCTGGTCAGAGAAAAAGAGAAGGTTGCTCAAGAGGTGGCTCCTCTTTCTTTTTATAGTTATCTTCCCCCTGTTTGATAAGCATTTCCAGTTGGGAGCATGGGGACAGGCAGTCTGTGTGGACGGGAACCCCATGCTGTTCTTTGCTAAAATATAAATTTTACACCCATTCCCCCTTTCCTGCCAAAGAATGGCCATTTAGTAGGTAAAGACCTTTTGGCCTTGTTTACACCTAGCTGAGGTGTCAACTTCCTTTTAGTCTCTGAGGAACTGGTTTGGCTACTCACCAGATTGAAAAATATGTTAGTAACACCATGCAGTAAAGTAAAGTAACTTTACATACAGTATTGCCACACATATTTTATCAGGGCAATAATGACCAGCAAAGGTCATTTGGTATCGTTTGTAACGAGGTATCGTTTGTACAAAGATTATTACAATAGTGCTCAAGGGTGAATACAGGGGTACAGTCTGTTAAATGATCTTCCAGGTTGAAATCCAGCCTACTCTTCCCATAGCTTTGCCTCAACCGCTTCCTTTACTCTGCTTAAGATGATATTACAGAAGACTTTACTTGCCATTGAAAGGACTGTAATGTCTTGCTAGTAATTGCAGTTGCTTCAGTCATCTTTCTTTGATCTTTTGACTATAACGTTTTCCATTGTTTTGTAGGCTTTTCCTGGTCTCATACTTCAGTTCAGTGATTTTACTGATGGTCTCATCTCAACAAGCTTTCAACACTTCCCCAGTGACTTGGGCTTCACTTGCAGCTTTCACAAGTTTTAACTTTAATTGCATATTTCACATTCTTTGTTTGATGCAAGATGTTACGATGTCTAGATCTGGATGTTTAAATTTTTTTTGTCATAGTCAATAGTTTCTTGTGATGCTGGTCTATTTAGCATTTCTTCAAAGTGCTTTGTCCATTGCTCTTTTTCTTTTTAATCTGTTCTTAGGGTCTGTCTTTGTTTATCCTTAACAAGCCCTCTGGCGGGTGTAACCTAGCCAGTTAGAATCTTGTCAAATTGATAAAGTGAAGCAGCTGCTTCAGCTTCTTTGGTGATGTTTATCCTCATCAGGTCCTCTGGCAGGTATAACCTAGCCAGTTAGCAGGTATGTACCTGTTTATCTTTAACGGGTCCTCCAGTGGGTGGAAGCTAGTCACTAAAAATCTTATCAAGTTGATAAAGTGAAGCATCTCCTTCAGCTTCTTTGATGATGTTAGACATGTATTTCCTCTCATCTCTCTCCCACTGTTTTCTACTGTGTTGTCCTCTAATTTATACAGATATTTTACTGCTTCTTTTTCTGGAGGTGTTTTGAGATAATCAGGTTTGCTTGGCTTGTTTCCTTTCTTTCACACAGTTTCTCTTATTTCACGTATCCAGACTTTAGATTTGCCTGTCTGGAAACACCACTTATTGTGGCACCTATGCAGATCACGACATGTCAATGTTGACTTCTTGTGATGGATTTAAATCTTGTAGCATCTGAAATCTATTTTTCAGTTCAATTCCAAATTGCCACTGTAATGTCTGGCCTGTTAATATTTTGCTATCAATTTTCCTGGTGTTTATGCGGGTTTTGTTTTCTTAAGTTTGATCTTCAATCTTGCCACTGTGACGGGGTCAGGCCAGACGGCTATGCAAGAGTACTAAAAGGCATGTATATTAGCCCCAGGCTCAGCAAAGCCCTATTCCCTGGGTGATTCAGCTGGGGCTGCTTAGCTAATTAGGCCACCTGGGGCCAATCAAGGAGCCCCGCCCAAAACACTTAAAAGCCTGCAGTTCAGGCAGGCAGCTGTGGAGTGAGGAGTTTGGAGTAAGGAGGTGTGGAGTTTACAGATTGGAGTTTGCAGTTCGAAAACCTGCAGATTGGAGTTGGCAGTTTGGAGCTGGCAGTCTGCAGTTTGCAGCCTACAATCTGCAGAAGCTTAGAGTTTCCACAGTTGCTGCCACAACACCTGAGGCAGAGGACCCAGCTGGAGAAGCAGGGAGCGGGCCATGGACTGACCCAAGGGAAGGTAGTAGGACTCAGGGTCAGAGCAGGCCCGTCTCCTCCCTACCCCTCCGGCTCACCTTCCCCCAGCTGCACCACCGGCTGGGCCGGAAGAGCGCAGGACCCACGGGGGCGGAGTATATCTACCTTCCCCCCCCCCTTACCCTGTTACACCACATAAATTGTGGTCACTTCTGACCTCAGCTTCTCTGGCCTGGTCTATACTTAAAATTTGGGTTGACATAGCTACGTTAGTCAGAGGTGTGAAAAGCCCACACATCTGAGTGATCAGTTATGCCAACATAACCACCTGTGTAGACTTAGCTAGATCAACAGAAGTATGCTTCAATTGACTTAGCTACTATCGCTTGGAAAGGTGGTGTTCCTACACTGATGGGGAAAAAACCTTTTGTCAGTGTAGGCTGCCACCCTGCAGGGTTATGCCAGCATAGCTATGGCGCTGTAGCTATGCCAGTATAGTCCCTGTATGCTCTAACATCCTAAAAAGTTCATCTAAATTGCCTTCCAATACATATATGGTCACTCTGGTTTCTGCATCTGGGAAATTCATATTTACTTTATGGACATCTCTGTGGGGAATCGTGTTCCATCAATGATGAGTGCTGATACCATGTATAGTTCAACCAGTCTTTCACCTCTGTTTTTGGGAACAAAGGCCATGCTTGCCCATTGCTTTCTCCACTCCACTGTTGTCATCCCCAGTCTTGGCACTGAAGTCTCCCTATTACTGAGCAGTTGTCATGCTTGGGAACATTGTCAGAGTTTATAGACAATTGTAGAACTGATCTCGCCATCAAAGTTTTCTGTTGTACATAGTTTGTAAAACTGTCATTTCATGTATTATGTTTGAAACTTGGCTCAGAGCAATTGGCTCCTAATTCACTCCCACTCTATAAGCAACTTTTGTGCTTTGGAAATCATAATTAGTGCTGCTCCCTCTTAGTGGTGACCATTTTGCCTCCCCATGTATATCATGACTTTATTTTAATATCTGAATCATTTTTTATCAGCTCCTGGCCATTGACATTTACTTACTCCAACTATTTAAAGATTATACACAATACACATAATGATAAATTTTCCAGCACCTTGAGTGTCCTCACTCTTCTCCCTCAAATTCTTTTTTTCCTCTTGCTTTCCACTGTTGACGATCCTGGGCTATCCACTAAATTTAAAATATGTTCAGGTATTTAAAATAGAGTACAAGAGCAATTGAATACAGAATAGGATTCACACTACTGGTATTTATTTTAGCCCTTGTTCCTCTCTTTCTGACTCTCCCTTTGCCTGGTACATCCATTTAGAATTTTAGACCTTAAATCAAGCAAACACTTGCCCAAATGCTTAGCCTGAAGCACACGAGTAGTTCCATCAAAAGCAAGTTCACTTACATGAAATTCACTTACAGGTGCCTCAGTGGATCAAAACTTTGAGGTTACTGGTGTTCCCCATTGGCCACGTGCTGAAAGAACAATCCCAAAAGCAGAATTTCCCTGAGATGAGCACCTGTAGAGATAAAATGTATTTTGTGGAACATTGCCTGTATTGATTCAGCCCCTCAGATATTTGTATCAACCAAGATTCCCCAGTTTATTTAATTAGATATATCCTCTAAGTCCTTGACATTCCTGGTGGGAGATAATGTTACATGACTGAATGCTAGCCTCTTCCAAAGCCAACATTTACTGACAGAACAGCTATACTTATGCCTTGGATGCAACTTGATCCTCTAGCTGCATAAAGGTGGTGCTGTAATAGGTAATGCTTATATTAAAGGAAGCAAAACTTGCAGCAGCCTCTAAGGGTGTGTCTATACTGACGGTGGTGACGTCGCCACCGTCAGATCGATGTTTCTGGGTTGATTGAGTGGTCAGTGTAGACCAGCTCAATCAATCAGGAAGTCGACGCTAGTAATCTGCCTCCTCAAGTGGCATAGCGCTGCGTCAAAGTGCAGTGAAGACAGCATGCAGAAGGGAAGCACAGTAGTCGACGGGAGTTAAGCAAGCTACTCTGCGTAACTCCCGTCAACTGCCTCCGAATTTCCAGGTAAGTGTAGACCAGGGCTATATGTCTTTTAGCCAGTAAGCATATGGAGATAGAGAAGCTCTCTAGGGAGAGCTTTCACTGCGCAGCCTGGGTTCCAGCGACACAATATCTAGACATCTAAACTAGCTCTGTGGATTCTTGTTAGCCATGGACACCTTCCTGTGCCCCCCTCTGTGAGAGTGCTGGCATGCAGGTTGTCGTTCTCTCTCACGTTTATTTAATTATTTACATCTCTCTCTATCCCACCCTCTCCTTTTTAAAAGATGTCATTTGTATACATTGTGCTCACCCTTCAGACAGGCACTGGTGTAGGGCCCTAGTTTGGCTTTTAAGCTGCAGCAACTGCTGGTGCATGTGTAGAGAGGGGCCATGGAGCAGTGTAGTCCTCAGAGGCATGAAGTAAGACACTCCTTAAGCATTTGGATGCATGAAGAGATTGAATGTTGTCATAGGAGCTCCACCACTTTATTACAGGGAGAAACACCCTCCTTACCCTACTTCCTTCCCCCACCACCCCACAGTTTACATCTTCAGTGCTCAATATAGGTGTGGGCTCAGGGCCCTGCCCTGCTCCCAGTCCGTAGGCCTTTGAAAGGTTTAGAACTGCCAGTCTCCTGGACTCCTTATGCTCCATGTTGGTCCCTTAAAACAAATCAGCCAAGTAATAGAGTCACTTGTGCATTTTGTGGAGCTCCACCTAAATAAAATCCCCAAATCCCCAGCTTCAAAAGGAAAGTTTGCAACTCAGTTCATTGCTATTTGTAAGATTAAATGATGTTTAGCTGGACACCACTGACACAGACTTCTATTCTTGGGTAAGGCTCTCAGGAAGTAAGTAGTTCCCTGAGTAAACCTTCACTGAGAAGAGAAAACACACAAAAAATCAGGCTAATCCCACACTTTCAATGGGGTTTTACCTGTAGCTGTACATACTAAATGGATTCAAAGGGGGAAACAAGAGGGAAAGCCATCATGACACTGACCCCTTCTTCCTGTTCACTCCCACCCAAAATCATGGCCACTTGGGGCCAAAACATTCATCTGCTTTTCTGTTTTCCTCTTCACAGTATTTTGGAGATACACAAAAGCTGACTGTAATTGTCTCTGTCCCTTCCATGCCCACAGTAAGTGCCAGAAATCTGACTAGAATAGATCTCCCAAGTTGCTGTTTTATTTTGGAGAATCTACCATTCCAAAAATTGCACAAAATTTTGCACAAAAATTGCCATTTTAAAAATCAATAAAGTTTTACTCCATGTTTGTCTTACACATGATTTGTAGCAACAGTACTTCACACCCATACATTTTGCCCTTCCCACTCCATTTTTTGGAAACAGATGAGGAACAGGAGACACAAAGTTGATGAAATTATTTGTTTACATTCTCACAGGAAGTCTGCAGCAGATGTCAAAATAGAACCCTGCATAGATACATTGCTTGATTGATATATGCAGTAAAAATAAATGAGTCAAGGTTTCTGCTGCAGTATCAGGTCAGATATATGGTCAGACCAATAAGAATATGGGAAACTGATATCTAAGTTTCTGCTGTATAATTTTTGTAGTCCTTCATATTTAAATAGATGAGGAACAGTCCACAGAAAAATGTATAAAAGAAATCACTGCACAATTCAGTTGCTGAAAATTTGGAAACAAATGATGCAAAGTGAAGGAAGCAATGAGGAATCTAACTGCATGATGTAGTAAGAAATGAGCATAAGGCCTGTAAAACAGGCTAAGGCCTAAGTGGAAAAAGCCAAGTGATCAGGAGTATAGATGGAAAAATCCAAGTTAACTGAAACTGGCACAGGAAAGTGCTGATACTGCCAAATATTACTAATATGCAAATTATGTAGCAGGTGCAGAAGGCATCGAGAAACCGAAGAGAACTAACTCCCTAAAATGACATTTTGATTAATAGAAATGTCTAAAAGGTGATAAATGGAGTTGTTTTGCCCAAATTTGCCAATCAACCACGGAAAAGGGTGGTATTTGACTACGTCAAGAGAGTGGCAAATAGCTATGTTGAAGAGGGCAGAACAAAATTGTATGTAACAATGCATAAAAGAGGTGTCAGAGGGAACAACATCATCCAGTTAGGGGATAACAGAAAGTCCGTGTCCATTGTAACGCCGCATATAGGAAGCTGACCCAGAGATACTCTGTAGGTCACTTCTCATTGTGCTGCATGCAATAAACCTGGCCTGGGTACCTTTGATGCTCAGCTAATCCGTGGTTGTGTCAATTCATTCGATCGTGAGTGCCATCTCGGTTACCTGCTCAGAGCTGGGACAGCACCTACATAGGGACACACACACACAGCCTACACTGATAAAAACACTGGTAGCCAACACTATACCACAAATGGCATGTATTTTTTAATTTAAAAAAAGTAGTTTTGCCTTGTTATAAATAACTTGCAACTGAACAATTTCAAGAAATAGGATTATTTGCTGAAAAGTAATGACTATTAGTAACTGAGAATGAGACCAAAATTTTACGTATACACTGTGCTGTAGGTTCTTCAGTTATTTACACTTATGTCAGCCTGCTAGAATGTTTCACCAGCTTTGAATCTCACCTTCTCTCTCTTTTTCCAGAAAGGTCTATTCTGCCATTGGTTAATCAAAATCAGGCTGTTGACTACAACAGAAACACAAAGCATGCAGTTCCCAAAATAGGTTTTAACTGGTCAGAGCTGAAAGATGTGCATGAGTATCAGTAAAATACATGGGTCAAGAAGTTGTATATTTAGTTGTTTCTAACACATTACAAATACTTCTAAATTTCCTTGACTTTTGCTGTATCCCATCACTAAGTGCTTTGCTTCTTTTTGTTTGGTTGGTGTTTTTACTCTCAGCACTTGACTGAGAAAAATCTGTGAAGTTAATGCTAAAATTATTTCATGAACAAGTACTTTGGCCCAGATTCTGGCTGGAACTGAGGACCAGTTGTTTATCCCATATACTCTCTTCTTTCATCCCTATTGTTTGCCATCTTTGGTCTAAATTTACATTGACCATCTGTTAAGGTAAGAACCGTATTTTCAAATATACACAATACCTTGAAAGTTTTGGGTGCTGATGCAAGCCTTAAATAATAACAAGGTTGGATTTATGTCATCTTTGCATCCCTCTTATCCTGAGACCTCTTGTAGTCCATCCAGCCCTCGGGATAAGGTAGAGCAGTCTGAAGGTTGCCAGTTGCTCCAAGCAGCTATTCCAAAAGGTGGGGATCATCAGGGCTTAAGATAGACCATGTGTTGGCTGCAGGAAGAAGGGGTGGTGTACGAACAGTTATGGCAGCTCTACAATACCGGGGGATCCCTCTTTGCAGATGGTGTTGTACAATGGCCAGTTAAGTGAGCTCTAGGGAAGCTTTGCCCACAACAGACTGGCACAAGGTTGTTCTCAACATGCCCGAGGATCTGAATCTTTGCCTTAACTGTATTGTTCCCCCGAGATTTTTCTTCTCTAATCTCATTAGAATTGCAACGTTGAAGCCATGTAATATGCAAGTGTAAGTCAAAAACTTTAGTATTCCCTTTTTTGTAAAATTCAAGCCTGGCCTAGGTAAAATACATACACCGTAAGTATGAACCCATCATGTAAATATAACGTTTATTTCTGTGCCAGCAGTTAGCATTCCTTGGTAACAGAGATGTGAACATACTTTGTGCAACATACCATTAGAAGGAATTCAGTGGACAAAAGTCAGGCCCAATTTTGCTTAGTCCAGTCACCAACTATGAAAGGTTCTGGGTCTCCTCTTTTTCAGCTTACAGAGATTGTACATTTAATTTGCTATCTTATCAGGAAATGTTCCAGATTTCAGTCTCAACACAATTCCAAAACGAGTACCTATGTCTTTAATAGCTTGAGGAAGTTGAGGAATTCTAAAAGGCAGCAGACAGCAGAGGTATGTCTATCCTGCAATTAGACATACGCAACTGGCCTAAGTCACAGCTGTGGGTGTTTAATTGCAGTGTAGACAAATACAGAGTTGTTAAAATTAAACCTGTGCACTGTATCTGAACTTGTCTCTTCTCAGTATTGGACAATACAGTAACCTTATGTTCTTGTATGAGGCTTTACATACAAATAGGGACTTGCAAACTTGCAGAGACGTATGATATAAACTATCATCTTATTTCACTGGACAACCATGAAGCACAGTGTACCCTGAATTTTAATAAAAATCCAAAACAGCTTTGTATTCTTAATGTGCTCCGATTTCCTGTGCTAAATACAGTACAGACTTGTCAGGAAAAGGACATCAGTGATTGCTGTATTTTCTTGAAAAAAGTGGCAGATTCTGATCTGCCTGCAGCTTGTTAACTTGTTGCAAGTTCTTTACCTAGGCTTTGAGCTTTCATTTCTCTCAACTAGGAGTCCAATCCTCCTCTCATTGAAATCCATGGGATTTTGGGCATTGACTTCAGCAGCGGCAAATCAGGTTCTTGTGTCAACTAGCAACTCAGGTACAAGTAGCCTGTCATTTCAGTTGATGAACGAACATGTCCGTTTTGCTCCCAGTTTTCCAGAAGGAACTTGATATAGCCATGCAAAATAAATAAATACATGGAGAAACAAAGTCAGTTGAAGGAAAGGTAGGAAGGGCTCATTTTAATATTTAATAATAGTACTGTTCTGTGACATGGAACTAGCTGCTCAGAGCCTGATTTTAAAAGGTGCCTTCCAATTTTGTGCTTGTAATTCAAGGGTTCATTATTACAGGTATATTTCATAGCACACAGATGTCCACCTATTGAGTGCACCCATTTATACACTCCTGTGAAGCAGCACTGCAAGCTCTTCCCCATCCTATCAATTGGTCTGAACCCTCACCAAGAAGGACTACCTAAAGGAATGAGAGGCTAGGTCAGTCTCTCAACACTGGCGATTTTTGGCTTTTCTGCTGAGAAAATCATAGTGATCTGGGGGTTTCAGTGGTACTTCATAATCATATCTAAGGCTCTATTTGGATTGCAGGATGATTGTCAAAAAATTGCACCTGAGTTGTGGACAAGCCATGGAAAATTGTGGAAAAGTAATAATGGACATAATTATTTGTGATAATAAAGTTCATTATTATTTTGCCATGATTTTCTGCTGGCAGCAACCAGGGCTGAAAGAAGGGGCTCCCGCTGTTGGACACTGGGGGCTGATAGCATGGACCTGAGGCTGACAGCGGCCACCCAAGGCTGACAGCAGAGGCTCCCGCTCTGAGCCCCAGAGCAGCCGGGGCTCCCACTGTCAGACCCATGCATAGCAGGGCTTTCTGATATTGCGGAATCTGCAATTTCTGTAATATCACAAGTTAAGTAGGGCCTTATTCATATCTTATATTTGTTCCTTGTTCTACCGTAACAGTACTTAACTTATTGTATGAACACATTCATGAAAAAGCCCCCACTGTCACTACATTTTAATTGGTAAAAAGATGCCAGTATGTAATCTGGCCCTTGCACCTATCTGAGTGCAAAACATTTGCTGCAATGATAGTCAAATGACAAGGGCATTATTGTACACTCTGAATGCACATGATAAAACAAAATCAACATGATTAACATATTTACACTGAATACCATCTAAAGTAATAATAATGATACAGAACTTGAAAAGTATTCTCCAGATGTGCAGTAAGTCTATGTCTTTGTCTTGTGTCTAATACTATAACCGATCTGGGTATTAGCTATTTCCTTTCAGCCCATAAAGACACACACACGTTATCTTTGGATGTATTGAGTATGATGTTTTAGTCCACAAATCCATTTCCTAATTATTGCTGATTGTAAGTAACAGAACCAAGCAAAAAAAAAAACCAACAGATTTCAGTTATTTTTCAGATTTTAAACTCCTGTAATAAACAAGAAAAACACTTTACATTTATATAATGTCTTTCATCAGAAGATCTCAAAACATTTTAAAAAGCATAATGCATCCCATCCTGATCCCATTTAAGTCAGTGGCTAGCCTCCTGCTGATTTCAAGAGAAGCAAAACGGCACAAATTAATTAAGCGTCACAAAATACTTGAAGAAGATATTATTATACACAGATGGGGACACTGCACAGGTTATGTGACCTTGAGTAAGTCAGATAGGAAATCAGTGGCTGAACTAGAAACAGTACCCAGGAGCCTTGATGCCAAGTTCAGTGATTTCCAGATCATACTTTCTTCTCATTGAGTTTAAAGCACAGCTGTCATATGTAACCATGAAACAACACAACTACCCCTTTCTTCACAAGAAGCTCAAACATTGACTTTCTTTCTCTTGCTGTGATATAAGGGAAACATACCCTAACTTCTACGTACTTTTACATATCATTTTAAGAACAATTTGCTTCTAAGCTCAGCTGTGTATGGAAACTGTAATTCCTGTGTCTATATTTGTATATGTTTGCACTGCCACTTACTCCTACTAAAACCTTGAAGGATTATAGTTCAGGGTTTTCCTAGTTTGACCTTGAACATCAGCATAGCTTGGTACCTGCACATATGATTAGCCTTTTTACTCAATTCTATTTAAACTAAGTGGTCATTTGCCTTTTAATTAATAGTCTAATGATCTTAATCAAATTTCACACTAGAATTCTCATTGGGCTTGAAAGACATGGTGTCATGCATATAGCAAACAAAGCCCCTTCAGACCAGTTGGTTTTTCCTAAATCCTTGTTCTGAGTTGATTATCCCAACCTGACCTTGCTACAAACATTAATAATCACTGGACAACAAATGTTTTCGAAAGTGTTGCTTCCTCAGACATTTTTTTTTTGATTATGCCAGACCGCTTGAAGCTGAACACATATATAATTTCAGACTACTTGTATCACGTAGGAATTTGGAGATACAAGAAATTGACTTTTATTGAATGTAATGCGTTTAATCGCATAACAGTGCTGATGCTTTGCAATAGTTCAACTGAGCTAAAAATGTTTTGTTGATGATTTTCGTTTGTACTCAGTGTCTGAGGCTTCTCGTTTAAGTATCCAACAATAATTGGCCAGCGTTGAGGGATTCCAATTGCCCTGATACCGTTTTTCCATGATTGCAATATCCTGGTGAAACCTTTCACCATGCTCGTCACTGACTGCACCAAGATTTGCAGGGAAGAAGTCTAAATGCGAATGCAGAAAATGAATCTTTAGTGACATGTTGCACTTCATGGTTTTGTATGCTTGAAGCATGTTGTCAACCAGCTGCACATAGTTTGGTGCTCTGTAGTTGCCAAGAAAATTTTCAACAACATCCTTGAATGCCTTCCATGCAACTTTCTCCGGCCCTACCAGAAGTTCTTCAAACTGCCTGTCGTTGATGACCTGTTTGATTTGTAGACCAACAAAAATGCCTTCCTTAATCTTGGCATCAGTTATTCTGGGAAACATCTGTCTCAAATATCGAAATCCTTCACCTTCCTTGTTCATCAATTTCACAAAACTTTTCATCAGTCCAAGTTTTATGTGAAGAGGAGGCAAAAATGCCTTTTTCGGGTTTACAAGTGGTTTATGTGCCATACTTTTCTGCCCTGGAACCAACTGCTTATGGAGTGGCCAGTCCTTTTTAATGTAATGAGACTTTTTAGCATGGCTGTCCTATTCGCAAATGAAACAACAGTACTTGGTGTATCCAAGCTGCATTCCTAGTAGCAGCACGACTACTTTCAGATCACCACAGATGTTCCAGTTGTAGTTGCTGTACTGTATGTGATTCAACAAAACTTCCATATTTCTGCAGGTTTCTTTCATGTGTACTGCATAGCTGATTGGTATTGAATGGTGGACATTGCCGTTGTGTAACAGCACAGCTTTCAGACTAAACACTGACGAATCAATAAAAAGACGTCATTGTTGTGGGTCTTGCTGGCAACTCAAAGCAGTGAACAGCCCATCAATGTCAGTGCAGAAACACAGATTATCAGGCTAACCAAAGAATTGTATCAAATCTTCTTGGTGGCTGCGAAAGACAGAAATGTTCGTGCCTGGTGACAGCAGACCCCATCCTTGCAGTCTTGAACCCAGTAATTCTGCTTTTGCCTTTGACAAACCCAAGTCCCTGACCAAGTCATTTACCTCAGATTGAGTTATCAGATGAGGCTCACTCGACATAAATAGTTCAAAATCTGGATCACTGTCATTTTCCATTCCTGGCTTGTGCATCATGGCATCTTCATCTGCCTCCTCTAGTCTCCATGTCTCTGGTGGCTTCGGTACTGGAAGATTGTTGTCATGCGGCACAGGTCTCATGGCTGAAGGGAGATTGGGGTATTCAATGGATTTCTTGTTTTTAGCAGAGAACCCAGACACATTGGTCAGACAGAAGTAACTGTCTGTCACATGATCCTTCTGCTCTCGTCCTATCATCAGGACAGCGAACAGCATTGTCTGCTGAGTACCTCTGAGCCAAGCTCTAAGATCAACAGCACATGTTGCGCAACAAATGTGAGGAGCCCAGGCTTTGTCCTGATCACCAATTTTACAGCCAAAGTAGAGCTCATACGCTTTCTTAATACGTGCAGTCATGCTCCGTCTTTGAGGTTTAAGCGTATATTCGCCACAAATGTAACAGAACGTATCGTGGCTGTTGCGACATTGGGGAGACATTTTACTATCACGAATCTTCCTGAAAATACAATTGCTTTATTATTGTGAGTACACACAATATGCTATGCGCACAGATCATGCGCATCAACATGAATGCAAACTGATATAAACGCAATGCATAGAATGGTGTGTGCAAAATGCTTTTATAGTCTTTCTAAAACCTGTCCTGCCAGCATCCACCCTGCCTAAGCCTTAGCATTCCCACTGCATGTTGTATGGCCCGCACGAGGTGCAGTGTCACTGCATGCCCAGGCATGCTTGGACACAAGATAGAAAACTTTTCAGCTTACATTGTGGGCAACATTTTAATGGACTTTAATAATGAATTGAAATAACAAATATAGGCAATTTCAAAAAACCGGTACGTGATAGGGAAATTTCATGGTGATTTTCGTAATCAGCAGCCCAAAATCCATAAGATACACCCAAAAGTATTCAGGAAGCAAAATCTTTGTTGTCCAGTGTAATTTTATCAGTTAAAAGCACCCACCAAGTAAAGATGACAACTTACCTGCCTATTTATTATTTGGGCAGTTTCCCACATGTCATGAGAAGGCAACACTTGCAAAAATATAACTGAATAGCAACACATTATCTAAATAATTTGGTTTTAAATGGATAAAATAAGAGTTTATAAGGGTTTGCTGACTAACTGCAATTTGCACAAACCAGCTTGTGCATGGTATTCAAATACCCATTTTAAGGTTTGGATGCACTGAAGGCCACACGGGTTTGTTTTAAGATTTAATTTAAGGAAAAGCTTGGGAATGACTCATCAAAATTTAAACACTTCTTAGGCTTGAGCATTCTAAATTAACTTGCTTTCAGTAAAAATTGTAAATGGCCTCCCTGTCTGTGCGAGTCGAGCCTCTAGAGTCAGGCAGACTTCCCTCACATGATTTCAAAGTCATAAGGTTTTCCACTTCAACAATATGTTAGCTCAACTCAGCTGATTCATCTATTTGTTAGCGTAAGTCTGCTTGCCCAAAATATATATTTTAATTTTTCACTTAGCTACCGTGTATTTCTGTTTGTTTGTATTCTTTAGACATGAATAATTATTGTCATAAGAAGCCATTATTTCTGCAGCAGACTACATGATGACTAGACTATCCAGCACGAGCTTTTCGTCACTGGGTGCTTTTATGTTATTCAATGAATTGTAATCTTCAAATAAACGTGACTTGGATATCTTTATGCCAAATATGATTGTGATCAAATCAGCAGTGAGCAAGGATCCCATTACAGTTCACACAACTGTGGTAACAAATTATAAGAAGTGAGATATTATAAAGTGTTTTCTTACAAATTTCCTTTTTTCTTTTTTGTTGTTCTATGAAAACCTGCTTTGACACCCTCCTTTCCCCCAAATCCTTCCACGGGCATCTTGTGCTACATCTGGGTCCACCCCTTATATAAACCCAAAATGTCACTCTCCCATTAATCCACTCCTGTTGCAAGTTATATAGCAACTGGCTAGCAATGCTACCTGCCTACGAAAATGCATTTTCTGCAATTCACCAGCAACCAACTGAGCAAGTCCTTTCTGAAGCCTGCTTTTGTGGCAGACAGGAACTATTATAAACTCTTACACAGCTGCCAGTCACTGGACCCTGTAGTACTGGATACTATGAGACTGCAATTGGTGTGATGAAATACCATCACTCTGGGGGCGAAGTCCCTAAAGAATGTGTTTCAGGTTTGGCGATAGACTGAAGGACAGGGTTTACAAAGCCTGAACCACCAGAGAGTTTGGGGAGCCTCCAGACACCAAACAGGATCTGAGCAAACCTCTCAAGACATTTTGATGGGATATTTCTTTTATTTTAGGCAAGAAGGAGGGAAGGTTGCAAGGATCATAAGGTTTATGAGGGCTGGTGCGGGTCTCTCAAATATCTTTGGCGGTCTAGGAAGACAGGTTTTTTAGTGATGAAAGTCTACAGTCCTGATTTATCTTCATGTTTGAGGCCCAGTCCCATCTGAATAAGAATTATGTCTGATATTGCTGTCCCAAACTATGGAGTTCATTTGTATGTTGAGGCCAATAAGGAGCAGTGCTCAGCATATATTACTAGCTCTCCATACAGTAACTATAGTAGCTGAACATTAGAGTATTCACGTAGGGAGGTGGGATTAAAACACTAAACACTTTATACATTCCAAAAAGACCAAAGAAACACATAAAACTCATCCAGAAAAGTTAATTGCTAATCTTTAGTGGAAGCAGAAATCAGCACACACAGCTGTAAATGACTTTAAATGTTATTCCATAAAGAAATTTCAGATTTGCAAGGCTTGCTCTATCAGACAGTTTGGAGACCACTGGGCCCCAAACACGAGTTGCAGTATATCCCCCAAGGCAGTTTGCTCTTGCTAGGACTGGATAAAGGGGAAAAATATACAAAAATACTAGGATCTCAGGATGTTTTATATATCAGCACAGCTGCAAAGTCAACCTGGTGCAAAGAGTTAGTCAAAGATTAAGATATTGAATAACCCTGCCCCTCCTTGCCACAGCTACCATTTTTGCAGGAATTTGAGTTTATTTCAGGTAGGGTAAACAAAACCATTTCAAATGCAAGCTCTGTTAGCCTTGGTCCCAGCAGGGGGAATTTACACCCTCCTTTATACGTGGGTGGTGGAGTAGGAGGGAGAAGAATGAATAGTCACTTACAATAGGATTTTGGAATAAAAGACAAGCCGGAGCCAAACCCACTTAAAGAAGTTCGGCTAAAACAAAAATAACTAGCTTAGCTATACTGCCGCCAGTGCAATTTGGCTTCTAATTTTTTGATCACTTAACTCAACAGCACAGCTTTCTCTTTCTACAATTGAATATTAGTCTGGCTTAGCTATAATTAACAATAACAAAGTAATTACTTAAATGAAAAACATTAAAGATAACCCTCAAAAAGACCTCCATTTGGACTGCTAATTAGGGAAGCTAACTTGCATAGCTTTCATTAACAGGGGCTATAACTGGTACTTATACAAGATTTTAAGAAAACATTAACAGATTACATAGCATTTTACAGTTTTGTATTCCATTAACTACCCGCCCTCCCTGCACACACAGTCTGAAGGTCACTTGGAACAACCAGGTTTGTTTTTCTTTCTTTTTTTTTTTTAATTGATGATTGTTCTCAGGTGCTTGCTTTTCTTTGGTTCTCCCATGAGCACAACTAGGAGGGGCTGTACTTTGTTCCCACATTGCACACTGTGCCTTGTGGGAAAGCACGCAGCTCTGCTTTTCAGTTTAAACTTATATGGTATCTTTTATGGCTGTTATGCAGTGTAAGGAAAGAGAAGATGGGGCTCAAGCCATTTTTTTACATTCATAACTGATGCAGCAAGCCCAGAGGTGTTGGGGCTATGAACGGCCAAACCTAGAGGTGCTAGGGCTGAGCCCTGGCACAAATTAAGCACTGCTGTTATGACACAACCAAACCTCATCAGCATCTGACTATGAATAAATGTATAATCCATTTCTAAACTGCAAGAGACTTCAGTGGCCCAGTCTTTCTCCCTTTGGCACTGTGACCATACATTTATGTATCAAAAACTCTCCCAGGGATGGCAAGATTTATCTGGTTTCCATGCTGGTTCCAAACAAGTAAGTGCCAGTCACTGGAATGTATCGTATGCTGTGCCAGAAAACTGCTTAAATGCCCCAAGCCCTCCTCGCCCTTCAGCTATGCTATGCCTAAAGTGAACCATTATCAAATAGCAGTGAGCTGTGTACATTCATTCAAATACTAAAAGACATCACGGAAAATAACCTACATTATTCCTATTAATGTCCCATGAAATTAATTGCCTAGATTACTGCAGTACTGGGAGAATCATTAGGATTTAGTTTAAAATCAGTTCAATCAATACGTACATAATTTCATTCTGAAGAGTACAGCTTCACGCCAAAACTTGCAATCTGCCAGCTCCTCCCCCTCCCTGTGTCCTATAAACGTCATTTGTCATTTAGCACATTGTAAAATCTCCAACACTCCCGGAAGATTAAAGCCCAGGTCCTGACAGTTCTTTTGTTTTAATGTGTATCTCAGGACACTCTTTTTTGCATCCTGTAGGTCCGAAGGTAATACTTTGCCATGTAAAATGGGTTCATATCTTTCAACTTTTAGATACTGGAGAAACATGGCTTCCATTGCAAGCCCAGAATTATCAACACACGCGCACACTATAAGTATAAAATACACAAAACATTTCAGTGACCGCAGTTTCAAACCAAATCAACTCTGAATTTTCCTTTTTTAAAGCCAACCATGTATAGTTTGTCAGAAAAGAATGAAAAATACAAGTAAGTTACATATTTAGCCCTTCTAAAGTGGATATGATATTTTTCACATACAATGAAATTTTCTAGCACTTAACATCCAGGGATCTCAAAGTACTTTATAAGCATTAATGCAGCCTTGCACATACCTATGAGATAAGGAGGCATTTTCTTTATTTTACAGATGGGGAAACTGAGGCACAGAGCTGTTGAGTGACATATCCTACATCTCACAGTAAATATGTGGCAAAGTCAAGGACAGAATCCAGTTCTCCCTGCCCCCAGTCCTGTGCTCCAGCCATAATGAGAGACATTTTAAGTATTCAGCGGTGGAATCTTCTTATCCTTTACACCAAGGACACGTACACTCGTCCTCAGCATATAGACTGAGGAACTGAGAATGAATATATTTGCTTTGAGGATCTTCCTTTACACCTCCAACTTGCACTCTACCCCTTTTCAACTGCTAGTACCTCGCTCTCCTGCTAATGAACAGGGAACGGCTCTTTGCATCCTTCAAACCTCCTACATCTCTCCTCTCCTCCCGTCCCCTGCAGACATCCTTTTCCATTCAGTGGGATAGAAGCCTCCTATTCCCCACCATTCTCTCACTGATACTAGCAGCTGCTCTGGGCTTTGTATCATTTGTTTCATAAAGCTTCTCTAGGCTTTGGGTCTGTTTTCATCCCTGGTCTGCCTCCCAGTGTCATAGCCTCTCTCCTGTGGGTTTCCAGACTGAAGGAGCATGTTAGAAATCAGCAGCAGTTAGAGCTATCTCATGTTGGAAGGATAGGCTGGGAATGAGAAAGAAAGATTAATTTAAAATGGGCTAGAGTATACTGTAAGCAAAAATCAGGGCATGTCTCAGGGCATGTCTACACTACAAAGTTAAGTCAACTTAATTTACGTCAACATCCAACCACCACAGGAATAAAGTCAGTTGGGCATGTCCATACCACACTCATTGTCTCGGTAGAGTGCATCCTCCCTAGCAGCACTTGCATCGATGCAGAGAGAACTGCACTTTGGGTAGCTATCCCTCACTGCAACTAGCCACAGAAGGTTTCGAGAAGGGCTTGAAATGCCTCATGGAACCAAAACATTGTTGCAGGGTGAAATGGAAACATGGCTTCAACTTCCCATGATGCAGTTTCCTCCCTCACTCCCCTGGTATCAATTGCACAGAATCCATCCTTTTCTGTGCCATTTTTCGAAAGCCTGGCTTAGCTGCAAGTACACCATAGCCTGAGAAGCATGGAGCCTGCTAAGCTGTGCACTTTTGTTGTGAGCATCACACTTTACACCTTATCCTGTAGTATTTCCAGAACTGAGACCATTGTGATGGTCCTTCAAGCAGCCCTGCTGCAAGCCATAGAACAAAAAAAATTCCCGGTCGCTGCTGGCAGTCGCACAGAAGCTGAACATGGTGGGGTACCGTTTCCAGTCCTGGGAAACAAGCACTGACTGGTGGGATTGGATCACATCGTTATGCAGCTGTGGGATGATGAGCAGTGGCTGCAGAACTTTTGAATGCAGATGATCACTTTCCAGGAGCTTTGTGCAGAGCTTTCCCCATCCCTGAAGTGCAGCAACACTAAAATGAGAGATGAGACCTGCTCTGACAGTGCAGAGAAAGTAGCGATCACTCTGCAGCGTTGCAAGCTTCCAGACTGCTACTCGTCAGTGGGGAATCAATTTGGAGTTGGTAAATCCACCCAGATTGTGATCCAAGCGTGCAGGGCCATTAATAGACTCTGGGCAATGTTCAGGGCATAGTGGATGGTTTTTCCGTGATGGGGTTCCCTAACTGTGATGGGGCAATAGATGGCTTGCATATCCCTATCTTGGCACCAGACCACCTTACCAAAGAGTACATACACAGAAAGGGATATTTTTCAATGGTGTTGCAAGCACTGGTGGATCAGAGAGGGTATTTCACCGGCATCAATATGGGATGATCAGGAAAGGTGCATGAAGGTGCATCTTTAGGAACACAGAAAGCTGCAATCAGGGACTTTCTTTCCAGATCACAAAATAAATATTGATTATGTTGAAATGACAATAGTGATCCCTGGGAGACCCAGCCTATCCCTTCCTCCCAAGGCTCATGAAGCTATACACCAGCCACCTGGAGAGCAGTAAGGAGCAGTTGAACTGCAGTTGGCTCTGTAAGTGCAGAATGGTAGTGGAATGTTTGGATGTTTAAGGGGTCACTGGTGCAGTTTGCTGACTAGGTTAGACCTCCGTGAAAGGAATATCCCCACTGCTTTCACTTCCTGCTGCGTGCTCCATAATATTTGTGAGGCAAATGGAGAGATGTTTCCACATTATTCCATATATTAAGAGAGAGTATAGCTAGATCTGGGGGGCTGGAGGGAGCTCAGAATTCATGCAAAACTCAGGGGTTTCATATGAACATTGTCTTTGGTTTTAAAAATAGTGAGCACTCCTTAATCTATGCAGGCACCTATCACACTCGAGTTTCACAGTGATGTTCACGTTCAAGTCCTGGCGGGGTATCAGGAAAAGTTTCCAATTAGCAATAATTGCACCTCAGATTAACCTCAAGCCCTCAGTCATACTCTAGTGAAAATTTTGCAGGAAACTTCTCCCCACCCCCTGCTGCTGCTTTTGGGGGATTTAAATTAGTTAATATTGGACAAGATATTCAGAACTGATGATTGATTTGGGGTTCCTCCATTTTTGGATGCCCAATCTTTGGTGAATTAAAGGGGACTGATTTTCTGAAAGTGCCAGACACCTGCCCTCTCATTACAGATCATGGAAGTGAGGCACGAACTATGTGATTGATTTGCCCATGGGCACACAGCAAAATGGTTCGAGATCCAGGAATAGAACTCAGAATTTCCACTCGATAGTAATGTGCTTTACTCACTAGATCATACTTCCCCGCCTTTGCTTCAAAACATTCTCCACATCTAGCTAGGAAGCGGATGTGGAGCAAGAGAGTGAGTTACTTCTAGCTTATGGATTCTTGAGTCAAGGGCCGAAGGCAGTAGAAGAGTTACAGTGGTAATTGTCTCAGGCTGCTAAGGAGGTTCATCTCAACACTGCACTGCAGCTTTGTCCTTGGGAATCACTGTTATCTCAGATTTATTATCATGCTGTCACAGTCACAATCTTAGTGCAATAATATAGTTGGTGCTCTACTATCCTGCAGGGAAACAGGATCAGGGCCCTGTGGCAAGGTGGGGCGGCGGGGGAAGATGTTCCGCCCTCGTGGGTCTCGTGCTCACCCGGCCTGGCCGGTGGGGCAGCCGGGGAAAGGCTCCGGGGCGGGGGCGAGGCCTGTTCTGCCCTGGGGTACGGCTATTTGCCCTGGGGTAGTCCGTGGTTCACTTCCTGCTCCCCCAGCTGGGTGCTCTGCCCCGGTGCTGTGCTTCAACAGGGCAAGCCCCAAGCCGCTGTAGATCACCGGCTGCCGGCTGCAGGCTGCAGCCTGCCAGCTCCAAGCTGCAAACTATCACTAATCACTATCACCTCCGACCTCCACTCCTCCTTGCTCCAAACTCCACAACCCACAACTGCCTGCCTGAGCTGGAGGCTTTTGAGTGCTGGGGCAGTCTCCTTGATTGGCCCCAGGTGGCCTAACTGCCTGAGCAGCCCCAGCTGAATCACCCAGGGAATAAGGCTTTGCTGAGCCTGGGGCTAACATACATGCCTTCTAGCACCCTTGTGTAGCCGTCTGGCCTGACCCTGTCACAGCCCCCACAAGGAGGCGGGGGGGAAGGGGAGGGTACACTTTACTGGAGCCCGACAGCCCTGGCCCAGGCTGCAACCCCCATTACCATGAGGAAAAAAACGTGCATGGCTCATGAGACTGTATGTATGGGATGAGGGATTGTGGTATGTTTGTGGGAGGGGGCCTGTGTTACAAGTTTGTTCTGGGCCCAAAAAAATGATGCTTGGGCCCTGCACAGGATCACAAATGAGGCTTGGACTATAGGGAGAAATTATGAAATCACTCTGCCCTCAGCTTTGATTCTACCTTCGCAAATATGGCCGTTCAGGGTACATTTCCAGTGAGCTGTGTGGGAGTGATGAGTAATAATGATCTAACTGATCAACACACTAGGGAGAAAATTTACTCAAGCTGAGCACTAGTGATTTGGGCAAGAGATCTGTTAAAAATACTTTCAATGCAAATAGATTTTTAACATTTATGTTTGTTTTCATTAAAAAGTGCTCACTGGTGCAATATTTTCAGCTTCACCTTTTCACTATACCTTTACTTGAAAACAAGGTATCTCGTACACTTGACTTGCTCAAAATAAAGCTCAACATTTCACTTTCACCAGTAAACACACTACCCTCCTACAAATTGGTAATTAGAGATTTTCTTTCCTTTCTTTTCCGCAAACACACTGCAAATAGGTAAGAGAGCACCACTGTCCATGGAGCAAAACTTGACTCATTGATTCATGTATATTTTTATTGACATTGTTTGCCCCAAAGCTATAAAAAAGTCTGGACAAACATGTCATGTTTCAAGTGCCAGTTTATGATCACTGCCCTAATCCAACATTTAAAATTATTTGATGGTCAGACTATTGATTCTGAATAGACGTCTAGCAGTTGTTCTGTATAGTACCCTTTGTCAGAGACAGTAAATGGAGTAAACTTAGCAAGAGATAATGCTAAATAAAAATCTGGTAGACTGTAGAAAAGACACAACCTATTTAGAGGACATTGAGCTCAGTTACCTAATTTATCTCATACTAGCTTTTTCTCTTGCTATCCAAAACCTCCCATTTGTAGACAGGAAATTGATTATGGAGTTTTTTCTATTAGGATGAACGAACAGAAATCCAGCTTTTGATTTCTATCCAAATCTGAACATCACATTTGTTATTTTAAACAAACAAATTGAGTAGCTGTTAATGTCCATTTAAAAATTAAAAAACAGGAAATTTCTTCCAAAACCCAGGGCTAGGGTATTTTCATCTGTATACTAGTTTATTTTTGCAAACAGTTTTTCCATAAAATCATTTTTGTTCAGATAGTAGCTGCTGTGTAAGATAGCTGAAACGCACCACCTAGTGGCTACAAGATGAATAATATATTGACCACCAAATTGATAGACAATTCACAGTATATATAAACAATTTATTTATACCAAAAAACTTTTCTTTGAGGATTAAGCATAATCAGTGTGAGAAAACGGATCGGGGAAGGTTCAATGCAGCAGTCTCTAAAGTGCAATAAACTTTACAGATGCAACAAATTTACAAATCCTGTCTCTTCTTTCTGGACTGATGTGCTGCTGCTGGTATGGCACTTGTCCAGGATGGGTTTGACCTTTACATGACAGAACTCATTCTCCACCTCTGGGTCCAGTATTCAATGCCATTCCCACTGGCCATGCCCCCTCTGAGGGCATCTCTTCCTACACTACCACACAACTCTGTTGCGACAGCGGAAGACTCACCCCGCTACTATTGCTCTAATACTTCTCCAGCTCCAGCTGCTCAGGTTGCTGCACTCTTCCCATCTCTGCTCTGGGCTGCTTCACTTGCCCCTGCTCTGCTCTGACAGCCCCAGCTCACATGGAGGACCAGCTTTTGACTCCCTCATTGGTCTGCCTGCCTTTCAATCAGGCTGACTTCGAGCTGTGGCCTCTCCCTGTTGGCCCTGGGAACTTGTCAGTCTCACAGGATCCTGACTCCTCTTCAGCATTTCCCGTTTCTCCTGGTATGAGGAGAGGGCCAGTGAAAATAAACTAAATTTCAGTAAGAAGTGGCCAACAGCCCTCTTACACAGATCTGGGACCATAAATTGGAGGGATTCAAAATTCAAAGCAGCATCTTGCTTTTGCTGGTGGAACCTGAAGGCTTTCTGGGCACGAGCACAGAATGGCCACATAACTCATCACTGGAAATACTATGACTGTGTTTGGCAGGACATTCCAAACAAATGCTAAAGGCACCTTTTCTACCATACATCATCATCTATTCATGCCACTCGTTTACTTCCAAGCAGGTTTCTAAGAGAATGTTTAAAATTTTAAATATTTTGATGAATTTTGATAAATTCAATCTGCATAAATTTGCCCATCCCCGTTTAGTACTCAATCCATAAGTCATGTCATGTAACCTGTGGAGCTGCCAACACACAAATTTGTACCAGTTTATGTACATGCTTATACTGGTTTAAGGGTGGCTTATTTCAATTTAATTTAAACCAGTTCCTTCTGATTTATGCTGATCTAAAATAAACCTGGTTTAAACTGAAATAAGATTGCCCACACCATTTTTTGCAACAGTTTAAAAGATCAATCTGAAATCATACCTTGAATTCATCTGGTATAACTCATGTAGCAGGTAAAGAAGCCCTACAGGAAAAATTCTAGCAGTACAGACGATCACTACTTTCTAATAACTAAATTACAGCATAATGTGTCTAAGAACTGTAACACGCTGCTGGGGATACTCAGAGCTGTGAGCCACCATGTTAAACCTCTGCCTCAGCAAGCACAAGCTTTGCTAGAGTGTAGCCAGTGAGCCACAAACTGTGGGGCATACCCCCCTCAAGGGGAGTGGAGGAATATTTGGGGAACAACAGGGAGTGTGGCTGGGCCCCGCTCTGTCCCAGCCCCTGGCCTTGGACCCCACCTCCCAACCCAGCTCCTGGACAGGAAATTTTAGTTTGTACTGACTTTGCTAGTGCTTTTTATGTAGCTTGTTGAAAAACTAGGCAAATATCTAAATGAGTTGATGTGTCGCCTGGAAGATCTCTGCATACCCCCAGCGATACGTGTACCCCCGGCTGAGAACCACTGTCCTAAGGTGAAGGCTAAAGATGGAGTCTCTCTCACTGCTTCGTATATCCTCAAAGGGATTACCTTCTTCTTGCAAGTCAGGAAGGCCTTGAGGGGGTCCAGTCTCCGTTGTCTCTCTGGAGTGCAGGAGTCATGTTAATTCTCCATATTGAGTTCAGGAACAAGATAACCACCTCTGGTTTAGCTCAATCGCTTTACCATTAATACGTAAATTGAGGTAAATCCTCATGCCTTTGTCTAGGACAGACTTATCACCTTTACCTAGGCTAGATTGGCTTGTCTTAAACATGTTCTAGTAACATCAGAGAGGGAATTCATAACTTCCCCATAAGGTTAACGCATGCATTTTACAACAACATTAATAACCATTGTGTTATTAGCTTTCATGTGAGACCTCACAGGGTATATTTTGTACAAATATAATTGCAGGATGTGGTGTGAGGGGGTGTTCACCCCCACAGGGCCCGGAGGGGTTCAATTGGCTAAGCAGGCCAATTAACTGCCTGCACCTGAGGAAGGAGACAGAGAACAGGCCACTAATTGGAAATGAGTTCAGCTGGGCAGCAGCAGAAAGGGCCCGTATAAAGCCCAGGAGATGTGAGCAGTTGGAGGCTGCAAGGAAATAGTCTATAGCCACTCCCTGGGAAGAGGGAGCTTAGGCTGGAAAACCCAGAAAAATGGGGAAGCCCAGAGAAACAGCAGCAAGGGGTAGGCCTGTGGTCGGACAGACCTTGGCTGTTTGTTACAAGGTCCCTTGGATGGAGCCCAGCGTAGAGGGTGGGCCTGAGTTCCCCTATCAACCACCGCAAAGTGGTGCAGGGCGTTGGAGACACGAGCTGGTCCGGAAGGACTTTCATTTCCCGGGAAAGGTTGGACCTTAATGGCCAAGCCATGAACAGAAAAATGCAGCTCCAGGAGTGAGAGGGGCCGCAGGGTGAAAGAGACAACAAACAAGTAGAGACGCTGCCAGAGGAGGCTAATCCCCAGAGCCACTGGAAGGAGGCACCATGTGCAGTAAGAGGACCCTGTGACATGTATGAATACATGGGTGCCTAGAGTCACATATTAAGGAGAACTTGTTATATGATATGCTAGCAAGAATCCAAAATTCAAGTAATTTGTGATGTCATCAGATGCTTGAGCTGTGTGCATATCTTTATTCAGTGTTCCTGCGTTGTGTTGTTATATACTGGCTGGCTCTAGCAAGAAAAATGTGTTAGCACAAAAATGCCCTTTTTACTTTCTTCATGTCCATTTTCTTAATTATAATTCTGTTGGAGAAAAACATTTTTAGACTATATTTGTACTTAGTTTCATTTCAAGACAACTATCGAACAACTCATTGTTGGGTGCAGAAATTGAGGCATGAAGGAACTTCGCATACAATTGATTTTAGTTCATTTGTATGGTATAGTCCTATTGATTAAAACATAAAAATTTTTATCATCCTCTTTGAAAAAGTCAGATTTCACTGCTGCAAAGTTCCACCCATGAAACACAGCTTTCTGCTTAACTGCATAACACTTTTTTCCCCATTCCTCTTAGCAGGATGTTTGTTATATCCATTAAATATTTTGTGTTCTTGGCATATTAAGAATACCTATTTGCCCTGAGAAAAGCAAAGCTGCTGCTGTTCTCATACAGTAACAACATATCATGCAAAATTTCCAGAAGGTGGTTCATTAATACATTTCTGAAAACAGCAAACATTTTAAATTAAAAAACTGTTTGCTTAACATTAAGGGTCACCACATTTACATAAACACACAAAGAAGGACATTTTGAGTTATAGTTCCCACATGATCCTTAACTCACTCGAGTGGTTTAGAGATAAGAGTGGGATTATGGAAGATTCCAAATATGAAAAGATTTACACAAAGCTTTCCTGAAATAAAAAGGAAAAATAAAACTGCTTTTTCCATCAACTATTTCACTTCAAATACAGTTTTTATAATTCACGGAGGGGGCATCTAAAAAGTCCACATGAGGAGTGCTTTGAGGTCACATGGACCCAGGCAAGCTGGGGGAAGTATTCTGACACAAGAAATCTTCCTGGAGCTACCCATTATGCAGAGGGAATAAATTCACTGCTAGGTCCCTGCAGGGGGTACAGCGCACTCCCTTTGAATGCCTAATCAACTCTGACTCCTAGTCAGACCATGCTAGTTAAAATTTTAATTTTTGGAAGGCCAACTACTCAACTTAAAAAAAAAATAAATGAATGAAAGTAGTTATTTTTTGTATGGAGAAAAAAAAACTACTTTTACTCAAACTTAAAAAAAAAAATGTCACCCTCTGGGCAAAGATCGAATCCCCAAAAGTTCTACATTAAAGGTGATAATTTTGCAAAGCTATAAACTACGAAGGTTTAGAATGAAAACACTGTAGCCTTATCTGTAGCAATCACTTATGCCTAATGCACAAAATTTCACTACACTTCATATTACCTTTCATTCAAGAATCTCAATGCATTTCGCAGAACGAGGAAGGGATCCTTAAAATACAAAGGCTGAGATTTTCAAAAGGAGCCTAATGGAGACTTTTAGGGCCCAATCCTGCAAAGTGTCAAGCAACTTCACCCAGTAGCTTGTAAATTCAGGCCCTTAGTGAGACAGAGATGTGCTATTACAAACTAAGGATGAGTAGTGGAAAATTGTGTTGGAGTTGGTCTTGCAAAATAAACTGTTTCTCTGACAGCTTGCCCAAAAAACTGAGAGCCAAAATTGTCTTCAGTGTATTGTTAGAATGCTGTTTGGAAGTCTCACGCTGCATGTTTTGTCTTGTCTATTGAGGAACCCCGCCTCCCCCTTTTAATTTTTTTAAAGAAGAAAAAGTATCTTCCAGTTTTTCTAACCAATGCCCAGTTACGTTTTCCTCAGTAAAAAAAATCTGTTTCCAGATGAAAGTGGGCATAATGATTTGCAAAACCATACTTAAAGTTACTAAGAGCTATCATAAAATGTTAGAATCTGGAAAGCAATGCAAAGTGTTTGCACTGCTTTCCATTCGAAAGACATTTCAAGTTCTGTATTGAAAATTGTGCCAACCATACATCAGTAGTTTCACACACAGTTCCAGTCCCAGCTAATAAAGCAGAGGTGAAAGTGGAATGCTTTCAAGCACCTTTGTTTTTTAACTAGACCAGTTTTAAAGAAATGTAATAATTGATTCCCCCTTCATTGGGGCCAGTCTCCATAATTTGTCTAAGGACAGCGATAACGGCATGGCAGAGTTCACTACCTTTATCAGCCAAATGCTATCAGTGAGCTCCAAATGCAGTTATACAGCGAACTGAAGAAACAACCATTACCGAATGAGCTGCCGAATTCTGAGAGGTGCTGAGCCCTCAGCTCCTGGGAGTGGGATTGAAGAGGAAATGGCGATGGCTTGGGACCATCAATAAGTCTGTACTGCTGTAAACCTGTGTCCAATCATCTGGTGTCTCACTAAGTGCAGCAGCCACTCAGGTTGGTGACGATTGCTTCTGTTGCCAGGGAAACCAGAAGAGAAATAGAACCTAGAAAGGTTCCACTAGAGCTCACCAGAAGGAGCAGTCCCGCGGCCACCCAGAGACTTTGTAAGGGGGAGGGGGAGGAGACAAATATTTCAGGAGGATGGAAGGGAGCAAGAAATGTGGGAAGAAAGAGACCAAGATGTCAAAGAAAAATTAAGGGCTGAGGCATCTAGGACGGGGACAGTAAGCTAGGGAAACATTATCAAGGACTAGGGCCTGCACTTTCCCCTCTTTGTAAGTATGCAAAGGGAAGCCTCCATATGCCCAAATCCTCCTGTACACACAGAAGGGAGAGCCATTTCCACAGAACCAGCACCCCATGGCTCACAGAATGAGACAACATCCCTTCGTTACTCTCTGGGGAGCTGCGCCCTCCACACCCCCCCTTGAGGAGACCATACACTGGAAACTGTTAGTTTCATCTTGCAGATTTAGTCGAGCCCCTCCACCAGGCTTCTCTGAAGGAAGGGCTAATGTGAACAATAACTCCATGGGGAGTCTGAGACAAGATGGAGAAATGAGTCCTCTGGTGCGACTGCAGGGAGTAAGCAGGATTGTCATTTGTGGGAGTTTCAAGAGGCAAAGCCAAAGAGGGAACCTACTTTTACTTCTGTCAAGCCAGAGTACACAGCAGGAGTGGGCCGTGTGTTTGTTTGGTATTGAGAACACCATCAAGACTCAGATAATTAACAATTGAACAATTTACCATAAGAAAAAAAAAAGAGAGAAAAGACACCACCAAAGAAATTACTCAAATTTTCCTCAAAGACACACTATAGAGAACAAATCTACAATGTAAAGTCCAAGTTAAATCAAGAAACAGTGTATGGTTTTACCCACACGTGAGTCGAGTGAGCTTCCTCACCTCTTCATACCCCAAAAGGGTCCATCAAGTGGAAATTGAATTTGAGTTTCATCAACTAATTTGTGTTCTTGCTTCATGAATGGTATCCCAACTTTCACAGAAATGTTTTAGATTTAGCTTTTCCCTCACCTTTGTTAACTTCTTCTGCAAGTACTAGAAAAAATACAGTACAATACCTGAATGAGTGTGGCTTTTGTCCGGGAAAATATTTGCGGGTAGAGTACTCTTGAAAGATAAGTAAAGAATTTTACCAGATGTGTTATCTCACATTATAGACTTTTATCAGACCAGTTATCTCAAGTGCCTATACACAAACGCAACAAGCAGGAGGAATTGGAAGTCCTGGCACAGTCAAGGAACTATGATCTGACTGAGATTTGAGGGTAACACACAACTGGAGCACTGTCATAGTTGGGTATAAACTGTTAAGGAAGGACAGGTAGGGGCAAAAAAAGGTGGAGAAGTTGCACTGTATGTAAGAGAGCACTATGATTGCTCTGAACTCCAGTATGAAACTGGAGATAAGCCAGTTGAGAGTCTCTGGGTTACGCTTAAAAACAAGAACAATAAGGGTGATGTTGTGGTGAGTGTCTTTTATAGACCACCAGACCCAGAGGACAAGGCTTCCTTCAGACACCGAAGAAAGTTGGAAACTGGAAAGTGGAAAGTTTCCAGTTCACAGGACCTGGTTCTCATGGGGGACTTCAATCACCCTGACATCTGCTGAAAGAGCAATACAACAGAGCACAGACAGTCCAGGAAGTTTCTGGAGAGTGTTGCGGAGTGTTCCTGGTGCAAGTGCTAGAGCAACCGACTAGGGGCCGTGCTCCTCTTGACCTGCTGCTCACAAACACGGAAGATTTGGTAGGGGAAGTAGAAGTGGGTGGCAACGTAGGCAGCAGTGACAATGAGATGGTCAAGTTCAGGGTCCGGACAAAAAGAAGAAAGACGAACAGCAGGATACAGACCATGGACTTCAGAAAAGCAGACTGACTCCCTCAGGGAGCTGATGGGCAGGATACCCTGGAAGGCTAATGTGAGAGGGAAAGGAATCCAAGAGAGCTGGCTGTATTTTAAAGAAACCTTATTGGGGGTGGAAAGGAACATACCATCCCAATGTGCAGAAAGAATAGCTAATATGGTAGGCACGCAGCTTGGCTTAACAAAGAAGTCTTTGGTGAGCTTAAACACAAAAAAGAAGCTTACAAGAAGTGGTAGCTTGGTCAGATGACTAGGGAGGATTATAAAAATACTGCTCGAACGTGCAGGAATGAAATCAGGAAGGCCAAAGAACAAGTGGAGTTGCAGCTAGCAAAGGGACATGAAAGGGAACAAGAAGGGTTTCTACAGGTATGTTATCAACAAGATGAAGATTAGGGAACGTGTGGGCCTCTTACAGAATGGGGGAGGCAACGTAGTGATAGAGGATGTGGAGAAAGCTGAGGTACTCAATGCCTTTTTTGCGTTTGTCTTCACAGACAAGGTCAGCTCCCAGACTACTGCACTGGGCAGCACAGAATGGGGAAGAGGTGAACATCCCTCAGTGCTGAAGGAACAGGTTCAGGACTCTTTCTAAAGACTGGACATACATAAGTCCATGGGGCCAGACACAATGCAGCCAAGGGAGCTGAGGGACTTGGCTGATGTGATTTCAGAGTCATTGGCTATTATCTTTGAAAACTCGTGGCAACTGGGGGAGGTCCCTGATGATTGGAAAAAGGCAAATATAGTGCCCATCTTCAAGAAAGGGAAGAAATAGGATCCAGGGAACTACAGACCAGTCAGCCTCAATTCCTGGAAAAATCATGGAGCGGGTCCTCAAGAAATCCATTTTAAGACACTTGGAAGAGAGGAAGGTGATCAGGAACAGTCAACATGGATTCACCAAGGGCAAGTCATGACTGACCAACCTGATTGCCTTCTTTGAAGAGGTGACTGGCTCTGTGGATGTAGGGAAAGCAGTGGACGTGATATTTTTTTACTTTAGCAAAGCTTTTGATAGAGTTTCCCACAGTATTCTTATCAGCAAATTAAAAAAGTATGGGTTGGATGAATGGACTATAAAATGGATAAAGAACTGGCTAGATCATTGGGCTAAATGGGTAGTGATCAATGGCTCGATGTCTAGCTGGCAGCTGGTAACAAATGTCTAGCTGGCATCTGGTAACAAGCAGAGTACCCCAAGGGTCGGTCCTGAGGCCAGTTTTGTTCAACATCTTCATTAAAGATCTGGAGGATGGGGTGGATTGCACCCACAGCAAGTTTGCAGATGACACTAAGCTAGGGGGAGTAGTAGATACTCTGGGAGGTAGGGATAGGATACAGAGTGACCTAGACAAATTGGAGGATTGGGCCAAAAGAAATCTGATGTGGTTCAACAAAGACAAGTGCAGAGTCCTGCACTTAGGACAGAAGAATCCCATGCACAGCTACAGACCAACAGGTTAGGCTGTAGTTCTGCAGAAAAGGACCTGAGGGTTATGGTGGATAAAAAGCTGGATATGTGTCAGCAGTGTGCCCTGGTTGCCAAGAAGACTAATAGCATATTGGGCTGCATTAGTAGGAGCATTGTCAGCAGATCGAGGGAAGTGAATATTCTCCTCTTTGGCACTGGTGAGGCCTCATTTGGAGTACTGTGTCCAGTTTTGGTCCTCCCACTACAGAAAGGATGCGGACAAATTGGAAAGAGTTTAGTGGAGGGCAACAAAAATGATTAGGGGGCTGAAGCACATGATTTATGAGGAGAGGCTGAGGGAACTAGGTTTGTTTAATCTGCAAAAGAGAAGAATGAGGGGGGATTTGATAGTCTTTAACTATCTGAAAGGGGGTTCCTGGGAGGATGGAGTTAGGCTGTTCTCAATGGTAGTAGATGACGGAACAAGGAACAATGGTCTCAAGTTGCAGTGGCAGAGGTCTAGTTTGGACATTAGGAAAACATTTTTCACTAGGAGAGGGGTGAAATACTGGAATGGGTTACCTGAGGAGGTGATGGAATCTTCATCTTTAGAGGTTTTGAAGTTGCAGCTTGACAAAGCCCTGGCTGGGATGATTAAGCTGAGGTTAGTCCTGCTTTGAGCAGGGGGTTGGACTAGATGATCTCCTGAAGGCCCTTCCAACTCTAATCTTCTATGATTCTATGATCAAAAAACACATCTTCAGACCAGAATGAGATCAGTAGCTGGAAAACAAAATGGAAGTCAAGAGACCTGAGTACTCTTCCAGCTCTAACACGGACCATCTATGTAACCGTTAGCCAGTCACTTAACTGCTGTGCCTCAGTTTACCCCCTGTCAAACGTGATAAATATTTATGTCACAGAGGGTCTCAGAAGCCTAGTAAATTTGTGTCTGCAAAGTGCTTTGACATCCTTTGATGAAAGGAACTATAAATGTGCACAGTTTTATTATTGTATATGTTAAGATGCAGTGAAACACTGTGAGGTTTACACATCAGTTATGAAAAAATTATGAGTATAACAATCCATGAGTTCTTTAACTTAGAGGAAAAATGCATGCACAATAGCAGGCATGCTCCCTAGCATTCCCTTTCTAGTCTTCCATCAGGCTTTCCCAGTCCAACACTTCATTAGAGGCACCTTCCATTTTGAGAGATCACTAAAGGAATACCTTCCAGTATACTATTGCAGCTGGACTACTCTCACATGAAGCTAATGCCATAACAAAACCAACTGAAAACTCAAGACCACTTCTTAGAATATTCGCCCCTAATATTTTGTTTGCACTACTTCTACCTTAAGTCATTAAATGATACATTTTGGAAAACTGAATAGATTTTAAATTTTCTTCATAATGAGGATGAAACACTGCATTCATGATAGGAAGCCAAATGGTTGCTGTTGCTTTGGTTTATAATTATAGCAGTGTTTTAAGCCTCTTTTTTTAAACAAAATAAATGATTTGAAGTATTACTGAATATCTCCTAGAGCAATCTGTGTTTTGCAAACCTATCCAGTTTCCACCAACTTCAGTATTGGGATTCTATTTCTCCATGGCTTCAGTGGTGCGTCATAGTAACCTTGGCTACAGGGCAGCTATTGATTCAGAATACAAAGACACTGTGAGAGAATTTCATTGCACAAAAGGATTATTGTGGCTGTTCTAAGCTGCTACAGTTTTTGAAGCAAAAGCAGAACTCAAATGTTTGAACACCTCACTAGTTATTTTACACTCCAGCATGAGTTCTTACTGTACTTATCCATGATCCTTTAGTTCAGCTATGAGGGGATTTTAAGACCATCAGAGTGGATTTACTACATGGTGTTCTATCCATAAATAAAAGTGTATCCATGCCGTTCATTCGTCCACTTGTTTATCTAATTAGCTACATTGGGGGTACAGCAATAGTTCAGTAGGAAACTGGGATAGGAAAATAAGTGTCAACCATTCTGGACGTGTTATGTGGCTGAATTAATCATCAAAATGATGATTATAGCTTTTGTAAAAGAAGAGAATGGTGGAGTGTAATCCCAGGCCTAAGTGAACAAGAAATAGATGTCACCAGTCAAATTGTTTCCCAATAGAAGCTTTAATGCACATTGGAAGCTTGCTGGAAAGCCCAGGCTGTAAACTTCTGTTATTTTAGACTGCACATACGTAGCACTTGCTATTGATGTTCAACTATTTTCGGTTTTGTTTTCCTAGGCCTTTCATCAATTCATTTTTGGTTACCAGTGAAACTTGTTAGTCCCTGGCTACATAATAAGCATTTATTCTGATGGTCAGTTCAGGCAAATTATTTGTTTTTTTAGGAACTGGCAGCTGCCTAGATGCAACATTATTAGTAGTCATATAAATATGGATTTTAAGTTATTTTTAAATCTTTCAACAGAACAGCCAAATATAAATAGTCCATTTTTTGCAAAATTCATCTCCAAATAGAGGGCCTCATTCTCCACTGCTTTGCACCTTATTTGGTCATTAATACCCAAGTAAAAAGAGTGAAGCATGGTTGTAAAATGCTACCAAATCAGAGTGATTGCATTTTGCACAGGTGTAAATGACTACAGAAGGTACAAGGCAGTGGAGAATCATAAGAAGTATACTTATATGTTTTCTTTTTGCTCAGGAGGCACCGGTGATGCTTTGCCACTGTCTCTGAATAAAGATTAAGACAGCAGGGATGCTTGCTTATATAGCAAAGTCTCATATACTAAAGCAGTCAACATTTCAGAACACAAATTCTTTATTTTCTTTGTTAATCTTCATTCCCGATGCTTTCTGCAAGGGAAGCTTTAACTTTAACATGTACCACTTAACCATAGTACTCCAAAATAAATCAGGCTACATTACTTACGGAGGGCCAAATTCTGACTCCAAATACACACATACTACTGACTCCAAAGATACAATCTGAAAGTAACTCCCATAAGATTTCTAATCTGACAATCTGTTGCAATTTGAAGAAGATCAAAATAAAGATTTCATGTTATTTCCTGCCCATCTATTCCAAGAAGTCTAGCAGTTGCCCAGCATCTGATTACAGTGAGCAAAATCCAGGCCCCACTGAAGTCAAATGGCAAAACTCTCAGTGTTTTCAGAATGACATTGTTCCCTTTCCCCAAAACACTGAATGTCCATAAATCTAAACCTGCTTGAACTTGAATTAAATTATGGGGTAAACAAAAAGCATTAAAAAAATTTCACTTTTCCCTGTTGGGTCTCCTATAATCTGCGTGATTGAGATCCTCCAATTTGCTTAATCTTGCAGTTGAGTGAACTCCATTGTGCAATGGATATAATAGTCAATAAAGCCAATCAGCTTCAGGTTCACATTCATGTCTTATAATGGACAGAATCAAACATTGCCTGCTTCAAATCTCTCTTCAGTTCCTGTTCACAGTGAACGAGGAGTGTCTAGCTCCCATAATTCTATAGGTAGTTAGAATACACAAGGGGAATTCAATGATTCATGGACATGGTTAGTAATTCAAGTCACCTGGAAAAGGAGATTACTTACTTGTGCAGTAACTTGTGATGTTCTTTGAATGGGTAGTCCATGTACATATTTCCATTGCTGGTGATTGCGTATCCAATGTGCAAACATCAGAGAACTTTCTATTTAGTTACTTAACTTTCTGTGGAGCAGCGCATGTACCCTTTGCTCCCTCATGCATTCAGCTTGGGTATAAAAGGTGGAGCCACCCTACCACACCGAGTTTCATCACCTCCTGTAGAGCCCATGTCTCATGGCTTCTGAGTAGCAGGGGTGGAGAATGGGTCGTGGAACAGACTCATGCAGTCTATATTAGTTATAGGAGGCCTGCCTGTAAAGCTGGTGAGGTCTGAAATGCTGTCTCTCGATCATGGGTGTGCAGACCCCCAAGGACCTAAGTGTGGCCCTAGAGTCCTTAAATGATCTCATAGCTTCATCTGTCTTGTCAGGAAACATGGAACAACCTTCAAAGGGCAGGTCCTCAAACATGGTCTGCAGTTCCCTAGAAATGCCTGAGGACAGCCATGATGAATGCAGCTTTGTCACTCCAGCTATCGTTGCCCCGGAGGCTGTCTCTACAGCATCTACGGCCACCTTGGGAGCTGTTCTGGTGACTAGCTGCACTTTTAATGCCAAAGACTGGAACTCACCCCTGAATTTGTGTGGGAGCCTGTCCACAAAGCGCCCTTCAGCACACCAGTTGACATGGTCATAGTTCACCAGGACAGCCTGGTAGTTAGAAATCCACTGTTGGAAGCTCAAAGCTTTTCTTCAAAATAAGTCCATGCGCTTCTTCTCCTTATTCGAAAATTCCGCTGGAGCTAGCTGGGGATAACTGTGGGCCACCCTCCAAACCAGAGGATGATTGGTAGCGCTTTTCTGGGAGCAGGGGAATTCTCCCTAGAATCAACAGCACCCATGGTATTAGCCCTGAGGGATGCTGTGATCTCCCTGCAGGCCACCCTAGATCCTAGACCCTTGATAGTGGCCTTGGTCACAGGGCAGGGACCCCAAAAGGGGACAGGAGGCTCCCCTGTGTATTAGGAAGAGAAGACCATGATCTTTGGGTCTCTGAGGCAGGCTGAGGCTGCCTTGCTGCTTGTCAGTGCCTTGTGAGGTGGAGGTAGCCCTGGTATCAGCAGGTGCTTAGCCACTCTCAATACCACAGAAGCCAGTATGGCTGGTGCTAGGCAAGGCAGCCTTGACTAAGTCACCTCAGCTAGTGCTTGCTCCTGTGCTCAGGGAGCTTTTTCTAACTTTGAAGCCCCTTAAAATGAGACAGCCTTGTGGTCTTATGGGGCTTAGTGTCCAAGCCTGGGGAAGGCATTCTGTGCCTCTTCTCTTCTGAGGATCTCCATTCACTCTCTGGCTGATCCTAAATGTTTCCTGGACACCAATACCAAATTAGAGAGCACCTCAGAGCTTTCTGAAGATGTGTCAGGCACAGATCTTGAGGATCTAATGGACCTCTGATCCCCCATCTGTCTGGAGGCCCGGGGAACAGGGTCCAAATCCAGATGCATGAACCACATCAGAAGGAAGGCCTTCAAATGAGACTCCTTTGAACGCTAGGTACATTTTGAAAAGGAACTTGCCCTTTATTGAAGCAGAAGAAATGCCTCATGTGGCCGCCATTGACAGGCATGATGGCTTTGCGAGAGGGGCAGTGTTTGCAGCCTGGAGACTTGTGGCCTGCCATGCTGAACAAAAGGCAGAACAGGACTTGTGGATGAACTGCCGTGCCATCAGTGCTGAAGACTAACTAACTCACACTGCCAACTAACTGAAGAGTTAAGTTGCTTTGAACAAAGCTGCTCTTATATATGTCATGGTGGTAAAAGGAACAGGGTGTGGCGGGGCAGCTCTGTCCTTTAAACCCTTGCAAAATGCATGAGGAAGCAAAGGATGGATGCACCAACCCCACAGGCACTGCTAACTAGAAAGCTCTCCAATGCACACATGCCGGATGTGCAATCACCCACTGTGGAGTACGATACACAGAGTAGCACTTGAAAAAGAATTATAAGAAAAGGGGAGGTTGTAGCATTTTGGTTCACATACATATCCCCTTGCAGTAAGGTGACCAGATAGCAAGTGTGAAAAATCAGGACACGGGTGGGGGGTAATAGGTGCCTATAAAAGAAAAAGCCCTAAATATCAGGACTGTCCCTATAAAATCAGGATATCTGGTCACCCTGTCTTGCACACAGTGCTCCTGTAGCAGTTGCAAACTTCTAGGCTGTTCTTCTGCAGCACTAGAGACTTTGGGCCTGCGGTATTCTCCCACTGCTCCCCCCTTCCACACCCACTATATAAGTTTGAATGAACTCCAGAAAATCATCCTGCTAACCTCCCCATAACTCTTTATGTTAGCCCGGTGCAGAATGATGTGATCATAGCTCCTAGAAGTCAGTTCTGACTGAGGAGCAGAAAGGAAGAGGATCAAAATTATTTTCCTCACTTGAACTTCATAGACTCATAGACTCATAGGTCAGAAGGGACCAATATGAT
>ML675601.1:87899593-87934027 GCA_007922155.1 Mesoclemmys tuberculata
TTTAGTAAATCCATGTTGCAATTTGTCCCAATTACCATTGACCTCAGAAATATTTGAATTTGAATTTCAAGGCTTGAGCAGATCTCTAAGTGAGTAGTTCTCCAACAGGAGTACACATACCCCTGGGTGTACGCGGAGGTCTTCCAGGGGGTACATCAACTCATCTAGATGTTTGCCTAGTTTTACAACAGGCTACATAAAAAGCACGAGCAAAGTCAGTACAAACAAAAATGTAATTTTTTATACTGCTCTATATACTAATCACTGAAATGTAAGTACAATATTTATATTCTAATCTATTTATTTTATAAATATATGATAAAAATGAGAAAGTAACCAATTTTTCAGTAACAGTGTGCTGTGACACTTTTGTATTTTTATGTCTGATTTTGTAAACAAGTTGTTTTGAAGTGAGGTGAAACGTGGGGTATGCAAGACAAATCAGACTCCTGAAAGGAGTACAGTAGTCTGGAAAGGCTGAGAACAACTGTTCTAAGTCACCTAGGATCTGAACATGGGAAAAATTTGAACACAGGAGTATTTTATCGCTCACACCTACCTCCAGACATACTGGGTTTTTCTAAAACAGTTATCTAAACTTTTACATTTTAAAGTGTTATAACATTAGGGGTAGGATTTTCAAAAGTTCTCAGCACTGACCTAATGGTACCATTAACTTCAATGGAAGGAAAATTAGACCAATAGAGTGCTTTTAAATTATCTCACCCTATTTTTTTGTATAAATCTACAAATATCTACTTTAATATAAGATGCATTTTTAATCTAGCATTACTGAAAATATCTTTAAAAGAAGATATTCAAACCAGACAGCCATCACACACAAATCCCAGCACAGATGTTGTGCTGCTACCTATATAATAGCATTTCACCTTTGCAAAGAGTCCAACAAAAGGCTTAGTAATTTAACACAGCTTATTTAAGCACAATGTATTATTGAGAAAAGCTTTTAAATTGCAGTAATATCTCCACAACAGATACCGTGTCCTATGTTCAATGCAGTGCTGGAAAATATCATCAGCTAAAAATAGAGGGTTGGGATTATGCCAATTTACTCAGCTGCCTAAACATGCAAATGCCCTTAAAGCCTACTCTGAGTATGGGTCATTTATTAGACTTATGTAAATACATTATATCTTGCTCTTTGGACATGAATCTTGAGGTAGGACAGTTTAGTACCTGATTTTGCAATTTATGATGTGCAGGTGGACTGCAGTGCTCAGGACAAGGTCTGCTGGATTCAATGCCATAGGCACAGCAGTCTGCTCACACATTGTAAATTGCAGGATTGGAGCCTTAATATATGCCTTTTGAATCTCAGTCTGCCTAAATACAGTACATCGCATTCCAAAGAGTGAGCATGGTATGACCCTCTGTACCGTAGGCTGCATAGTCAGGAATGTGATAATTTTCCATTAGGCACTGCTGAATGTCATGTAAGGAGTGTAAGACAGCAGGTGAGGGTTAACTGGAAATGGAAATAGGCCTGGCAGCAACTAGACATATTAAAAAGTCATCTGAGAACTCATCATAGTTTAGCATTAGATACTAATAGAGGATAAGATGTTAAACAGTTACTTGACTTATCTATAGCTCTCACTCTACAAAGCCAGAAGGCAAAACTCTCAAAGAAAAGCTTGATTATCAACATGCCGTAGACAGATGAACTATGCAAATACAATATTAATACAGAAGCATTGGTAATGACTCCATACTTAAGAATGAGTCTAGATTTTCATTCTAAATCCTATTTTCACCCCCTTTCTAATTTTTGGTTGAAGTAACCAATTTGTTTGCAAACTAGGATCCTTACAATAGAGTAGGAGAACATTTTTCACCCTCAGGAATTTAAAAAATGCAGGATTAAGACATTTATATGTTACTAAGTCAAAAATCTCATAGAATCATAGAAAATTAGGGTTGGAAGAGACCTCAGGAGATCATCTAGTCCAATCACCTGCTCAAAGCAGGACCAACCCCAACTAAATCATCCCAGCCAAGGTTTTGTCAAGCCTGGCCTTAAAAACCTCTAAGATGGAGATTCCACCACTTCTGTAGGTAACCCATTCCAGTGCTTCACAATCCTCCTAGTGAAAAGGTTTTTCCTAAAATCCAACCTAGACCTCCCCCACTACAACTTGAGAACATTCATTGCTCCTTGTTCTGCCACCACTGAAAACAGCACAGCTCCATCCTCAGTGGAACTTCCCTTCACGTAGTTGAAGGCCGCTATCAAATCCTCCCCCCCTTCTTTTCTGCAGACTAAACAAGTCTTGTTCCCTCAGCCTCTCCTCATAAATCATGTGCTCCAGCCCCCAATCATTTTTGTTTTTACTTTTATAAATTTACTTGTTTAAATTTTTTTCCCCAATGTCATGATATTTTGGCTCACAGGTTCTGAGCTGATTTTTCAGGACTCCAGGCTTTAAACTCAAAGTTCTTTAGATCCGAGTGAATAGGGTAGTTTAAAATCATAGCAGGGACACATTGGTCCAATATGTTCAGAGTAGGTGGACATTATGTAAACCAGAGCATATGGCATGCTACACAGCAGTATATTTAGTAGCATGTATCTGCCCTTCACTAGAACAGATACATTTATACTAAATTACAGTACATCCCTACCATAAAAAGTCAAGCAGCTGCTGGGAATTGATGTGTCAAGGCTCTAACTAGTTAGTTCCCTAACTGCAATCTGAACATCCCAAACAAACATTAAACTGTTCTGTTTCCTCTGCACTCTTCTCTGCCTCAGCCAGTAGGCTGAGTTAACTATATTATTTTTTAAATGAAAACGGTAGACATGAGAATTTGTCAGCCTTGTGTATATTTGCATCAGGACATCTTCCTAAAATATTTTAAAAATGCACCTACACTCAGAATAAAGGTTGTCAGTCAATCCTTTTATGTTACTAAATAAAATAAATTAATTTAGAAAATTCTTAAAGTGGAGACATTTTACAGTAATGGAAGACAGCCTTTGCCATCATTTTGCTCTTAATTTTTAAAGAAATAATAGTTTAGATACCTCACCTTGCTAGTTAACAATCTTTGTATTATACAGCTGTTGGAATATGCTTTTTGTAGTTAATTTCACCTCCCAGCAATGAAAAACACACATTATGTTTATAATGTGTTAATTGTTGTATAAATCATAGAAAAATAGCTTTCATGCAATACGTAAAACAATAAATAATTCATTGAACATTTAGTTAAGGTTACCTTGAACTCTTGGTAATTAGTTTTCTACAAAATGTCTACTAATTTATACACAAACTTAAGTTGATTTAGTTCTGTGAATGCAGTAGAATAATCAATTCATCTCTCTACTGCAATGAGGAAAGTGCAGGCCATTGAGAATTTCTCTCTCAACACATTATATAGGAAGTGGCACATTATCGAAAGCATGGAGAAATGCCACTAATAAACCACATGAGAGTCAGACCAAGATTCGATATAGGAAAGCTTAATGTCCAGCTATTTTAATTCAATTTTGAGACAGACATTTAAAAGCCACTGGTTTTTTTATGGCTGAATAAAAGACTTTGTAACATTCTTTATGATTATTAAAGAAAAATATTTAATGTCAACTGACCAATACATTGCTCACCAAAGCCATGTCTCAGAATCCCAGATACTCTATCTGCATCTCTATGTGAGCAATGTCACATACATTCTCAAATTCAGATTTCCGGAGGATTGTTTGCATAGACTAATGAAAGAAATTTGATGAGTTTTTAAGCTGATACCAGGCAAAGGAGTAATTCATGTTTTGCATATTGAACTGTGTGTGCCTTACAAGCATTTGTTTAATAAAATTCAAACACTAACTAAATATTCAGAATGTAGAACTAATGGCAAAGGTTACAGGATTGAGAATGCCTTAAATAAAGATGGACTGGAAATAAAACCATTTGTAAGTAAGGCTGCATTCACTCCTCAAACATTTGCATAACTATGGACAATGATTCTGTGATTTAATACCAGATAAATAGCACTGCCATAATGCCAGATAATCTAAGCATGGGTAATGTCATATTAAAAGGAAATATCACTTCTTAGGTGATATGCCTGACCAACCTGATTGCCTTCTATAATGAGATGACTGGCTCAATGGATGTGGGGAAAATCTACCACAGTATTTTTGCCAGCAACTTAAAGATGTATGGGTTGGATGAAGAGACTATAAGGTGTTAAAAATCTGGCTAGATCATCAGGTAGTGATCAATGGCTCAGTGTCTAGTGAGCAGCCCGTAACAAGCGGAGTGCTCCAGGGGTTGGTCCTGGGGCCAGTTTTGTTCAACATCTTCATTAATGATTTGGACGATGGAGTAGATGCACCCTCAGCAAGTTTGCAGATGACACTAAGCTGGGGGGAGTGGTAGATATGATGGATAGATATGTGGGGATAGGATAAAGAGTGACCTAGAAAAATTGGAGCATTGGGCCAAAAGAAATCTGATGAGGTTCAATGAGGACAAGTGCAGAGTCCTGCACTTAGGACAGAAGAGTCCCATGCACTGCTACAGACTGGGGACTGACTGGCTAGGCAGCAGTTCTGCAGAAAAGAATGTAGGGGTTACAGTGGACAAGAAGCTGGATAAGAGTCAACAGTGTGCCCTGGTTTCCAAGAAGGCTAATAGCATATAGGGCTGCATTAGTAGGAGCATTGCCAGCAGATCAAGGGAAGTGATTATTCCCCTCTATTCGGCACCGGTGAGGTCACATTTGGAGCATTGTGTCCAGTTTTCGAACCACCCACTTCAGGAAGGATATGGACAAATTAGAGAGTCCAGAGGAGAGCAAAAAAAATGATTGGGGGACTGGAGCAAGTGATTTATGAGGAGAGGCTAGGGGAACTAGACTTGTTTAGTCTGCAGAAAACAAGAGTGGTGGGGAGGGGGAGGATTTGATAGGGGCCTTCAACTACCTGAAGGGAAGTTTCATTAAGGATGGATCTAGGCCATTCTCAGTGGTGGCAGATGACAGAACAAGGAGCAATGATCTCAAGTTGCAGTGGCGGAGGTCTAGGTTGGACATTAGGAAAAACTTTTACACTAGGATGGCGGTGCAGCACTGGATTACCTAAGGAGATGGTGCAATCTCCATTCTTAGAGGTTTTTAAGGTGCAGCTTGACAAAGCCGTGGCTGGGATGATTTAGTTGGGGTTGGTCCTGCTTTGAGCAGGGGTTTGTGACTTGATGATATCCTGAGGTCCCTTCCCACCCCAATATTCTATGATTCTGTTTTTGAGTTACTAGTATAACAGAAATATAGGAGCCATCTAAAATTCAAGGCAGACACGTAACAAAGTGTCCATACCTGCAGATTTCTGAACATTTTTATCTTCTTCTTTCTCCCAGCTACCAAATTAGACAGAAGGACAGTGATGGCTTAAGAAAGAATCCAATAAATCAGATCATCTAATCCAGAAGTAGTTGATAGGCACACCGCGAGCCAAATCCAGACCTCTAGATGCTTTGAAGGGACTACAAAATCTTATTTACTTATTGTTACATTGACTGTCACTGTCTTTGACAGCTCAATGAGGCACCCCACAGGACTGATGGCCCAGAGCCACACCACCCAGGGCTGATGGCTGGAACTCTGTCAGTCATTGGGCTCTGGAGCTATTAGCCCTGGGCAGAAGGGCTCAGTGTCCCATGCCATTAGATGGGTAGAAGTGCTCCTGGTGAGTGTGGATATGAAAATCTGCAGTAATTACTGCAGTGGCTGTACATTGACCTAATTTAGGCTGACTTAGTTTTGTTGTATAGACTTGCCCTTATGATTATCATTATTGTTATTGCAGTGTGAAAAATGTTTCACTGGAGTCTGAACCTTGACCAAGAAATTTGGACCTTGACAAAAAATTATTTAATATCCCTCATCTAATCCCTTAAATTCCAATGGGCTCCAGATTATGGATCCTCTGCTCAGATACACCAAGTCAGTGGTTCCCAACCTTTTTGGCTCAAGGGCCAGAGATATCATTTTTACATTCCTGAACGGCCACCAGTCTCCACCAGCACGTCCCCCCACAACCCCACTGCAGCCAGACGGAAGGAGTTCCCTGTGCACTTGACCTGGGTCCCTAGGCAGTAACTTCCTTCTGCAGCCAGGGGGATGAGAGATCAGTGCTCCACTCCCTCTGGCTCCAGCAGGGACCCCAGCACCTATGGACCTAGGCGGAGCACTTTCCCATGCTCCCTGATACAGCCAGGGGGAGGGGAATGCTGATCTCCCATCCCCTGGACTGCAGCAAGGAGCCTGCACTGGTCTTTTAGCCCTGTGGAAACAAGCTCGGCCTTGGTCCCTAGGCAGTGGTTTCCTTTTACAGCCAGCAGGAAGGTAGCTGCAGGCCACTTTGAAAGTCCCCGTGGGCCACTTTGGGCCCCCAGGCCACAGGTTGGGAACCCCTGCACTAAGTGCAGCCTTCTAGCCCTAGAAGAGTGTCTGGAGCCCTGATGAATATTGGGTGCTAATCCAGAAAGCCATAAGCAGAGAGATGGATGGTAGGGGTCTTTTTGCAAGTTGTTTTGCAAGTTCAGATTCACCCTTGCTGTGCACCTAAAGCAGTCATTTACACCAGAGCATAATGAATACAAAGTGGGAGTATATACAAAGCCCAACCAGAAAAGCAACATTTTACACCTATTTTACACGTGTAAATTACTGCACAGGGTGCAGGGCATTAGTGAATTGCCACCACTATACACAATTATATTATTCACAAGTGACTGGAAAATGAAGTTACACACTAAAGTTTTTATTTTTAAATGGGCAGCTTCAAGTGAAATCACTGAGAGTTTTGGTGCTCAGCACCACCGAAAACCAGGCCCGAAATGTCTATGACTAAAACTGAAATTATAGTATATTAAAATGATTATGTAAACTAGTGACTAAGATAATACAAAATGGAAAGTGTACCTAAGATTAATTTTATCTCAACTGCTATATAAGAAGGGATTTTAGCATTTTTCCACCAAAAGAGGGAATTTTTTTTATACCAGCTTTGCTCATTTTGGAGGTCACCAATGTATTTTCAGAACATATTTGACTGTACATAAAGAACATATCTTTGGGGCCTGTTATACGGTATTGTTTTAGTCCATAGGCTCTGAAATATATGTTAATGAATTACTGAAGTGGCAAATACAATGTAAGTGATAATACTTTACGCATATGCTGTCAGACTATTTCTATAGTTACATATTCAGTTTTTCTTTTGTCAGAAGTTAGAGTGAAAACATACACATGATGTTGTGATTTTGTTAAAATTATTAGTGTTAAATCCAAGAATAAGTTATGCAAGTCATTGTGAGTAAGCACCAATAAAGCCATTGTCACAACACAAGCATCCTGTATGTTACAGAAAGACTACTTTAGAAATGTTTTAAAAATGTTATTGACACTATTTTATAACCTCTCTCCGGAAAGCCTTTAATACCAGGATTCCAAATGTACAGAGATTAGAAGGAGAAAAAAAAACTAAAATAATATTAGTAACCTTCAAATATTACTTAAAAGCTTTTCTATGCAGAATAATGTGGTGATTTTAGGGTATGACATTTCAAGACCTTTCCATGATGTGATCCATTGGATAGTTGGGTACATCCCCTATAACGTGCCCATTTCCAATCCTAAACAACTGTGAGATATCTAGTCTTAAACCTTCCTAGTTTTTGGAATATTTCCTGCCCCGGATATCATTTTGTTAGGGAAAGAAGAAAACATTTCTCTGACAGATTTTTTTTTAAATGACAGCTGTTTGAAGCTACTCAGAAGTTTGGGATGTTAGCAGTAGTTCTGGGAGAGATGTATTTGTGGGCTGAGTGCATGGGAGATTATCACAACTGTATGATAAATGTGATTTATCACATGAGTAACACCACCACCAGTCATGTACTGTATATGGTGTGAGAATATATGATTTAGAAACAATAGAGCTAGTCATAATTTTTCACATTTTTATTTTTATACACAAAATGCAGGATGAATTTTTGGCAAAAGTTTTTCCCATTTCTCAACTAGCTCTAATAAACCACAACTAAAACTATTTAATGGAGTAAGTGTAAAACAGCATTTGGTACAATCTTAATTTTTTTCTCCCTAATGTTTGTAATAAAAGCCAAATAGTGTCTCCACACCTAACACACAAAGTATGAGTTTGTGTTCAGGATTTAAGTGGGGTTGAGGATACCTATCCTTCACGCATCCAACAATTTGAGGAAGAGGGGCTGACCTATCTTTCCACTGCTAATGGCCACATATTGTAACAGTTCACAGCTCTGCAATCCCCTTTTTCATTTGTTATAGATCTATATGTGGAGCTTTCATCAGGGAATGGCACTTTTAAGTTTAACTGGGGTGCCAATGGACTTCTGCAAGAAAGGGCTGCTGAATTAGTGCATCCCCAAGAGTCCCATGTGTCACTACTTTGCCCAGCTGGTTGTGAGGCTCTGCAGGTTATGACAAGGTCTCCCAGTTGAGGGAGGCTATAGAGACGTTGTACCACTAATCTCCTGTGTTGGGATAACATTTTCACAATTCGTTCTCCTCCTTCCTGACCCCATTCCATTTTCTGAACAGCTTCTGTCAGAACAGACTCTAAAATAAATCTGGCCCAGAAGTACACCAGGCAGGGCACTTGTGGGGGCTGAAAGTGGTCATAAAATTCCTTCTGACTGACGACCTACAGGCAAGCCACACAGCCAGAAAAGTAGTCAAGCTCTGGCCCGGGATGAGCTGCCAACATTAAGGCTCTAGTAAAGCCAAAGGCGACACAAAACTGTTGATAGTGAGGGGACACAATTTAGAGCTGGGGAGGGGGAAGCACATGACTTCCCCATGTGTCATGTCTCTGGATATAACGCAGAGGTTTCCAAACTGTGGGTGGCATCCCTCTAGGGGTCATGGAGAAACATTTGGGCCAGCCCTGCAGTGTGGGGTTCTGGGAGAGAGTGCCACCTCTACCTCCAACTCACCAAGCAGTTTTCAAACTTTTTGAGCTGAGCCCCCTCCCTCTGAGTCACAATTTTAGGTTGCACCCCTCTACCCCCACTCAGACAGGCAGAGTGGGCCCCTGAGTGAGTCAGGGGGTGGAGGTAACACTCCCTCCTCAAGCCCCACCACGCATGGCCAACCCAAGCCACCTGGCATCACTGCTCACCTCCCCACCAAAAAAAATTCCTCTGTGCCCCCTTAGGGGTGCACATCCCACAGTTTTAAAACCTCTGGGTTAAAGCTGTTGCTAACTAGAAGGAAGAAATCTGGGGATGGGGGCACATGGCCCCATGTACCCCCCCCACACCTCTGTGTAAACCCCCCATTTAAAGTTTCACTGAGAAAGGCAAAACATTACCTGTCCTTCCACAAGCATAAATATTCTCTCTGGTGCCTGGGCCCTATCTAGGGCAAGCTGCCCCTCCTGGCACCATACAAATTTGATGCTAATAAAATGAGACAGTTTTGGCCAGAACCAAACTTTCCAAAATGAAATGAACTTTAAATACAATGTCATCTTCGAGCAGACAAATAAAGGTCTGGTTATTGCATTTTAATTAATTGAGGCTTGTCCTGATGATAACCTTCAGTCTAATCACTTTCTTATGAACAGGGTCATTAAATCTGATTTCAGGAGCAGAAAATTAAATCATTTGCACTGGATAGATCTTCTAACAAAAAAAAATTAAAGATTCTTCTATCTCACAGCCACAGGGGCTCTTACTACTTGCATATAATTGGGATCAGAAACTTGTTCACAGTGCCAAAGCAGCTGGGGAAACAAAAGTGACTATTTAGTACAGGGTGCAGTTATCTTTAATATGGACTGAAATTGGTTATTGGAAATGTTCCACTGAGTTATGAGACATCTTGTTTTACTAAATATTATGATGAACACAGGTTGAGGTGAGTATCATTTTATGACCAGCCCCTACCCCCTGAACTACAGATCCAGAGTTATCCTGTGTATTGACTTGTGGTGGAAGCAACTATTATCTTCTGGGAGATAAGGAAATCCAGCCACGATAAGGAATATTTAATATAATTCACAAGAATAGCCTAGCAGATTTCAGAGGAGGATGGCATGAGAAGTATGAGGTTTTTAAAAGAACCACTATTTTATTAATATTAATTTAAGAATATGCCTGAGAGACTGAGATATGCTTAGTAAAGAAACAATTTAAAAGGCAGGAAATTCAAAGTTAAAATTAAATTTTGAAGATGCCTGAGCCTTTCAGAGTACGGAACTTTATAGTTAGAGTTAATGTAGACAAACTAACAATTCTTTTCCTGTAGAGATGTCAGCCTCTCATTATGTCTTTGTAGATGGAACAAAAAAAATTAGCTTTCTATAGGTCTGATACCAAGTGTGATGCTTTACCACCAAACAAACCTTTCATGTAAACTTAATTCCACCTAAGACTCATTAAGTATGAATCACTGTATTATTATTTGCCTTTAATTGAAGTTCCAAGGAAGCTTATTTAACATGTCCTATTTAAGTGGAATGTCCTTTAAACACATTTTGCAGCTAAATACATTGAAGCACAGAGATAAATGACCTGTCCAGTCCACATAGGAAGCCAGTGGCAGAGTAGGGACTACGACATACGTGTTCTAAGACCCAGTTCCCTGTCCAACTAGATCATAATTAGCATATATAGTAGGCAGTACTTATAAGAACACCCTCAGTGCACATAAAATGTTCGTATGAGACTGGGTTCTTACACTCAGACAGTGCTGAAACACCACCAAATTATTTACTTTGTATCACAAATGGACATGCCCATTTCAGCAGATGTGGCAAACCAATAACAAGATCCTGCCCCAAAATTCTCACAGACTCAGTACCCAGGCAGATACAATACCAAATCAGATACAGTATCTGAAAGAGATATTGCCTATAATATAAACTGGTCTGCAAGTGGCAACATATATGTCATACTGGTCGTCACACTGTAATTTGTACAAATTGATGGGGCAAAGTTGACTGTCTGAAGGGTTTCCTGACCTTATTAAAATAAAGTGAGTTTGACCAGAGTTGCCTAAAAATGGGCTAACAATGAAACTAATTTTCAAACCGCTCCCACTTCCCATTTCTCTTTTCCTGTCCCATCTCCCAACCAAATGACATCAGCTAACAAGAACAGTAGTCATACATTTCTCACTTCCTGGTTCTCCTTTCCTGACCCCTTTCCCTCTGCATACCATCTCCCATGTAGGAACAATAATAGTTACCCAGTAATAACAATGGACACAATAAGCAATGGGCTGTGTGCTACCTTCTGCTACAAGGTGTGGTGCAGAATAGCAATTTGTGGCAAAATAGGCACCAAAGCAGCCAAGAGGGTAGGGAGGCCAGGAGGCACTGCTGCATTCTACCCAACTGCCCTTAGAAGCTCTTCTCCAGATTAGGTGCCACAACTTTGATGGAACAAGACAGTAAGAAAGCAGGGGAGAAGTAACTCTCCGTGGCACATTCTCCAAATGGAGTTATTGCTGTTAGCACCACTGTGCAGCCTCAAAGCCATTGCAAGGGGACTAAGCGGCAGCCATGGGAGAGATTATGCATCAATTTGCATGTTCCTTTTTCACACGCTAGCTTGGGATCTGATGGTATATGAAAAACCCTAAAGTGAATGGATAAACCATTTTCATGTAGATTACTTGGAAGAGGAGCACTGAATCACTTTCTCATGTGAGGAGCTTAATTTTACTTCTGCAGTGTGTAAACCCCAAAGAAAATAGTACCCTTCCACACTACATACAACACACACACTAGAGACTATATACTATTGTATTTATAGTCATAAATTCTAGTTGATATTGCTACACCAACACATACAAGATTTATTTCTAAGATGTTAATGAACATTTAAAAACCATAAAACTCTGAATTTTCCACTTTAAAATGTTAACACGTGAAAATTATAATCGCAGATTGCATTAAAACCTTACAACCTATGCCAGAAAATCTCCTTCTAAAATGCTACTATCAAAAATTCTTCCATCCCTGGAGATACAATAGTCAATATTTATTTACATAGTAACTACATTACTTTGTACCGGAAATGCATCAAAAAATTAAGTCTTAAATCTTAAAATATGCTTCCCCTCGTTTATTTTTCCAATGAAAATCCTATATTCTTGTGGGAATTTGCAACAATAGTAGTCTGTATGAATCACTTAAACATATGAGATTTTAAAATCTTCCCAGAATAACAAAGTACATGAATCTCTTTATGTATATAAAATCTATTAGACTGTCTCAGAACTATATAACCCAGTGAGAAGAGGATGTATTCAGAAATTGCACTAGCATTATCAATCAATCCTGGTGAGACATTTTTATTTTCCACAGTTATAGCAGTTGGTAAGAGTGACATTTTGATGTATAACACTGTTAGACTAAAAGCATCTGATGCAAGGAATGAAATATAGATACAAGATAATGATACTGAAAACTTTAGATAAATGGGTAATGTTAGATTTTAAAAGACAGAACTTGTTTTATCTCTATAGACTAGAGTGACAATACATCCTGTTTTGGCCAGGACAGCCCCTTTTTAAAATCTGTTCCAGACATCCCAATTTCTATGCCAAAACAGGGCATTCATCCCATTTGCTTTTGCAGCAGGGCTCAGGGGGACAAACTCACAAGAGAAAATGGGACAAATGCCAAGTTTTGGCAAAAGAAGTTGGGCCGGTAGCCACACCCAGAGGGGCTCAGGCCAGCCCTGCATGGTGGGACTTGGGCAAGCAGCAGCACCCAGGCTGGTAACAACACCAGGAAAGGGCATGGGCCAGTCCCATAGGTCAGAGCTCGGGCCAGTGGCAGGGCCCGGGCAGATGGGGACACCCAGTGGGGTTCAGGCCAGCTGCAAGCAGAGATGCCCAAGCTCTACACGGCCACCCTACTACAAGCTAACTCCTACATTTTCAGGAATGGTTGTAAAATCAACAGCAGATTGTTGGTCACAGAAAGGGGAATGACTGTTACAAGTTGAGTCAAATAGAAGATTAAACCTGGGACTGGGAACTTCTGGGGACAGATCCCCAGGTGGTGTAAATTGTCATAGCTGCACTGAAGTCCATAGAGCTATAACAAATTAGACCAGGTGAGAATCTACACCTGGTCTCTAATCTCAACTCCACCAGTGATTCACTGTGTGATCTTGGCTAAATTATTTAGTTGTTTATCTCTCATTATCTCTGGCTGTAAAATGGGAATGCTAATAATTACTTGCCTCACAGTGGAATTGTGAACGCTAATTATTTAATGCCTGTACCGCACTTTTGAAAGTAAAGAGACATAAGTGCTAAACACAGTATAACCCTCAGCCTTTCAGACAACAGTGAGATGAATGCTAAGTATACAATTTACAAGCAAACTGGTCTCACAGTACAGCACATCTGTCATTTAACCATAAGGTTCACAGCAAGGAATAATTCAATTTTTTCTGCTTGAGCTAGTGCATAACAATGTGCCAAGCCTACCTCAAAGGAGGGCTCAGAAGGCAAGTTACAACAAGCTATACTGCCAAGATTGTGGAAAAAGATGCTTCATTCGAAAAGTCTTACATCACAGAAAAATAATTTACCTAAACAGTTATGTCTTGCATCAACAAACAATTAAAGCAACCAAACTAAAGAAATGTTTGAAAGTAGTATTGTTTTCTAAATTATACAGCGTATGACCAGGAATTTTGATTGAAATTATCTGAGGAGAGTAAAGGAAAGACTAATCTGAAATCCATTATTTTAAACCTTTGGAAATAGAAAGATGACTTTTCAGTATGTTATTTGTATTCTTTCTAGAATCATAATAGGCATATTGGATCAGACCAATGGCCCATATAGCCAGCATCTTGTCTCTAACAGTGGCTAGTATCAGATTCATCAGAAGATAAAAACTCTATAATGGATAATTATGGAATAATCTGCCCATAAGGAAAGTGTATTTCTAAATCCAAGCAGTTGGTGGTTGGCTTGTATTCTGAAATATGATGTTTTATTAGCCCTAATATATATTTAGTCTAATGTACCTAATTTCCCCTTGTAATGTTACTCTATAAAAGCATAGACATAAAATTCCTGATGCTATTGTTTGTACTGTTGTACTGCTGAAATTTTCAGAACTAACCCAGTTATCTCAGTTAGAAAGAGCATGGGAGACACAAACATCTTCTAAAAGCCACCTGGTCATCATATTTTCCTTTGTCCTCTTGTCTACTGTACATGCTGCTATCAACCAATAAAAAAGCAATCCAAAGTGTGACATGACTGACAGCTATCACAACTCCTGGGCATCTGCTTTGAAGGGCCTATTTCTACAGTTGTAGGATTTGAGTCACAGTAACTAACTGCAGTTCATAGTTCCCATTACTGGCATATGGCATGCCAGACTTGTGTCTCAAAACAAGAACGAGCAGAATACATCCACAGTCAGATATACATCCAGTAGCTGTTGTGAGATGAGTCCAAACATAAGGCTCTTCAGCATCTTAGATATGCATGTACCTCACTGCAACTTCCCACCTTGATGTTATTACACTTAGAATTATCTGAAAACATATAAACACAGAAGTATTTGTTTTCACGTGATTTTATTAAGCATAACAAAACAATCAATTCCAAAAGAACATTAATGTTTCCAAGTCAAGCACTCAAAAGTTCGGAACTGCCAGAATTCAGGTTGCCTGTGCAAGCTTAATTTGGCCCTCTGTACACATGCATTCAGACAGACTTTAATTACATGATCACAAAGTAATTTTTCCACACAGAACTCCTGCTTGTTCAGGACACTGTGCCATAGACCAACCCATGAGGAAGTTCATTATTTTAGAGAATAGTGTTCAGTAAATAAGGGATAGGGTCATACACTGAACAATGAGGAAAAAACAAAATATTGAATAGCTGCTCATTAAGGGAGCACTGCTCAGCATGGGCAGTGAATGAAGCGGGGGTCCTGTAGAAAGAGTATGTGAACATATAATTAAGACTATTATCATAATGCACACAAACAAGTGGGCTGAATTAAGATTGCATAGGCAACCTTAATTCTGGCATTTCCTAACATTGATTTTGCAGCTTTAATGATGTTCTTTTAACACAGTTTTTGTGTGATGAATTTCCTACATTTTTAAAAAAGCAAACTAAAAAAAAATAAATCCGAAATTCCATCATGTGACATCATATTGACATCCACATGGGTCATCAGCAGGATGCTTTATATTCACCACACAAACTTCTGCCACTTGAGCAAATTGAGTAGCCTATAGCAGTAGGTTATTTCTTTCTATTTGCACCAGCAGTACGGGGGGCTTCACATATACTTGCTGACAGCTGAGGAATGGTGAGGCTAAGAAATCTTGAATTTCACTCCATGATCTGGAGGGGAGTGTTCTCTAGTGGGCACAGACCTTTTCTGCTTGTTCCTCCCAAACTTGACCTGCTCCATTCCCTCCAACCTGTCTGTGTCCAATCTCTTCCCTACACCTGACTCCATAAATCCTATTCTCCTTACCTATCCAGTTCCAGCATCCACTCTTCAGGCTTCTCATCCCAATCCCCTTCTCCTTGCCCAGCCAGTCCTAGTCTTCCCCCTCCCAACTACCTGTCCTCCCCCTGACTCCAAATTCCAAGTATTTACGCCGCCCCCAGCTCTCAGTCCCATTTTCCTGCCAGCCATTCTCAGTTCACACCCCCTCATACACACATCTTGTCCCTAGACTCTTTACCCAGACAGTCCCAATTCCCCCTTCTCCCATGCATACACACATACCGTGTCTCATCAGTTCTGTCTACTCTCCCCAATCCATTTCCTTCTCCCCACCCCACTGCTCTGTGTGTTATAGAAGAGAAATTGTTTTGGGTCCCTGTTCTAAGATTCCTATTTTGCTCCTTGAAGTCAGTGCCAAAACTCCCTTTGAGTTCAGCACTAAGCCCTAAATCAGTGGTGTTGTTCCTGAAGCAAAGTCTTAATTCTTCATTAATTTCCTATAAATAAATGGCAGTTGCCTCCAGTGGAGATTTGTAATCTTTCTACATATTGTATCATCGAGTTAGATGAGGGGAATGGGATGGCGGCAGGTATGGAAGCCTGCAAAGCAAAAAGCTTGACTGAACTTTAGCAATCACAGTCACAATATGGAGAGTATGAAAAGGGAGTAGGTTAATTTACATACCTCATGAAAGTCACTGGAAATAGGCATTTAAGTCATGATGCAATTACTCTTTAGTCTTAATAAAATCCATTACAAAGAGGAGACATATGCACATACTTTTTCTCTCTCCATTTGCAATGTAAGATCCCAACTGAAATCTCTCATCCCACAACGCAGTCTTTAGAGCCTGCAGGGAAAATGCACCTAGATTGTTGAGTCATGGCTAGCAGAGCCAGTGTTTTGCTCCACTGGCTGGCCTTTGGGAATCGGACTTGTGATCTCTTGTAGGAGTGCAAACTACTGCTATTATCCTGTCCCCTGATTTTTCATAGGATTTGGATGTTCCCCAGAACCTGCAGGTAAAATAATACTGTAAATCCTTGATTTAAGAAGAAGCTTTTGAGAATAACAGTAAAATTAAAATAAATGAGGACCCCATTCAGAAGAGCACTTAAGCATGTGCTTAGCTCCATCCTTATTCAAGAAAGGTCTTAAGCACACGCTTAACTTTAAACATATGCTTAAATTCCATAGACTTTGATGGCCTTAAACACAGACTTCTATTTTACTGAATAGGGATGCTTTCCTGAACTGGTGCATTAATAAAGCGAGGACATGATCTCCAATTTTAAATGTTCTTTATGGACCATTAAATTCTTAAACATAACATTTTTTAAATTTTAATATATTTTTATTTTGGTTCAGTTTTTCTCTAGAGCACTGTTTCTCAACATCCGGTTCCTGAGATCTCCCTGACACAGTTTAGGAAGGGAGCAAGCTGGTCCCTGGTATCAAAAAGGTTCAGAAACACTGCTCTAAGTCATGCCATGTGCATTAGTAAAACCTTTGATACTCACAGTCACACTAGGATCTAGTGAGCATGACCAAGTGCCTTCTCTTTAAGCAAATAAGGAAGGAGATGCATAAAAAAATAACTTATAGAATGGTTGCACTTGACCTCTCATTAAATGGCCTCAGCAGTTAATGAACATCAGTTTTATTCTTTTAATAATAAAATGGAGAAATATTGATGAGCAAGATCCTGGATTTACTGCAGGTTTTTCCTGAAGTAACTCAAGCTAGAATTTATTGCAGTTTTCTGCAAATGTAGCTTGTTTTCTGCATGGTGCAATTAGATGTAGTGTACACAGTGGAACAGGAGTCCCAGGGCTCTGCCTTAGTAACTCAACATAACCTCTGCCTAAGACACTGATTCACATAAAAGTCTGATGTGTACCAAGTTGGGGGAGGGGAAAATAGGCAAGGAAAAGAGTCAGAGACAGAGTCTGGTCTCCATTACACCCAGTAAAACCAGATTAACTTTATCAGTTTCATTGTTACAGCTTATATTATAACAAACGCTTCTTTGTCTTGCACTTCAGAATCTTAAAACCTTTATAATTCTGTTTAGAAATATATCTGAAAGCTTTGCTCTTTAAGACTTTACAAAAGTAATAGTTATCCTTTTTATATAAGCTTTGTTAAACAGACATTTTGGAAGTATGAAGTACCTTTATAAACTAGGAAGAAAAAAGTTAAATATCTTCTAACATTGCTAAGACAATCCAATCACAGCATCAAAAATTATTCAATTTTTAAATCTGAATGTACCTCATTTGGTAGTAAAGGGCTGTTCTGCACTGGGGGATTTGTCCCAGTTTCAGCCATTAGTAGTTCTGGACTCCACTGTAGCCATGCTGATGCAAACCCCTAGTATATACAGGCTAAATTGTTATAAGCTACAATTTGCAACAGTGAAGTTTACTCTGTTTTTAAGCAGGAGTGAGCTCTACTTGTGCGAACAGTAACTTTGTCTATCTGCATTAAGGGATGTACATTAACTGATGTAGTTGTTGCAATGGGTCTCCCTATCGCTGTAATCGGGAAAAAGGGCTCTAGTGAAAACAAGGTCAAAAGAAAGTAGGAATAACTATAGTGTTAACACAAATACACACACATAAGGCCCACTGTCTATTCATCATCCTATGAATAAATTGGAAACAGAGTATGCCTTGCATAAAAAAAGTGTTAAATGGTTGGAGAGGCTGTAAAAAGTTATGTACCCCGATCAGCAGCAATGGTAAATTATATATATCTAAACTCAACTTTTACTTGCCTGCTTCTGCTCCCATTCAAGTAAACTATTCACTAGTTTTATTCATGGGAAAAGAAATCTAACTTGTCTACTTTTAAAAATAAAAAGGTTAAAGCCTTATTTATAACAATAGCCAAAATCTCATGCATGTGGAACCAGTAAGTATTTTGGCCAGTTTCATGCAATTTTTTCTATTTTCCTATTTCAAGAAAAGGGAGAAAATGTGAAACACTCTTTATTTTTCACTTTATATGCAACCAGTGCAGGAGTAATTCCCCCTCGCCTCCTATCCTATGCTCTTGTTCCTGCTCTCTGGAAAATATGGTTGGAGCTGCTGCTTCACTGGCAGAATCCAACGGAACTAGATATGTGCACCACACTTGTAAAGTAACTGTGCCATTTCTGGGCGATTAGTAGCTCTGTTTGCAAGCAATAATAGTTTTGCTTAGGCTAGAGTCAGGAGGGAATCTATTGAAGAGAAAACTTCCATAGCAGAGTTAAACATTTATCTTCACATTGTTGTTGTTGTTTTGTGGTTTTCTTTCCTGGATGGAATCTCAGGAAATAAATATATAATGTTGCCAATTGTGGACAGCTAAGTAATTATGGCCTCTGAATATTTGACTTGACTTTTATAATATATTGGTTGCACAGATAACCATTGGGGACCAGCAGATGCTTTACAAAAATGGCCACTGATTTTAGGTACCCAACTTTCAGTTTCAGCCAGGAGAGAGATTTTCAAAAGCACAAATAGAACTTAGGAACTCAAGTGCCATTGAAAGTCAGTGAATTACACACCTAACTCCCATTTGTGCCTTTGAAAGTCTCCCCATGGATCTGATTTTTAGAGGAGTTCAAAATTTCCAGCTCCCAGTATCTATAATGGAGTAGGGAACATAAAAGCTTCAAGGAATACAAAATCAGCAGGCACCATGGAAAATTTGGGCAGGCCAGAGATGCTTCATAACCCAGCTCATCTCTCCAAAAGTTTTGATCTTCCATTAAAAATAATTGTAAAGTCATCCATTATGGTCCTCATTCATTCTAAAACGTTACATATTTAGAGAGCTCATGGTTCACTGTAAGGAAAATCTAAAGCAAGATAAGATCTCATGGTTAAACAAACATATTAGTGTCTTTTAAAATAGCCATTTAAAATTTCCAATTTTAACTTTTACATATAAAAGGGGTATAGCAAGCCGCTCCGGTCTGCCGCCGAGCCTGGAGCTGAGGAGGGCTCCCTGTGCCCCTGGTGGACAGAACCCGGCCCTGCGAGCCGGGCCACCCGGAAGCGGAGGGGCAGGGCCAGGGCCCAGGGGGGAAGTATAAGAGGCAGGCCAGGCAGCTCAGTCAGGGGGAAGCTGCTGACTGAGACAGATGTGCCGCCCTGGAGGCAGCGGCCTGGGCCTGACCCAGATACCGAGGGCGAGCCAGACAAACCCATGACTGACGGATGCTGGTGGGACAGACCAGATCTGCCCCATCTCGATGACTGGGGGGAGCGGTCCGAACCCAGAGACCAGCTAGGGCCACCAGGCCCAGGCGGGTGGAGGGGGCCACCCAGCCCCCAGCAGGGGGGTGGCCCGCCAGACCCTCGCAGCTGGGGACAGGACCCTTACCCCGGGGAGAGAGAGAGACTTCCAGAGGTCGGCCCTGACCTGGAGGAGTTGCCTGCTGTGGACGACCCCTCCCCAGCGTGGAGAGACCCCGACCGCCCAGGGGAGACCCCGGGGCCCTGTGACCTGGAGGAGCTACCCTTGGCTGACGACCTCCAGGAGTTGCCAGACGTACCGCCCACCGACGGCAAAGGCCTGGCCGGGCTGCCGCTCACCACCTCCCCCCGTACCTCAGAGGGCCATATGTGGATGCAGGTACTCCAGGGCTGGGTGGGAGGAAGTGGCCCAGGGAGGCCACAGCTTGTGGCCGAGATAGGGGCCAACCCCATGTCAGCGTGTTGCAACCAGAGCCCCGCTGACCCAGTGGCAGTTATCTCGTGCCACTGGTAGGGCCCTGGGCTGGGACGCAGTGGAGTCGGGTGGGCCTGCGTCCCCCTCCCCTCCCCTTTCCGTCCCTAGAACAGAAGAAGTACCCCTAGTCCCGACCTAGACTGAACTGCACGCCCGCCCTCCCCAGGGGCCAGGGCGATAGACTGAACTGCACGCCTGCCCTCCCCAGGGGCCGGGGCGATAGACTGCATGGCAGCCCACGGAGGAGCTAAATTCCCCCAACTACAGGACTCTGCTGACCCGGACGGGTCGGAATCGTTTACAAGGGGTCATATTTGGAAATAACGTCAATACATTTTCAGCCCATGATGTTCAGAATAATCCTATTTAATTAGCAAATTATCAGTCTCATAAACGATTTGTTCATTATTTTCTCTCATTTGGCAAAAAGTCTAAGGTTCAATCCTGCAAAAAACTTATGTATATGAGTAACTTTACAACAGTGACTACTCCCATTGGCTTCAGCTGAACTACTCACATGTGTAAAATTGTTCATATCCCTGTTTTCAGGATTAGGCCCTAAAACGTAATATGCTCTGCATTTTAAATGTACAAAAAAAATCAAATAACTCCTTCAAAAACAAGTGTATTGAAGCCAGAATTCCCTTTAGTTAAAATAGTTTTCTATTAGTAATACTATTCTTCCATTCCTCATAGTCACTATCAATAAAGGCTGAGGAAAGAGGAAAAAATCCCTTGGCTATTACACTGAAGAATCTTTCAGCAGATGATAGTGTGTAAACCCAAGAGATAGCTGAGCAAAATTTACTCAGCATTTAAGACCCAACATCAAGAAGCATTACTGTAGATGAAGAATATTTTGCTACCCAGCCTTCTAAGTTACCGACATGGCTGCAAATATCACAAAATCCAAGTTCTACTAAGCAACAGCGAAAATTAAATTGACACCGGACCTGATCCTGCACCACTTGAATCAATGGAGGTTTTGCAGTCACTTCAATAGGAACAGGACTAGGGTCACACTAGTTAAGTAGGGGCACTGCAGCCAATACGCATTGACAGTAATCCTGATTTTTCTCTGCTATTCAGTAAGGACCTATATGATTATAGATCTTCTCAGATGTAGTGATATAACGATTGCAGGTGTAGAATTAGTCAACTCTATTGATTCCTTCAATGCATTAATATAACAACACAAATTAGAAAAATTCAGTGTAACCAAACCTGCCAGAGACTATGCCCAACTATGAAAGAGCTCACACATAGAAAAGATATCTAGCCTAAAGCAACATAAAATGCCACAAGAATGACAAGATCCATCTGCTTGGGAGAAGCAAGGAAGAAAAAGGGGAAGTAAATGAAGATTTTTGCAAAATAAATACATATTTCACTATACTTTGTAAAGCTAGTAGCAGTTTTTGGTAGGCTTTTCAGAATAGTGTTGTGCTTCATAGTCCTATGTATATTAAAGCCCTCCAGAAAGCACCAGATTGAGTGGTACATGTACATACTATAGTTTACATCCTTATCAGGTGTAAATTAGTGTGGCTCCATTGACTTCAGTGGACTTACACTAATTTGTAGCATCTGGGGATCTGGACCAATATATTTAAAAATCAGTTTTCACTATGGCCAACCTACGAGAGTCTTTTGGCCAGTAAATTATCTGAAATCTAGTTAAGAGAAATTTTCTTATCTAAATGTTTGTCCACACCTGTACCAAGCAGATTGAAAAGGCTTTATTTACCATAGCAGCTTAAAATGTTAACATGTTCTTTGCTTTTGATTATATTATGAAAAACTACAAAAGGAGCTGGTAAGGAACTGCTACTATAATTTGTTCGAGATAAAAATATAAAATAGATGTAGATCTGTGAATTAGTTGGGACTGTATCAAAACATACTCAACTTAGAGTTTCATAACTGTTTTGCATAAAAGTAATTACAAGGTTTTGCTGTAAGCATTACCAACATGAATTTAATTTTTTTTTTAAACTGGAACTGCTTCTTGGTTATTAATCTTTTGTCTAATAGGTATGTATTGCTCAAGACATTTTTGAGGATTTGCTGATAAGCCTATATGTGTTTTATTATACATTGCTTTGACAATTTAAGGTACATGCTAGTCAACTGTTTTCTGCTCTCACATAATTGTTACAACGTAAAATTTTAAAAAAGCAATAATTAGGTGCCTTGTAAGTTAATACTTGACTTCCTTGTACAAGTCAGTTCTCGTGCTGTACCAGTGATGGGCTTATTTTGGTTTTTTCCCCCTTCTCCATATTGGTTCTCCTCCTTATTGCCCTGTTGCCTCTCTTGCATTATTCCATCATTGCAGGAGTGCAAAACTGACAGCTTTGGTCAGCTGGAAATTCTACAACTGTATGGAAAATTTGGTGTATAACTGGCATAGCGGCCCAAAACTATTTCTTCTCCCAGCCCCCTGGCTCAGAGGGAACAGCTGTCAAAGGCACAGGGCTACAAAACTTCTCTACACTCTGACTATTCTTGGGTGCCAGAATAGCCCCATGGGCCATAGGAAGCCATTTTTATACCATTTAATGCCAACCCAGCATCCAGCTGGCTCAAGAAATAGGGTCCCACAAAAGGTGCTGTAAATGACCTTCATTCCTCATCTCTCAGGTCCTACACTAAGCACAAAGAATCAGGCCATGGAATTCAAGAGGTTTAGATGATTTTAGGACACCATCATGACAGAAGAGGTGGGGTTGCTCCCGATTATTTATTGTATTATAATATTATGCCTTCTAGTTCTAATATTACCATAAAACATTGATGTGTATGGCTCTCTATCAAGAAGAAAAAAAAACAAAACCAGAATTCCAGTCCTGAAATGACCTTGTGTGGTTTTTGCTTCTGCTTCTGTTTGAAGAATAATGTGGTATTCAAAACTTGTACTTTGAGTGGTACTTGCACTCTTACTTGTATTTGAGTTCTTTTTGGGACTATGAGTTCTAGCACTTCTATCACTTCAATTCCGCAGAATTGCTGATGCTTATCAACAGTTGGAATTTTTGCATGAGGCACAGGATAAAAGGGCAACAATTAAAAACACTGTGTATTGTCTTCAAAAACTACAATGTGAATATTGAAAAATAATGTCTGCAGTTTGCTGAAGGGAGGCAACACACACACACACACCCTTATCTGTGATTTCCACTTCATGCATCTGATGAAGAGGGTTACAGCCCACGAAAGCTTATGCCCGCAGAAATTTTTTAGTTTAAGTTGCTACAGAACTTTTTTTTTTTTTTTTTAAGATCAGACATGTAAATCTGACAATCTCATTGGTATCAGAAAAGAGTAGGCAAAGCTCTATAAGACATTAGAAAATGATTCATATTGGAAAATAAAAGTAATTGATGGCTAAAATAGTAAATTTATAGGTTTCAAAACATTCCTTTTATAAATTAGAGCGTTTTTGGTCACGCTGTTTCCTGTATATTTACTAAGCTGGCACACCAACTCAGTAAGTTGCCAACATGTACAGTAGTACCTTATAGCTCCACCTAGTGAAAAATCTTAACACATCAGACATTAGGTTTGAAGCTAAAAGAAAAAAAAGGTCAATTCACTTTCATGGCATATATTAGATTTCTATAATTGCAGAAAATAGTCTATTCATACGTTAGTTAAAATACAAGATTAAATATATTAGTAATACAGCCATGGTTTTAATAATTCACTCACAAATGAGCAAGGTAGATCGGAATCACATATGGACAACAAAGCAGTAGGTAAGGAGGCAAAGGAGCAGTACATAGAAGGTGCTCCTCAACCCTTGAGTGGTCTCTCAAGCCCCTTTTCAAGACTTTCATTCTCTTCTACATATTCATTTTTCCCTCAGTCTCTCAACGGCATTTTACACGGTCAGTCATCCACTGCCAGACAGCCTTTATCAGAGAATGGATGAACAGGTAGAGAACTGGATATTTGGTGCAGTTTGGCTACTTACCTGACCATTAACCAAAAAAATTATCCAAACTCTTTGGCCTGCAAAACTGAACTAGAAGTCTCATGAGCCCAGACTCTCCTGTAAGGTTTTTTCCATTATTATTATTATTCCTTCCTGTTTCCAGTCAGGGCAGGAATTCTTGGAGAACAGCTTTTCCTGGGGTATTTTGGTACATTTAATTCCAATCCCATCTTGATTTAGGAAATTCAGAGATTAGCAAAAATGAGTAATACTGACAGTAAAAAATGTTGACCAAATATTTTCCAAGAGTTCAAGTTCTGTTTAAAGAGTCAGTGGAGGCTGCAGATATTTGTTTTATCCCAACTGGCCCACCCATCCTTAGTATAAACTCAGGTAGTCTATGGTACAGCACCTGACCACCATAAAATAGTAATGTCAGAGCAGCAATAGCATTATAAAGAGTGAGAACATACTTCTATTTGATACTATCCATGGATGCTAGACCCCTCAAATGATAGAAGAATGCTAGAGTGTGGATTAATACAATAGGAGTTTAATTTGTCTTAGAGGTACAATATCCTTTTATCAAAGGAAGAATTCATTTGGGACATTATCTATGACATCTGCCATAAATAGGTAGAGAATCTATCTCTGGATTTTATATGCTGCATCATTGCCTTTCCTCATTGCTACTGAAGAATTTGATCCTGATTCTCCAACTGAATCGCACCTTGTATATTCATTTATACCTGAACAAATTGGGCATAAAATGCTACCAGATCAGGATGATAGAATTTACATCTGCTTTTCAAAAGAGTAAATGATCTCACAAGGTGCAAGTGGAAAAAAAAAATAAGGCACTCTCTGTGACAGAATGTATCCCTGCATGAACACTTGCCACACTATTGTAATAATCTGTGTACAAAACATGTCTTGCAAGGTATCATCTGAAAACGCGTAACTTACTGAGAAGTGATATCATGGTGAAATGTGTGTCGTGGTTATTATATGTAAAGTTACAAATTTCCTTCTGAATGATGTTAAAAATATACGTTCAGACTCAGGTAGCACCAAACTGCTCAAAATAGACCTGTCTTGAACAAAGAGGTGTATGATTCTCTTAATTTGCATTTAATCAGTACATAGCATCACCAAGCAAAGAGAGGAAGCGATAGGGTGACTATATTTCCAAAAGGGAAAACAGGACACTGCATAGGGCTAGCCTGAGCCCTCCCTCCCCCTGCCACACGAGTCTGGCCTGAGCCATTTCCCTGACACTCCCCTTCCTGTATGGGTATGGCCTCATCTGCTCACAGCTGGCCTAAGCCGGTTGCCTGAGCCCTGCCTCCCCTCACACACAGGGCTGGAGTTGCTGCTTGCTTGAGTCGTGCCTGCTCCCTGCCACACGCACATGCCTGCATCCCAATTTTTGGACAAACGCCCACTTTTGCAAATAAAATCAGGACAACCAGCACACAGCTTAAAAAGAGATAGTGCCAGCCAAAATGGGATTTATGGTCACCCTAGAAAGGGAGAAAACAAAGGAAGCTTTCACACGTGAAAAAACCCAACAAGGAGCATTCTTCCACACAGACTGTCTCCTGGTTCTCAGCTGGAAATGCTTTTCAGTGGGGGGAAAACTATAAAAAGGAGGGGAAAATACCCCAAAGGGCATTGTCTCTCTCTTCCCATCCTGCTCACTCTTTTACACCTGAAAAGACAAAAGAAGCAGCTGTTGGAGTCTGAGGGAATGGACCTGACCTGAGAGTTTGGTCAGGAATGCTGTTGGGAGTGTGAGTGTAAGAGCTTTACCTCTAATTAGCCTGTCAAGTTTAGCAGTAGGACGCGTTTTATCTTTATTATTTTTGCAACCATTTCTAACTGCATTGCCTATGCTCACTCTCCCTTAAAAGGTATCTCTGTGTAGTTACTAAACATGTTCTATTATTTTATCTAATCCAATTGACACAAAAAAGTGTCTGGGTAACTCTGTTTAAAGTGGCCAGTTGTTGTATATTATTCCCTTAAAGGAATAATGGACTTAATATATTTTCAACTGTCCAGGTGAGGACTGAGCAGTACAACACATACAATTCTGGGGGAAAATCTGGGATTGGGAGTCTTTGCGGTTACCCTGCAGTATAAACCCAGGCTGGTGAGAGCCAGAATGTGACTGGCAGGTGGCTGTTACACAAACACATCTGGGAGTTACTTGCATGCTGCCAACGGTAAGGCATTACTAGGCACCCCAGTTGCAGGACAGGGGTGACAGCTGACCTCGCTAATCTGGATTGCACCCTGGTATGTCCTACAGTTACTCCTGTTGGTTTTCTTTCATTCTGGCTCTGAATACAAGACATGTTTAATATCGCCTACTTTTTTTTTTTTAAATCAAGTCACCATAAGTGGGGCTAAGAAAGTCGTAAGCAATCCAAGTGATGATCCTCAGGATGGGCTAGCAAAGGACTAAACCTTAGGGAAGCAGTGGATGAGGTTCACTCAATATGAAGTTCTTACTACGAACATGTGTTTTATTCAAAAGCTGTGGCATCTTTCCTCTGCTTCCAAATATATCATGGATTATAGCTTTAAGACTGCTTGAAGAAATTTGAAGGTGTCAATGCTTCAACATGATGACAAGATTCTGTGGCTGCTACATGTTGTTAAGAAGTGGACTGAGTCAGGGAGGATGTGGGATTCATGTCTTGGGGAGAAAGAGGATAAGCAAGAAGGAAAAAGCAGTGCAGAGATAGGGTCTCAAAAGTTAAGATAAGGAGCTTAAATTGGAGGCAGAAATAAAGAAAAAAAATACAGTGAAGGGATCTGAAGGGGGGCTGAACACTGGCCCTATGGCAAGCAAGGTAGATTACTTCTGTGATCATGAGGACAATCCAGGAGGTGAAAAACAGTGAGAGCCCAGACAAACAGTTTGGCTGTGGAGGCAGAGAAATAAACAGTTTCTGGAGATGTTGTTAAAGAACCATTAGTATAATTTTGCAACAACAGCTGTGTGAAAAGAGAAGAAGAAATGATAGCAAGATCGGCAGCCTGAGGACAGGAAAGAGACATTGTCAGCTGTGACCAAGAGAGGAGGATTTGGAAGTAGAGAAAAGAGTTCAGTCTTTATCATGTTAATTTGAATTGGCATCAAGAAATCCAGGAAGACATCAGAGAGACTGAATGATGTAGGAGAAGCCAAGTAGAGAGAGCAGTCTGCAAGTCATCAGTTTAGATTTGTTACCTGAAAACATGTGACCATTTGAAGTCTGGTAAGATGTAAAAGGAGATCAGTCTATGCAAAGCCTAGGGGACAATGAAACTGTTAAAAAAAATTACTGACCAGTTATAAAATGTTGCATCAGACGGCAAAACATGCTTCCTTTAATACAGTGGTAAGCTATTTAAGTCATTGGAAAGCCACAAAATAATCAGGCTCTGACAGTGCCTTGATATTGGATAATGTTCAACCACCACCTGCAATCACTTCATATTGATGCAGCGTCAAGATATAATGATGGTACATCATCATCCACAAAAGCACATTTGTCCCAGCATTTGAGGAAGGGGCGTCTGCTTTGCTTTTTCAGTGTTAAGATCCACTCTTGCTTATGATGGAATCCCAGCATTTTTTCCTGCTGCCCCCACCCTCATGTGAGTGGGGAACCTCAACTGCATATTGCAATACCAATTTGTTTGATCACTGCTACTTGCACTTCTGAAAGCATTAATCAGGAATCCTATAAAGCAAAAACTGTACAAAAGACCATAAGAAACTTTTTGTGGTTCTCGAGCCACCAGCTAAGACTCACTGCTTTAGATTTTCATATGTGCTAACCATGTGCAGCTCCCAGTAAATTCAGCTGGGGTTGAGAGTGCTCAGCACTTCTTAAAGATATCATTGATCTGCTGCCAGACATTCTTGCAACCAGAATTCTTCTACCAATATTTCAATGAATGAGGAATTCAAACAGTTAGTCACATACTTTCTTCAGATGTTTACAGCAGGATAAATGCATCTTAAGTTTGGGATCTTATTTAAAAGCTTAGCATTAAATTAAAGGACTTTAGTGTAATTGGTTTTCAATTCATTACAAGTATATGTCAGCAGAATATTAGACACATTACATTCCAAATTCTCTCTAGGTGAGTTAAATGTTATGAAATTAAGATTAATATAATCTGGTTCATACACAATTTCCTAATTAAACTGGCTTCAAACAAAATCCACTTTGCTTTTGGGGGGAAAAACAGCAGCAAGGTAACACAACAAGGAAAATCAGAGACAAGAGAAAAATTATGCTCTTTACACCATAGAGACTGAGTACATAATGGAGGTGATATTGTTTTACTGGGAGGGCAGGAAGGGTGGAGTCAGTCATAGGTCAGAAAAATCTCCCATACAGAACTCTACTGTACTTTCGAAAAAGCAGTGTATCCTACATGTTAGAAACAGTTGTATATCATGACATCAGTGAGACTCAAATTCACAAAGTTACCCAGGAATCTAAGTGCTTGCCAGAATAAGGCTTTAATGAATTTTCTAGTTTCTGGATTAGCAAAGTACAAATTAGACAGTAGTTCCAGAGAGGTAGACAGAGTTTACCTAAATAAAAAGTGATAAATAGAGCTCTAAATGAGGTTCTGCTATTTAAAAAACAGTATCTTTAATTATTTCCATCTAGATAAAAGGTTCTTAATTCATGTACTTTATGGTCAGCTTCAATGGGAAAGCACCAGTTACTCAATGCTCCCTATCTGCTGATTCTTTGTCATGTGTTTTTCAGTCTTTGTCATACTAGCTCTTACTGGGGTTACAGGCATTGTGTAATGAGAGGAAAATAAGAGAAAGGAAGACATCATGGAAGAAGACTAATGTGCATGTGCAAGGAAAATAGAACTGTTTAGTTGAGTAGATACACAGTATCTTTAACCATGTTCTCATATCTTTCTGTGCATTTTTAACTTTAGTTCAGGTAGTTCTTTTTTAAAAAGAAAAAATGGTTGTCCCTTTGTTCATTTATTTCTGGCTATGAAAGTTAGTACATTGCAATAAACTACCTTTATTCCAGTCTTATAATGACCCCTTGTGGTAAAAACTAAATATGCTGTTTTGTAAAGAGTACTCTGAAGCTTTTGATGTCAAAGGCTAAATTCTGACCTTACATCTACACTGTTTGGCCTGAACTAACTGACTCTCCCAAACACCATCTATGTGCTATCTGTTTTTGTTTCACCACTATGAAGCTGTCTGGCTATAAATTCTTTTGAAAAAAATCTCAACCTTTACCTCTACAAAGTTAATAGGTGATGGTGTCATTTTCTCACATGGAAACTTGTTAGGCTGAGTGACATCTGTGTATAAATAGCCAGAGTACATACTCAGGGAATTTTACATATACTTCTAGTCAGCCACCAAATATAAGAGCAATGTACTGTTCTAACGACTACTACCCAGAAGTTGCAGCAGGAGGTAATGAGCATGGCCATTCTTTTGGGTGTAAGAGACCAAAAAGACGTTTCTACAAAAAAGACGAGTTAACCAAACTAAGGGAACAATCAAGTCATTGTTTCAGTGGACTGCTGCAGTGCTTTGGCGACTTTCATTTAATTAGAAAAAAGCCTTTTATTTATAAAGAACATATTAAAAATGTTTGTTCATTTGCTAAATTGTGATATAAATTCATTTTGAGCCATTGACAAAGCGGTCGCTTTTCATAAATTTTCCTTGTATGAAATCAATCAAGTATTTTGCTGAATGTAAGCCAACAACATGTATTGTATGGTCCAATTCAAGATCCTAGTCCTTATCTTTTAAGTCTATTTTGAGCCCAATATGGGACACACACATCTCTCAAGAAATTACCTTTCTCTACACCACATCAAAGATCAGTGGATACACTTTGGCTGATGGTCTCCAGATAGGGTGTGAAAAAGCAAGAGTGAAAAATCAGGACACTTTTTCAGAGGGGGGGATTAATAGTTGCATTTATATGACAAAGCCCCTAATATCGGGATGTCTGGTAACCTTATTCCCAGAGTAGAACTTGTGGGGACAAGAAATAGAACTTTTTCAGCAGAGGATCCTTGACTGTGGAATTTGCTTCCATCAAGGATCTACATGAGCCCAAACCTTATTAGCTTAAGGACATAATACAAAAGCCATTTCTGCACTGACTTTCTTCTAACAGAGTTTTAGAAGATCATCAGCAATATAACCTTGTATGACCACAAGCTAGATTTGTTCCCTTCTTGTTCCCTATCAAGTACTGAGTGGTTGTGACTCGGGGAAGCCAGAGTTTAGCTGCTCTGAGGTATTACTTGTTGATATATGCATACTTTAGAAATGTACGTAATAAAAATACTTGCTCTTGGTGGCAGGAATGGTGGATTCAGGTGTATTTTTTGTCTTCTTGTTTTTCTTAAAAAAATATCAGAGCCCATTGAGACAAACAAAAAACAACAAGTTTAAGTTAAAATGTGTATTAGCAGCAGGGAGGCATCTCAAAGCAATGACTACATGGAAACCAACAGTATGAGTGTTTTTTTCCATCCTTAACTTATTATACTTTACAATGTGAATCCCATAATCACAGTTACTCAAACAGACAGGCCTACCTACTTCCAAGGGTTGCACCTGGAAATAACTGCTCAACAGCAACAGTCAGGAGTTCATAGTGTGGTTCTACAAAAGCACCACAGGTGCATTTTATACTCAGGAAAGAAGATGCCTTGAGGAACTTATTAAATGGCCAAATAGTACTCATTCACTCATACAAGTAGGTCCCTTGGATTCAATTCAGTAACAAAATGTTACATGAGTAAGTGACCCTTAGACGCTGATAATGCTGTGCAAATATATTATCAAAGAATCACATAAATAAGCATACCTGATAGAAGGCCAAGCTTCCATGAAGTGAATCAATTTTGTTTTCCTCTCTTCTCTCAATTTACATTCTAATGGTTTTGGGGTCAGCAATGAAAGATATGACTAAAGGAGTGGAAAATCACTTGGCAAAGGAACTCAAAGGAAGTTCAGGACAGAGTGGAAAGACTGACAAAAAGTTTCACGTTGTTTCCAGAGACATTGTGATTTGCGTCTATAGAAACATTGCTTACAAACTGAAAGGCAGACTTTCCTATAGTAAGTACTCGAATCTCATTGTATTTGCCTAAGTGAAGAGTTATGTTTAGATAGCCACTGCAATACTTATAAGTGATTAGATCCCCTGGTGGAGTACAGTACTAGACATCCTGAGATAGGCAGCACCTGAGTTCCTCTGCATATCACATTGCATCTAAAGTTGCTTTATTATGACAGCTCTCCTACATAAGGTAAAATTAAAGTGGTGTAAGGATGACAGTGGAAAGGGAGGTATGTTCTCTCAGTGACATACCCACTTTTTTCAGTTTGCCTGTGTGTAGGGAGTTGGTATTTTTAATAGTCACAAGAGAAAATAGAATCCAGACCACTGCCAAGGCCTTCGGCAGGTGTAACAAAACAAAGGTGTTCATCTGGCTCTCGCAATCTTACCACACAAGCAAGTAAGACACTGGTAACAGACAACAATCTCATGCCAGGCCTTACTTCCTTTAGGGAGACTCTGGAAGGCAGCAGTCGCTCAAGCATTTCTTAGACCCCACCAGGCTTCTCTTGAAGTGAGAGTTTGAGATCTGATCCCCTTCCCAGTTAGCTGCCAACTGAGCTGTATTCTTCCCTTTTAACTGCTATCTCTAAGTCTGACACCTCCTGCAGGTGTAGCAGGTCAGGATTGATTAAACCCAAAACAGACCATTAACCCTTTCCTCACCAGTGCAGGCTTTCTATACCTCATCACACCTCACAATGCGGTAGGACATCAGGACAATAATCTTACATTGCTCTCTATGTTGGAGTGCAGAAGACAATTCTTCAGTTTGTAAAAACAGACATTTTAAAATTAAATGAGTTTCTTGAATAGCTCTGGTAGCACCTGCATTCAGGCATCACTGATCAATATGTGATCAGAGAGGACGTAAAAAACCTGACCATATCATATTCAAGAAGCACGAAAATCCAATTCAAACTTGATTGTACATTCTAAATTCAACTCCAGAACACTTTATAGAAACAATGGTTAAATCCTTGCCCCTTCTCTCTCTCCTTAGGCCATAGCAGTTCCAGTCTCTAATTCTGACAGGAAGGAGCTAGATTTGTTGTCTGGCTGATTAGCTGGTGTTTTGTAAGCATCAAGCAATGTGTAGTCAAAACTATGCTGGAAGCAACAAACAGGAAGAAACAAGTCAGTAAAAACCCAACCACGAACTGACTGGAAATTAGTGACTATTGGTCATCGCCTTCAAAAGAGAAGTACAAGACTTAGTAGTCAGTGCTGACACTTCCACAGAACAGCACAGAGATTAACCCCTCTTTTTCTCCATGCTAGGGTACTCAGAGTTTTACTTCAATGTGGACCATGGCTACCTGGAGGGGCTGGTCCGAGGTTTTAAAGCTGGGATCTTGACAAATGCAGACTACATCAACCTCGTGCAATGTGAAACACTGGAAGGTAAGTCTGTTAGTTTCCGGGATCACTGATGAAAGTTAAAGCAAAGAACAAAGAGAAAAGGTCAGAAAAAGAAAGAAGATAAGGGATAATGTTATTGAAAGCCAATAGTAACCCTGTTTTTCCCTCTGGAAGAGTCCTAGAGAATTTAAGAATGAACTCAATATGGTTTGATAGAAGTTACTCAAAAAATCTGTAGGCTGAGATTTTCAGAGACTAATGGCCTAACTCTACATTTTTCACCATAATATACAGAATTATATACCTGTATATGATAGTTCACAAAACCTAGAAAAAGTTTATTGTTTTGTAATAAATCCATAGGATTTTTCCGTAAGGGTTGTGGTTTTAGGACTATGTACTGCATGGTTTTTACATCATTAAGGGGCTTTCTACTTTAAACGAGAAACTGGGTTTTAGGGAGACAAAGTTACACTACGCTTAAACTAAGGTTTTTGTGAAGGTGACTTTGTTGCACAGGAGACAGGAACATGCAGTTGTTTCCAAAACAGCTTTTCTGCAGATCAAACTGGCCACAGACTAGATCATGCAGGCTTGTGAAAATAGAGAAGCAGATGATCCAAATCCAGGCACTTCTGAAAAAATAATTAGAGCAGAGAACTTCTCTTTCACAAATAAATGAACACAGACTTTTTTCTCCTGTATCTGGGAGTAAAAATGATGATTACTGAACCAGAATCTTTTACATTTTGGATTATATCATGTAAAATTATTAGCATTGTGAATAGAAATGTACGTTGATTGTGTCTCAAACATTAGCAGCTTTGCTTATGCAGTGATGGTAGCAGAATTGGAAGGGGAGGACAGGAAGCTAAAACTTGCCCACACAAACCCTACCCTCTCCCTCCTTACAAAGCTGGATTAGTGGAACCTTATAATAGCTTAGAAATGTGACCAGTTCCTGTAACCTCTTTTTTTACTAGTATTTATGGCCTAAGGAATTTACAAATTTTACAGATATTCCTGCTAATGCAGGTAATTTCCATGAGTCAAATATCTCCTGCTCAGTGAAAGTACAAGCTCTGCTTCAAACTTCCGAGAGAAATTATTGACAGAATGATTGCGTTATTAAACCCAGTGCTATTTCTTCCTTTATTTCTTACGCACTCTCCAGGAGACAAAAAGGTAATTTTTTTTAATCTTCTAGGATTAATCCTCCATAGCTCTTTTCTCAGGGAGTGAAGAAATACCTCACTTTGGAGAAGAATCTTATTTTTCCGTACATTTAAAAAAAATTCGCAATTTTTTCAAAAAGTGCTGTTTCAAGAAAATACTTAGTTATGTTCTGGAGAAACAGAAACATTATAGCCATTCTAGTTAATTTTAAAATTAAGAAATTGTTAAAGAGAAAATAATTACTAAAATGTATCTTTCAAAAGTTTTGAACTAAGCCATCCTATTGTTATTTCTACAGTGCTATATGAGTGCATTGTGTTTTACAGACAGATAATTTATAAGAAGTCAAGATCCTTCTCTAAATGAGCTTTGCAGTATAAATTAATTCTAATGAGTTTTTTTTAATCTTGCTCTGTAATCTTAATTCTACTTTAGAGCGCGGCGCGCACACGCACGCACGCAAACACACACACACACACGCAGCAGCCTGTAGCAACTCCCATACTGTCTTGGGCTTTTGTGTAACTGTACTCTCCCCATTTAACTGTTCAGGGTTCTTCCT
>ML675601.1:87934037-87967999 GCA_007922155.1 Mesoclemmys tuberculata
TTCTTCCTTTGTAACATTTGGTAATTTAAAAAATTACTAGATTCCCTCATGTACCCCAAATTTAACATGGACAACCAAAAATCTGAAAGTGTCAGAATTACACACATCACTATTTATGTGCACTGTGTCTTTATACTACCCCAGAAAGGAAGAGGACGATTGGTGCACAGTGTGTTTAAGACAGAATTTGATTATCACCATAAAACAAGGGCAGACTTCGATCCTACTGGATGTAACCAGATGTGTGTGTGTACACACACATACAGATTAGATATTATATTCAGTTGTCTAGAATTAAAAACCATTTAACCCTGTGTGTATATAGAGCTACAGTGTATTGCTCTCAATTCATGGATTCAGACTGAGAGAAAGTTAGTGTATTCCATAATGCAGTCTGTGGTGTGGCATCTGACCACAGAAACCAGGCTGAGTTTAAAATAGTATAAACAAAATATACAGAAACAAATTTTAAAAAGGACCATAAAATGTTTTTTTTAATTTCAAAGTGGTTTGGCCACTTCCAAACGGGAAGCCGTCATGTCAAGAGAAAAGAACTATGAGACTGTAGGTTAGTCCTTAGCACTTCCACAAAAATCTTAGGATGAGTGCAGCACCAAAACTCAGTCCAGAAAGAGAAGGGGCTAATATGAGGGATCCTGGGCTCCATGGGCAGGACAGGCCACCTGTCTAAATTACTGCTATCTCTGTAAGGCTGCCTCATGGGCTGCAGCGCAGCCAGGAATCTCTGCATCAGGATACTGCTGCCTTGTCCCCAACACCTTCCCTACATCAGGGCTTGTGATGGGGTCACTGAAAGGAAGTCTTATGCTTGTCTCCACAGTACCTGTGCTGGGGGAAATCCTCCCCCAGCCTCAGCTGGGGCTTTTAGGGTTTCTTTATGCATTTCTAGCTCTTTTACCCAAAGTATAGGAGCTAGCACATTGGCAAGGGTCTCACCCTCCAATATGTTACCTTCACAATGCTTATGTGCAACGGAGACAGCTACCCACCTATAAAAAATAACTAAGTGACAGAAGGATTAGGAGGCTTATTCTACTCCCATTAATATCAATGAGAGTAAACCCTAAGTAATTTACCCTTGTCAGAATATAGGCTGTGACCCTGGCAGTGGAAAGTCCAGCCAGACCCAGATGTTGTCCATAAAGTGTGATGCAGGGAAAAGGCACTGGGAAATATGATAGAGAGAGAGAAAGGATGGTCTAGTGGTTAGATTGCTATCCTGAGACTCAGGAGACCTGATTCAATTCCTTGCTCCACCACAGACTTTATGACTTTGAGAATATGACTCAGTCTGTGCCTCAGTTCCTCATCTGTAAAATGGGGATAATAGAACTTTCCAATCTCACAAGGGAATTGTGACAAACACATTCAAGAGTGTGAGGTGCTCAGATGCTACAGTAATGGGGACAATATAAAAGTACTGAAGATAGACAGATACGCTGGTTCAGTGCCTTTTTGGGGCAGTTCCTAGTGACATCACTTCTATGGAGTCCCATCTGCAGTTTAAGGTAGACCTCCATGGAAAGGAGCCTCTTGCTGACCCGATCTCTCTTAAGTTTTTTACAGTCACCCATCACCTGTCATCTGAGCACCTTCTGTGTAAAAAGTCAATAGCAATAGCAAAGTCCCTAGTGGACTTCATGGAGTCCGATATGTTTTCTTTATGGGGTCAGAACTCTGCTTGAGCACAGGTTTTTTGGGGAGGTGGTGAGAGGCATGGGAATAAGAAGGGGTGTTTGAATTGTGATCATCACTTCTGGTGGAAGCATATTGGCAGCTAAGGGCATAACATCTCCCTCTCTCCCCCAGTAGTCTCATGTAGATATTGAAATGAATAACTGGAGTGGGTTTCTGTGGGTTTCCATGGGTGAAGGGTTTTAGAGTAGAGGAGCAGTTACTCATCACCTCTCTCCAAGTTCTGCCAGAGAGGAATGATTGGAGTCTCTGTAGTGATGGCCCATCTAATCCTGTTATATCATGTGGGTATATTAATAATACCTTGGGGCCCACTGTGTCAAAGCTGCAGGGACGTCCAGCATCATGGGTACGGAGATCTTACCTTGCATCCATGGCCATGAGGAGAGTCTTTTAATGCTGTGACAGTCTCCTTGTCCTCCCCTGGTCTGAACCTTCACTGTGAGGCAATGAAATGTTGGCTCATGTCACACGTTGTTGGAGCATGGTGGTTACTACTTTTTCAATTATTTCACCCAGGAACTGGAGGTTGGAGACTGGACAGTAGTGGTGAGCTCCTCAGGGTCTCATGTTGGTTTCTTGAGAATTGGATGAACAATTGCATTTTTTCAAGTAATTTGGTTAATGTGCTTCTCTGAAGGTGTCACTGACTATTTCCATTAGCAGTGGGCATAGCTGCCCACTTTTACCAGCCAAGAGGAGCAGGGATCCATTTCATAGGTTTGTGGCTATAATAATTTTTCAGTGTTTCTTCAGCTTTGCCATGTATGATGAGGCCAAAATCAGTCAGCAATGATGGGGAAGATAATACAATTTGGTCATGGGTGGAATTTTTTCCCCTCAGTTAGCTCAATATATACTCTATAATTACAACTATTACTTGATGGGGACCCTATCCTAAAAGAAGTTATAGGGTTACCATATATCTGGGTTTCCACAGACACTGCCTCTTATTTGAAAAATCTGACAGAGGGGCAGGGGATCAAAAAATAGGCAATGTCTGGGTTTTTTGCAGAGTAGACATTGCAGCTCAGAAAGATCCCCAATTGGTCTGCTTCCCAGTTGGTCCCTCCTCTGCATCTGCACCTGCTTGGTCCTGATTGGCCAGATACCATGCACCCAGGCCTCACCTCCTAACTCTGGGGAGGAGGAGAGCCCCGTAAGGAGGTGCTCACTGATGGCTGTTGCTGCATCCTAGGTCTGCACCAGCCGCCCTGCCACTGAGACAAGGAGCAACACTGACCTCCATCTCAAGAGTGAGGCCCCAGGTGCCCTCTCTTGGGCCCCCCCAGTTTCTCCTTCCCAGTTCAGACACACCCTACCAGCACCCACCAACTATACCCCTCTCCCTCTCTGGCAGTGTCCTTTTGGGAACCTGAAACATGGTAACCCTAGTCTTTCCTGAATCCTGTCTTCTGGCCTTCAAACAATTTCCCCACCTTTCCAAGTTCATCAGAAGCAAGCTCCCCACAGAGCAGGACGCACTAACTCAAAGTAGCACCAGACCTTGCCAGAACAACAAATGCAAAACCTGAAGACGTATCTCCACTCCTACAACGGTTAGCACCTGCCCCCACAACACACCTTTGAAGTACCCTAGGTCCTGTTAGCCAGGGTAGGCAGGGATTACTGTTTGCCAGAGGCTGGGAATGGGCAACAGGATGGATCACTTGATGATTACTTGTTCTTTTCATTCTCTCTGAAGCACCTGGCATCGGCCACTGTCAGAAGACACGATACTGCACTAGATGGACTATTGGTGTGACCCAGTATGGCCGTTCTTATGTTCTTACACATGCCTATCACAACATGTAATGTACCTCATCCCATGCACTAAATACCCCAATATCACTATATGTAAGAAACTAGACAGTCACTACACTCTTAAATAAACACACAGGAAAATGATAAGAAGACAAAAACACCCTATCACATGTGGGCAATCAGTCTATATCTGACCTATCAGTCCTCATCCTCAAAAGGAAACCTGTGCAACACTCTCAAAAGATGAGCCTGGAAGCTTACACTCATAACTTCGCTAGATACTAAAAATCATGGACTGAACAGAGACACTGGATTTATGGTTTATTACAGCAATCTGCAACCCACTAACAAACCCCCCCTCCCAGCTGCTTTCCTCCCTATGACTGGAGGCGTTTTAACAGGCCACTTCACCTTAACTGGTCCCTTGAAATATCCATGAACTATTTATGCTAAAAACAAATTTGTTCAATCCTTGTATTTAGAAGTCATTATGGAGTTAGGCTATGTCTACACTAGCACTTTTGTTGGTCAAGGGCGTGAAAAAAATGGAAAGAAGCACCAATGAGGACAGTGTTATGCTGGTTGGAGAAGCTCTACCACTGACCATTGGGGGGTGGTTATATTATGATAACAGGAGAACTATCTCCCATCGGCATAGAGTGGATATATGGGAGACCTTACAGCTGTGCTGCTGTAAGGTATCTAGTGTAGACATACTCTTAGTTTTCCAGAACTGAAGAGCTCTGTAAGATCGAAAGCTTGTCTCTCTCACCAACACAAGTTGGTCTAATAAAAGATACTACCTCACCCACCTTGTCTAATATCCTGGGATCAACACGCTATACCACCACTGCATACAATACATATTCTGATGATCTTATCAGTGAAGTATGTTGACAGCTCTTTGCAGAGTTCGTTACTTGAGCCCAGTGTCTGGATTATGCAATATGGATTGACTAGCCTCCTCACCCAGAGGGGAATGCCCCTTAAGAGCAGCTATAGCCCAAGGTGCCAAGAATTCATTTGTGAGGATTAAGTCAAGGCAACTAAGTCAGTGGCAAAGTTGGAAATAGAATCATAGGGAGCATGTCTCCTGTTCCTCTCTGATTACAAGGTAATGTACTCTCACCCCTACAGATTCTTTTGATACATAAGCAAAATTATCAATTTTCATCTTCATACGAGTGGGTAGAAAAATCTTTTCTACATTTAGATCTGATTTTAAGCATAATTATATATTTTACTTATGTCTGATTGTTTTATCATCCTTAGCTTAATCTCTCTAGATAAAGGGAAAACTGTAAGTATTTTTCCAGTTAGAAAAGAAACCTGTACTGCAGCACTCTGGATACCTCCAGCTATCTGACTCCATCATCAATATGCTTGGAAGGACATAACCTTTGCCAACAGAGGCTTGTGTTTAACTCTGTAAGACTAGTTTAGCATCATTTCCTTCATAAGGAATTAGTTTATACTGGTAGAGTTCAGTCTAGTACAGGAAGACCTAGAGAAAACATTGGCGAATGCACAGGTACTAACTGTGGTGAGTTTGACAAAAGGAGTATGTTGAATGTGATCATTGTAATGAGCCCAATCTGGTCGTTGCGGTAACAGGAAATCTGTATGCAGAAGGGTTATTTTAATCAACAACTATAGTGAGTCTACTACTTTTTTCTCAGCATCACTTTGGAGTTCATTTGGAAATGTAATAACTGTGACTCTAAAAAACATATTATCCCAAAGTCTATCACCACAATCTTACAATAGTGCTACTATAGCATATGAGGCTATTATTTTAGAATATGCCAGTGGCTTTTACATAAAAAGGGAATGCTGAAGAGACCTGAATACTAAAATTAGATCCAAATCCCTGGTTCTGTCCCCAGCAGCGGAAAATGGTAATAAAGCCAGGGGAAAATGGTTAAGGGAACTCATATAAATCCTTAGGTGGCATAGGGTTGCTTGGTGGTGTAGTGACTTCTCCAGACTCTGCCAGTGCAGGAAACATGGACAGATTTTCCTATGCTTTGTTATGACCCCAGCTTCTAGAATAGCCCCTTAGAGCTGCTAACAGCAGAAGTTAAAAAAAGTCCAAAGGTCAGAGGCCAAACATCAGACAAGCATAAGAGCGATCGCTCTTGAGCTGCACTTTACAGAACTTAGCTGGGGCCTGTAATTGCGCTAAGCAGTACCATTTCAAGTATACATCTGAGTTTGATATATCCTCACATATGTAAGACTATAGTCTTCCTGGAGTTGTAAATGATCCATCTGAGCAATGGAAGAATTCTCTAATAAAGTTATGGAGCCAGATTCACTCCTGGTTTATCCCAGCTTCTACACACATAACCCAGAAGCTTTGGGGACCAAAAATCAACTGGAGGCAGATTATGGTGGTGCAACAGCTCTCTCAAAAAGACAGCACTGCCAAAATAATTAACAGAGTGAGTGGAAAAGGAGTAAGTAGAGCAGGTGGGAAAATGTGCTGTTTCAGCTTGTAGATGAGCTTCGGAGGGGACAGAGGGCAGTGGCCCTCCCTCAGTGTCAATCTCAGAGGGAGGCCACACCTCCCAGTCATGTGCCCTGAGGGAACAACCTATCTCAGTGGGGAGACTAGCGGTCCTTGGGGTTCCTCAGCTGACTATGCCAGTCCCAAGTTCATGGGCCCCAGGCCTCAGGTGGAATGTGAACAGCAACAGTCTATGGCCCTCAGGCAGGGTGGGCCAAGTGCAGCAGTCTATAGCTCATAGGCAAGGGGATGAGCACGAATTCAGGCCTCCTAGCCTAACAAGATGTCAGCGGTGGCATGGCAGGGGGGATAGTGGGATGAAGGCCTGCCTGACTACAACGCGTCCCTACCCAGGGCCCTAAGTGCTAGAATGTTCCACCACTGGGTCAATGGGACTCTGGGCGAAACACACCGACCAGTGCTCCAGCACGAGCCCAGCTGGAATGTAGTCAGCTAACCCTGGGCTTCTTCCTACCCTGAATCATCCTCTGCCGCCTCAAAGTACATAGCCAGTGGTAACCCAGCAGTTCCTCGGCAGCGGAAGTCGCTGGCGACTCTAGTAGTTCAGGGTCGTCGCTGGAATGGCAGAAGTCACTGGCAGGCTCAGGGGTGGTGGGAGGCATCTATCTCCCTTGGTGTCTTCCCTCCAGCTGAGGTACAGGGCCCGCCTCTTATACTTCCGGTTCATGTCCCGCCCTCTGCTTCTGGTCTGGCAAACAAGGAATTCCTGGTTCCGTCCACAAGGGGGTGGATGGCCCTCCCTCAGTGTCAATCTCTGAGGGAAGCCACACCTCCTGACTACACAGCCTATCACCCCCGCAGTATCATTCATGGGACTCTATGGAGATTAAGGCAGCCCTGCTCTAATACAACCTCTAAGGAATGACACACAGTTTGTGCTCTCCTATGATGTGTAAACAAGCCTTGTTAGAAAAGGGAGGTGCTAGACCTGAACCTGCTCTAAATGAAGAGAATGGCAAAACTCCCTTTGACTTCACTGGAAAGATGATCAAGTCTTAATATGGAAAACCAGGGTTCAAAAACCAAACATATAAAGAGTTATTCCATTTGGTTCAATTTCTAGTGTAATGACAATTTATCCTCATGATCTCTTCTGAATCTATTTGTAGACTTAAAGTTACATTTACAGACCACAGACTATGGTAACTTCTTGGCCAATGAAACCGGCCCTCTCACTGTTTCCACCATCGATGACAAATTGAAAGCCAAATTACTCACAGAATTTCACTACTTTAGAAACCACGCCTTTGAGCCACTTGCCATGTTTCTGAACTTTATCACGTAAGTTACCTGTTCATTTCAATTGACATACCTACTCAAAGTAAGTCAGGGTAAATTTCTTGTTATTTCAATTTACACAAAGTTAGTCAAGAGTGCATTTATTTAATACTTTTTACAGAAGTATAACTCAGTGTTTAGAATCCTAAGTAAAAAGCTATTCTTATTTGTTTCATCATGGACTAACATTTTTAAGGGGGGGAGGGGAGGCGCGGGAGAGGGTGGTAGGTGAGACAGGGTGCAGGGATTTAAATTTTTCAAAATATAATTGTTTTTAAATTAGGGTTTAAATTAGGGTTTTAAATTTTGAGCAAGATGAAGAAACTCATGGTTTCCAGGGTAGGATTTCTAATGCATAGTACATATGTTATTTCCATATACATAGCAAACTCTGCCTCTTGTTTAAAAATGGTGGGCTAAATATGAATTTCTGTTGTCTGTAGTGAGATATTTAGATCCTAGAAGCTTTATATGAAAGACCTCAATGCTATTTGATCTGGTCTTGGCTTTAACAACACATAACTGAGAGAACACAGATCTGATTTATGTTGGTTTGGATGCTTTAGCAACATCTCAGTACATGTCCTTATCTTATCTTTTAATATACTATGACAACCTTGCAGGACTACTTCTCAGCTTAGGTGGGGATAGCAATATTTTTTCCTGACACACAAACAAAGTATCATTAATTTTTTCCTCGTTATTATAAACACGGTAGAGTCAATTTTGTGCATGCACTGACAAATGTCATAATGATTTTGCAAGACTGCACTAGAGTTCGGCAAAATTCACAACTCTGGTTTCACAGAATTTCATTCCAGAGTTATTGCTGTTTTCATTTCACACAGTTTTGCATGCACATACTCCCCTCCCCCTCAGCATACACTGTGGTGTTTTGCAGTTGGGATAGTACTTTCACAGTATGTGACATGCCTTTCGCTTCACTAAATGACATATCCAAAATCCATTAAACCCCCTTTCAAACTTTGTATATGAAATTCCAGTAACTTCTATGCTTCTCTAACAGAGTTCTGTATCAGTGACACAAAACTGAAGAGCAGTAGCCATTCTTAAAATGTCACGGGTAACACTCTATGGAAATCTATTCCATCCACATGTGCTACTGTCCCAAAGTTCCTCAATGTCATAGCAACATGATGACCCTGAGTGATGGGTTTTGCATTTTAGTTTCATAGTTACTGAAAAGGTCCAGATCATTCTCTTTCATGGTAAAATTCATAAGAGGCTGCTAAGAGGGAAGACATTTCTGTGGGGATCCCTATAGCGATAGGGCTGGTCCCAAGGATCCTGTGGGATCTTCAGGAGGCCAGGATCATCCACACAAGCTCTGTAGTTATAGTGTCCACTAGTCGTGATAGCACAATTCCAAAGTAGCCATATTACCAGGCAATTAAAAATAGAATTCCATCGCAGAGGTGGTTCCAGAGGAACTTTGAATACATGCACATTAGATACTTGCAGTCTTCTTGAAGTTCCTCATTGGAAACAGTAATATCCCAGAACAGCGACAGCTACTAATTCATCAGATGTACTTTTGGTGCAATGCATGGGTAGATCTTAAATCAAAATCACATTGTAAGGCTGCAATCCTGCATAAATAGGCTTTCCTTACATTTGATACTTACTCCTTTCTTTACAAAAAGTCCCAAAGCACTTATATGTCAAAGCAACACCAGTGTTCAAAATTAATGTTATCTAGCAGTCACTTTTCTGTCTCAGAGATGTTGACACCCAAATAGCTGAAAACAGAATAAGTGCTTTGGTGATTTAGTTCTACAGGGTTACATTTATATTTAAGAAATAGTCTGCTTAATATCTGTATTTTTTTAAGCAAAACTTTCCTTAAAAAAATAATCAAGTTGTTTTGTAAATTTTTTTTCAAACTCAGGTACAGCTATATGATAGACAACGTGATTCTGTTGATAACCGGTACACTGCATCAGCGACCTATAACGGAACTTGTTCCCAAGTGCCATCCTTTGGGCAGTTTTGAGCAAATGGAAGCAGTCAGCATTGCCCCAAACCCTGCAGAGTTATTCAATGCAATTTTGGTTGACACACCATTAGGTATGAAAATGTAATAATTTCTCACTTGTCTATAAATGCTCCTCTTCACATATTCCTGATATTCATTTCAGATCACACCAATAGTTGTTCCATCAGATATGATTTGCTAATTTAACCCCTGAGTATCTGGCAAGTGCAGGCCCACCGAGAGTAATTCTGGGTCCCAAGGCAGAATAGTCAATGGCCCTGCTAGAAATGGATGGCTGAGGTCCAAGTGAGCTTCCACCAGAAGTTTTTACTTATTTATTATGCGCCATGCAGGTTCCCGGGTGGCTGAGGTGGTATGATGGACACATACCATCTCCTCAACTGCCCAGAAACCTGCACAGTGCATAAGAAATAAGCTTGGCTCAGGGGATGGATGGAGCACATGAGTGGCAGGGGCCTTGGGGGAGAGAAGGATACACATCTATCCTTCCATCTGCTTTTAAATCACTGGGCCCCTGGGCAATTGTCCCCCTTGCCCTGCCCTGTCAGCAGGCCTAGGCAAATGAATTATAGAAGATGAGGTTCTGAAGTGGTTTTCAACGCATTTCACAAAACGTTTTTAAAATAAGAAAGTTGATTAACAATTTTTATTTAAACCTGGATAACAGTCACATATAGAAAATATGCTACCCTGGATCAGAATGAGTATTTTTATAGCCTCTGATATTTTCAGAAATATCAAATGATTCTGATAATGGTTGAATGGTTATTTCTAGGTCTACTCTAAACATACGCCAACAGCTGTTCCCATAAGTGAAGCATTTAGGACAAAATCCTGCCCATACCCCATAGGTGCCAAGGTCCCCAGTAGTGGCACCAGTCATTATTATTATATATTTATGTTATGGCAGTGCCCAAAGGTCAGGTTTGGGCACCGATTGTGCTGAGCACAGCATAAATAGAGAAAGACAATCCCTGCTTTGAATGATTTACAATCGAAAGACAAAACAGATCAAGAGATGAGGATGAGGATACAATATACAAGCAAAGGATTGTGATGAACAATTAGCATAGCTGTGTTACACACACTGTATTTTTAAGTGTTTCAACAGCACCAAGTTGGATAGGATTTGGTGTGCACTCTCTGTGCTGTGTTGAGCCCAACTCTGTAGGTGTTCCCTGTATAGGGAAGCTAGAGGAGGGATGGACTAGGAAAAGATTGGGGCTGAAGGATTCTTTGTTTTATGGATCATCTGGTCTTTTCCCATACAAAAAAAACTCATCAAGGGGTATGGCTAGGGAAGGGAGGCTACATCTTCAATTGGTCTGTAGCAGCCTCTCTAGAGCAGCTCTATGACCTAGGAAGGAGGATTCATTTCTCCAATCCCCTCTTGAAATCTACCCAAAACCCAGCTCAACTACCGTACTTGTGCTAAATGCTAGGCAGTAGATTAGGGCCTTAAATAATTACTCTGTTAGTCATTCCCATCTAATGCTCTCCAGAGATTTGGGAACTGACAGCTAGGTTGATTCCCCTTGCAACAGAATCCCAGTATAAAAGGAAAAAAGCAAAAAGATTTCACATATTTACCATTTGCTTCTCCTCCCACTTCCCCCTTAAATTACTCTTCCTTGTCCAACAGAAATCACAATTCCTTGATTGCTGCCACAAAGTTGGTAGGTTGCTACTTTTCAGGGATACTCACATCTCCATATGAATTTATTCTGTAAATTTAATAAACTCTACTTTCAGCTGATTTCTTTCAAGACTGCTTGTCTGAAAATGATTTGGATGAAATGAATGTTGAAATAATGCGCAACAAACTGTACAAGGTAAATGATTCTTGGAATATTATACCGTGAACTTCCTATAAAAGTGAAAACAATTTTCACAAGAAAATATGATAAAACATTGAGAATTTGAAAACCATGGCCATATTCTATTTTTTAAAATCTCACTAATGAAAATGCTGCAGGTGTAAAGCTAGTGTCCTACTCTATTTCCATACAAATAACTAAAAGTCATTTTAAGTTGTCAGTCAAACATCACAGAATTGTTGGATCTTAAAAGATCTATAATAGGTTTTCTAGACTCCCACAATTTTTGGAGTGACTAATATTGTTACTATTTACAAAAGGTAAATAACTTGAATATTTCTAATTACTTACATTCTACCACTTCTAATTCCACTGAGTAGAATTCACTGTTGACATTTTGTTTATGATCAGTAGAGCTGATGGAATTTTTTCAAATTTTGAAGTTTTAGTATAAATTTGCATTCAATTTTCAAATGTTGACAAAAAGGAAAAACTGAAGAAGAGTGTTTTTCAGCCAGCTCTACATTTAAGCTAAGTGTTTTGCTTAATTTTAATCCTTCTTTTTTTAGTCTGTAGCATTGCCACAGCAGCTTGTGAGAACAATTTCTTCTTTGTAGTATCTCATTCTGCACTTATAGGATGTTTGCTGTAGCATTATCTATCTATAGAGAAATGTGATTTACATCTTTTAAGTGCTTTACAAATATTAATTGGTACACAGGCCCATATCACAGGCTATTTCCAGACTATACATACTTCATTCCTTTAAAATTTTCCTCCTAGCCCATTTTCTTCAAACTTTTTAGTATCCTATTTGTTCAACTATACTCTTTCTTCCTTTCACAGTTGGTGCCCCAAATTGTATGAAATATTCCAATAATGGTGCAAAAGGGAAGAATTATGCATTTGGTCTTACAAGGATCATTTATACATCCCTAGTCTGCATTTGCTATTTAAATATTCAGTGCATTGCTACTATTCATATTTCCATTTCCATCAACAATTAGATCCAGGGTTTTTATTCTCCGATATTACTACTGTCCAGCCACTCATTTCTCCTTTTATAACATATAGATTTAATTTTTATATGCTATTTGGAATACTTTGCACTTGTCCTTGTTAAATCTCTTTAAATCCCTCTCTTCTCACTCCTCCAAATTACTGGGGGATCATTGCAATATCATCTAAATTTTCCCTCTTCTGCTTTCAGTTTAGTGTCAGCTCTGAATTTTATCAATGAGTTGTTCAGACTTTCCTTCAAATGGTATTCTATTGGATCCACCATGGAATCTCATGTAGAAATCTAAAATGGGTTGCCTCCATTTATGATTTGCTTTATATTACGTGGAACTAGTGACTGCTTCCTTTAATAAGATTCTGTAATGTTGTAGCAAGTGTCTTTCCACAACATAATAGTACATCCTTACAGAGGATCCAGAAAAAAACAAAGAGTATGTAATAGTTATTAAGAGTTATTAACACAATGTTTACTTCTTGGGTAATCAGTGCAGTATTTGCTCCATAACATCCTTTAGATGTTACTAACACTTTAAGAGGAAGACAATTTAATTTTTAATTTTTCAAGCTCAATCTACTCAAGCATTTAAGCACATGCTTAACTTGAAGTATGTAAGTAGTTCCATCAATTTCAATTGGGAGTACCCACATGCACTACTTTGCTGGGGCCTTAATGAAGTGCTGTATTAAAGTATGTCTTTTTCTCCCCCTTTGTTTAGTCTTATCTTGAGGCTTTCTATAAATTCTGTGAAAAACAAGGAGGCACCACAGCAGAAATAATGTGTCCTATTCTTGAGGTAAGGAGAGCGCAGCTCTTATGCACCTGATAATTCCATGAGGCTTTTCTAGCTCAATTACTTAAAGTGCTTTTCTTGCTCCTTTTTCCCTGATTTGTAAAACTACTTTGCCTGACATTCAACTTTTCTCTGAGTGATAAGATCTAATAAACATCTAGGATCTGATAAAAACATTTGTTTCAGGTCCACATTCAACTGTTACTTATAGAAGTAGTCAGGCAATTTCAAGAGAAGTCAGCCTCAGTATTTTTCTATAATTGCCATTGTCGAAGAGCGTTACCAAGGTGTGCCATAGTATCAAGCCGATCACTTATATTTGTTTATTCACTTGGAATAAGGAGGGGGAGGGGGAAAGCAGATTTAGATTTTTCTAACAGCTTTCCCTCTGAAATTAGGTTCTGGATACTGAAGTTCTCAAATCACTGATTTTTAAAAAGGCCATTAAGTGACAGAAACAGTGTCATAGGGGTTTGATTTTCAAAAAGTGCTTAGTGTTAGTCTAATTCTGCTCCCCTTGAAGTTAATGGTTCAAATTAGATCTGAGCAACTTTTCGAATTTCCATCCTGCAGGAAATCCTGACATTTCAACACATTTCACATGTGTTGAAATGTGTGCCAGTTTAAAGTAAAAGTTTTGAATTTTTTTGTGGAACAGAAATTCCAAAATAATTAATTCAGAAATGTTTTGTTTTGAGAGTTTTCAAATGAAACAGTTTGACATTCACAAAACGTAAATGTTTCATTTCCATTTGTTGAAATGAAGCAATGTGCTTTGTTTAAAATAATTTCAACTTCATTATCCCTTTGTACTGCATTACAAATCTCATAAGGCAGCTTGGAAGCTTGATTCCCCCCATTTTTGTCTATGGGCCAGGTTGCCTGCCTAGGCTACACCTCCCATGATGCACCATAAAGAGCTTGGTACGAGTGAAATGCATTATGGGAGATGTAGTCCTGCAGGGGCATCAGCCTATATGGGAGAAAATGAGGGCCTATATGTTAATCAGGAAATGCAATTTAACGATTTATTGAACTGATTCAAAATGAAACAGCAAAACAAAATAAGATATTCCTATTTGGGTTGGTCTGATGCAAAATAAAGTATTTCATTTTGTTTTTCACAATGGAAAGGTAATTTTTTTTTGTTGCACAAACAGATTTTTTCCTGTGTAAACTTTCCATTTTGCAGAAACAGCATTTTCCATGAGAAAATAATTCAGACACAAAATTCCCAACCAGCTGTAGTTGAAGTCATTGGGAGTTTTAAGCATTTTTGAAAATGTCCCTTGATCAGCTGGCTATCACTGTGGAGTTCTTTATAGAAGCATTTCCCCGCCTGCAACATCAAACTGATCTAAGGACATGTGTTGAAAAGTTTGTCTTTTTGCAAAGACAGCTAAAGAAATTTAACTATGTGGACGAAGACTAAGTTGCCATGTATGCCATACTTTCATACATGTGCACAGGTCTGATCCTACAAACTTTACTCAAGCATGTAGCTCCCCTGCAGTCAATGGGATTATTCCAATAAGAAAGGATTGCATGATTATTCCCAAAACTACAAACATTACTATATTCAAATATAATTAATGTGCATGGCCATCAACATACTGCAGATATAACAGCTAAAAGTCACCCTATAGAGACATTATAGGTCAAATCCTTCTGCTCTCTTTACTTATGAAAGTAGTCCCACTAGATTTGATGTGCCTGCTCATATTAGTAAAACAAGCAGGATTTGGCTCTATTACTTATTAACCTGAAATCTTTTCATGCACACTTACTTTCTAATCATTTCCCCTTTGTTTATTCTCTTTCCTTATGCTGAAGCCAGTGCCAGAGGGCAATCCGGTCACTGTTACAACTTGTTCTAATCTATACGCCCAGAATCTAGGAATGTGAATCTGTTCCTAAATTTGCAAAACAGTGTTGCAACTGCTAAAGTGTGAGCTAATTATATTGCTCAATAGAAAACTAATTTTCTGCTCATCGAAACAGTTTGAAAGTTCACACATACAGAGGCACTTCACACTCTAGCTAAATTCTGCTGATGCAGTATTTTGATATGGTAATTCTGATGTGAGCCCCAGTAATTAGCTGATCCATTACTTTATTTAGATATAGAAGCTATAGTAGATAGATATAGATAGCAAAGCTGTTTTTGGTCCCAAGCCTGTAAAAGAACTGGTAAACTTAAAATCATCTTTTACTTTCACTTACCTCTAAAATCTGAATTCAATCCCTCAGGGTGAAAAATGAAATTTTGTCCTGTGCAGAGGAACAAAACAAGGCCTATACGTTGGGATGAATTTTACTCTGTTTTCCCTATAGCAGTAGATATCACAGACACCTAAAGCTGACAGAAGAAATATAACCCTCTGCTTTAGGTGTACGTAATCATTTAATGAAGAGAAGACACAAACCTGAAGGCCTGAACTTGGCAGATAAAATGTCTCAGTTCACCTCTGCTACATACTTATCTATTGTTTAAAGTTTATACATGTAGCAACTATTTTTTAACTTTTCCATTACACCTTTAATCTCAAAAACAGCTCTCCGGAGACCCTGACGTTACTGAAATAAATGCTGTTTATTTTTGATCTCCTTTTCTTTTAATATTTTGAGCAAAGTTACTTAAATCCATAAGGGAGATGGGGAGAGATTTCCTGGTAGTTTGCAGAATTAAATGTTTTTAGAAGCAAGGAGTAGGGAAGTGATGATGTGGGGAATGGTTGGGATGAGATGTCAGTGTAAGAATCACAGAATAAAAGCTTAACTTTCTGAAATTCTCTTCAGAGACAAAGGGGGTTAGGTAATTTTTTTGGGGGGTTGAGGGGATGAACTTCTGTTGTTGAAAGAGAAGCTTTCGAACTACAAAGAGCTCTTGAAAGCTTGTTTCTCTCTCCAACAGAAGTTCATCCAATAAATGGTATTACCTCTTCTGGCTCTCCAATATCCTGGGACTAACATGGCTACAACACTGCAAACATTCAGTTCTCTTTGGCTCACTAGTTAAATGTAAAGAAACGTTTATGATTGTAGTTTATTAAAATATATGATAATGGTTTTGAAAATTGTGTGTAATTTAGATAACTTCTGTAGCATCAAAAATGATAGGATCTATTGCTTGCTAATACTTTCTACTTATGAATTTGAATAATCCTGTTAGATTTTAATGGGACTACTCATGGCACTGAACACTAGCACTCATTATCATGCTGTTTTTCAGAATTAGACCTTCTAATTAAGTCTGTTACCCATTTTATTTTATAAATTAAGTTTGAAGCAGACAGACGTGCCTTTATCATCACCATTAATTCATTTGGCACCGAGCTGAGTAAAGACGACAGAGAGAAGCTATATCCAACTTGTGGAAGACTTTATCCTGAAGGCTTACACCTCCTGGCCAATGCAGAGGACTATGAGCAAGTGAAGTGTGTGGCAGATTACTATGCAGTAAGATGTTTCAAATGTTTTTCTATATTCCAGGATGTCTGTTTACACAAAAAGCCCTGCACATTAGATATAAGATTAAAACATGCTAAAGAAAGCCAAGAATCCAACACAAGAATCAAATTCAAAGTATCCAGTACAAAAAGTATATTGAGTCAAAAGCTTTCAAGAAATTAACAGTAAAGTTGTTATACCAGTGTAGTACCAGTTGCCCATTACATCATACCTTCCAACCCCCAACTGTGTGTGCAGGTGGCGGAGGCCCACTCGGCGCGATGGAGGTTGCTCCTGGCAGAAAGTCACCACGATTGGAGATCTCCTGGACTATGCCGAGGGGACTGGGTGGATCCCCAGGCGCTGGCTCGGCGCATGGGGCTCTCCAGCCTTTGAACTCCCTGGTGTGTACTCCAGGAGGTGAGGGCAGCCTTGCCCCCCTACTTCTTGGGTCTATCTCGAGCGGGTCTTGCGAGAGGGCATTCCTCATCCCCACCCCTCAGTCCCAGCCCTCTGGTGCTTTCCATTGGGCCCTGGCCTCGTGAGCCCCCATGGGCGCCCTCTTCCCATGCAGCGAGCCGGCTGCATGACCTGCAGCTGGTCCTCTTTTGAACTGTGCTGAGGGCCCATCTCCACATGCTCGTGCTCCACACCCTTCACTTCCTTGCCCTCATGTCCCGCCCTGACACCAAGTGACACGTCCTGTTGCCATCTGCAGAGGGCATGGACTCCCAGTGGGCCAGTCTTTACTTTACCTTGACTCCATGGCCTGCCGGGGATATCAGTTGGCGGCTCCTTCATGGAGCCGTAAGCAAGGGCATGTACTTGGCATGGTTCACCCTTCGCCCCGACACCTGCCCATTTTGTGGTACAAGGGAGATGCTAGTGCACGTCTATCTGGAGTGCATCAGGCTGCAGCCCCTGTTCCTGCTCCTCTAGAACCTCCTGCTGAGGTTCTGGCTGCACTTTTCCCCACACTTGTTTTTATATGCATACTCCATCCATGGCCCCACTAAGTCACAGGACCTCCTTGTCAACCTCCTCCTGGCCCTGGCCAAAGTGGCCATCTATAACACCAGGGAGAGGAGGTTGGCTGGGGGAGTGCTGTGTGACTGTGGGGCCTATTTCCATTCCTCTATCCACTCACACATCCGGGCAGAGTTTCTCTGGGCAGCGTCCACTGGCTCCCTTGACACCTTCCAGGAGCAGTGGGCGCTGTCTGGGGTTCTCTGCTCGGTGTCCCATTCCGGTTCCCTCCGTTTGACCCTTTGACCCTCACACCCCTTCCTGTTTTTTCATTAGTTGTCCCACAAAATCAGTTGAGTCCTGGGTCCAGTGGCTCCTCCCCTTAGGCTAGGAAAGGGGCCGTTAGCAGTGGGCAGGCTTGTGGTGCCCACCCCCATTGAACTCAAATAGTAGCCAAGCACTTTCCTATGCTACTGAGGTCCAAAGAAACTAGGGTTCATTTTTTGGCAGTGAAGATAAGTCTGGCATTTCTTGGCAGATCATGGTTCCTATCCTCATCCTGAGCCAGTTCTGGTCCCCACTTGTCTACCCCCATCCTTCAGGGACCCAGATCTCCCTCAGCCAGGGACTCCTCTCTTTTACCTGCACAGTGCATGAGCCGGCATCATCAGCAGTCGAGCTGTCACTGGACTCTCCTGCAGTCCGCTGTACAGGAACTAACTCCCCACATGCCAGGCTGCAACATCATTTGGACCACTCACTCCTCCATCTGGACAGAACAGTAGCAGGGACAAATTTCAGTGGAGTTGCAACCATTCAGCCGAAGTGATACTCCAGACTGTTCCAGCAGCAGCCGTACTGATGTAGTACTGATGTACCAATGCTTAAAAAGGATCAGGCTATGCCTCTCTGGTTCCACAGCCTATGGTACTTTGAGCATGTGCAAAAACCTTGAGGGGTGGGGTTTGCCCCCTAAGTTGCAGCCCTCCCCTAAGTGGTACCACTGCTTCTCAGTTGTTACCTCAGGGAAGAGGGGTTAGACAGCCACAAAAGGGCAAGTAACAGCCTTCCAAACCTTCAGATCATAGGGAATTACAGGAAAGGAACGGTCCAAGCCCACAGAGGGCCTCCCTGTCTTCTGGCAGCATGGCTTCTGTAGGAGATGCACGGCTACTGGTGAGGCACACATACATACAAGGCACACGTCAGACATACACACAAACATTCTCTGTGAGGAGGTAACAGAGACTAAGGCCTTGTCTACACTACAAAGACCTAGGTCGACTTACAGCCAGAGCATTAATTATTATGGTGGCTGATTTCCACACCACCCTCCTTGGGTCAGTGGCGTGCGTCCTCTCATCAGGAGCACTTCCACCGACCTAAGAGGGGCAGTGTGGGGAGCTGAGAGCCCAATCTCTCAGCTTTGCTGGCAGTTCCCTGCCAGGAACCCAGCTGTCCCCACAGGCTCCTGCCACGAATTGGAGGAAGCTGCTTGGGGCTTCTTGCTCTGCGGGAGTGGGGTCCAGCTGCCTCAGCTTCCCCCCTTCCCCACTTGCTCTCTGCTGGGAGCTGAGCAGCCTTGTCAATCTTATGGGGAGCCAGGAGGAAGAGTTGCCTGGTGCTTCTCTCCTGTCCACCAGGAGCAGGTTACAGCCGTTCACAGCTCTCCAGGAGAGTGGGGGGATGCTGGGCTCTAACTGCCTGGTTTTCTTGTCAATTTTACAGTCTGTTGGAAAAATGACAGCCAACAGCCGATATAAGGAATGCAGTGTCTACACGGACGCTGTGTAACCCTAACTACACTGACAAGCCCTACATCTCTCATTGAGGTGGTTTTATGATGTTGGCATAGCAGGGGACTTATACTGGTGGGAGGAGCATTTCACTGTGTACACCTCCAATGTTTTGTCAACAAAACTCTGTACTATAGACCAACCCTAAGCTACTGCTACTTGCAGCAGTCTTGAGCACAGCTCTCTTTCTCTCACCTCCGGCCGTGGTATGTGGAAAAGAAATGCACAGAGAAGAGCATAGCTGTTCCCAGTCTCGTGTTGAGCCCTAGCGCCACCAAGCTGCAGTTGGAGAGTTTCCATGTGGTCTTAATCTAGAAGGGCAAACAATGTCAAAGCTTGTGTATTCTCTCCCTTTTCCTCCACACACAGTCATCCCATGTGAGTGCCATCAACATCCCCTTCTCTCTCTCTCACAGACACAGACAGACAGACACACACCTCCTTGTAGTGAAAATGTGGCTCTAAGTCACTGAAGGAGTCCTGAAGTAAATGGGGTAGGTGTACTCATGCAATAGCAACCCCCTTATGGTTCTCTCATTTAAATTGGGAAGCTCTGAGGGAAAAGGGAAGGGAAAACAAGGGCAAATGGCAATAGTATTCTCTTTCAGTACATATTTGCATGGTTCGTGCATTCCAAACAACCAGGTACAATCTGCAAGGGTTCTTATTTACAGAAAGTTTACTTAATAAGGAGAGGGTTTGTTTGATTTTGATAAATAGGATGAATGAGCAAATTATTTCCAATTGATGATAGTTTGTGCTTCTAGGAATACAAGACATTGTTTGAAGGGGTAGGAAGTGGTACTGCAGAAAAGACACTGGAAGATGCATTTTTTGAACATGAGGTGAGATGTTCTAACTCTAAATATACTACTATCAAAACAACAGTTTTACTCCTCTGTGACTAGAGGTGGTGGTGGTGGTCATTCAGAATATAGTGCTGTTTCTTCTGTGTCTGTACTGACCCAATGCCCCAACATTGTGTTAGGACACACTGTGCTGCTACAGCTGCCATCTTTTGGATGAGACAAAATAGAAGGCTTCCCTTTCTAAATAAAACAAATGCCAGGACACCCTTTGTATGTGTAGATCGGTAAACCCTAATGGCCTGGCCAAATTCCATCTCAAGCAATTATAAACCCCTTACTGAAATTTCCTCTACACTGTTCATAGAAGGTATTTATTTCCTAAACTCTTGGATAATGTTGCTGTGGTCTGTTAAAGAGTTGCTATAATTAAACCAGACATTTTGATCATGCTTCTAATGAGGAGATCTCTCGTTATAGTTAATTAAGTTTGTAAAGTGCTTTAGAATCCTATTCTTCTTTAATGCGACATTTTAAAGATAGTTCTGGTTTTTCCTTAGGTAAAAATGAATGTGCTTGCCTTCAATAATCAGTTTCATTTTGGAGTGTTCTACGCCTATGTAAAGCTGAAGGAACAAGAAAGCAGAAATATTGTCTGGATTGCTGAATGCATTTCCCAGAGACATAGAACCAAAATTGACAACTACATTCCTATTTTCTAATTCAGGAAATTTATAAATCTAAAGTGCACTAATAGAATTTGTGACTATTAAAAGAGAAGTATTATTTAAAAAATTTTCACAGATTTTAAAACAATATATAATGGTCCCCTTTATACATAGCACAATGGAAGCAAAATGAAAGCTGAGTATTTTTCTCTTTATCAAACAATATTTGATTGAGTTGCATTTGTAATTAGTTCCCTCCCTCCCATGTGCCCATTTTAATTTAGTTGGTCAATAAAAATTGCCTACAAGTTCTTATGCATTTATTTTTCGCCTCCCTTGCCAATATAAGTGTCACTTCTATGTTTTGCGCTAGTGGTTTATGAAAATTTTATCAGAATATTTAATTTGGAACTAGTAGTTTTCTTAAAGGACCGAGTTCAATATATGCCAGTAACCCACCATTTCAATCCTAGATCACAGGTAAGTGAAAGTTAAGGGTTTCTTCATGCTGCCGTTCCTTCAAAGTTTGCCTTACAACGGACTAGGAAGATCTAACTAGGGATCAGTGAGACAGCCAAAACCTGTGACAGTTCCCTTGCAGCTCTTCCTCCACTTTTTTCCATTTGGAAGTGCTTGCTAGTTCCTTAAATGCCTTCCATGACAAGCCTCTAATACTGGAGCTAAATTGTTAGTAGTGGGTCCATGTCCTTTTTGTGGGCCATCCATTAAAAGCAGCATCACCTACTCTCACACAAAGCTAGAATATTACATACTTCAGCCCCAGGTGAACAAAACTTGCCCCAAATTTTTAAGGTTCCCGGACACCAGAATGGTGTCGTATGAAGACAGACAACGAAATTGTACAAAGGCAGCTCAGGGCAACAAGGTCTCATCTTGATGTTAAAATAAACAAATATTGTCAGACAGCCCAGAAAAGGTTCTAAACAAGAGATGTTCTCTGAGCTGTTGCTCCTGCTCTCAGTCCCACCTCTGGATGCACATCTTAAGAAAGGTGGTCCCAGAAGGAGGGGCAGAAACATTAAAGGTGCAATACAAAAACAGATTCACTACACGCTTAATCACAAGAACCTCTTCAATATTACCCAGTTCAGTTTCAGCATGTTGTAATCTGTATGCTGATTTCACATAGGTAATGGGATAATTGCAGGATGGAGTCTGGGATGCTAAGAGAGGGTGAAGTTGGCTCAACTCTCCTCCCACTGACATATTTGACCAATTACAGTTTGTTTTCTTCTTCTTTTGCACCCTCAGGGCACAAAAACCAAAGTGATAATATAGCCCAAATACTATCAGTAAAACATCTACAAAGTGATACTTGATTAGAACTACAAGTGGGTAATGAAGAGATGTTTAAAATACACACATCCACACCCACACAGCTGTGAAACCTCTCCTGCTCTATGGTTCTACTTGCAAAATAGGAGAGGTGGGTATACCAAAGTCTACTTATTTGTACTACAGTAGTGTCTACAGCCCTCAACTGAGACCAGGGCCCCACTGTGCTAGGTGCTGTGCATATACAAAGTAAGAGAATCTCTGCCCTAAAGAGTTTACAGGCTAAATAAACAAAAAAGAAAGGTTGGAAGGAAGGAATTATCTATATTTTACAACTGGAGAACCAGGGCATAGAAAGATTAAATGACTTGCCCAAGCTTTCAGAAGAAAAAGAACAGAGCTAAGAACTGAATACAGATTTCTCCCAGTCCAATGCCTTAACTACAAGAATATCCATCTAAGAAGACTGAGAAATCGAGTCAAATCCCTATGTCCAAAAATTTTAATCCAGTGCCATTACCCAAATATATGACCAATAGTGTTTAGTTATCTACATTTTCTCAAAATATTAAGGGAAAATCATCCTAATATGCAAAAGTATGATGAAAAAATGTTTAAAATCCTGTCAAATGCCTTGAATATGTGCATCTACCAAGTACAGTGTGTGAAGGGGGCGCCGGGGGAGGGAAATCTCTCTGAAGATCAATGCTTCAAAAGGATACCAATTCCAATACCATATCCTTCTCTAAAAATCAGTGAACAAAGCCTGTTGTATTACTCAGTCAGTATTTGGAGAGGCAACAGCCTTAGAAAGATCAAACCACTGACAAAACTATTATTCTGGCAAAGTCAGACAGTGTTCAGAAAGGAGTCAATGATCTCATACCACTGGAAGAAAACAGTCTGTCTGCATGGAATCAAAGTACAGGTATATAAAGACAAATCCTGAAAACTGTCATAAAGCCTGAAAAGTTAAAGATCATAGCCTAATTAAACCCTGATTATTCCTATTTAGAATTGTTCAACTTTTTATTTCTATATACTAGCCTCTTTGTTTAAAATAATTTGACCATTCTCAAAAAAGTACACCTTAGCAGCAGCTGCCTACTAACATGCACAGGACAAGCACTAGTTGGAATAAGGATGATTTTGACAAGTGTAATGGGGTCTACAAACCCCATGCTGAACAGAGGCAGAAGGGGAGCCAAGCCTCTCCTACCTACAGGCAAGCAGCCTGGCTAGACCACCATACAGCAGACACAACTGCCAGTCATGAAGGCAAACACCCACAGCTGCAACCAATCAGGGAAAGAAGGCCCTGTATAAAAGGAAAGAGTGCAGAAAAGGAAGGGAGGCAGAAAGGCCTAGGACAGCAAAGTGGTAATACTCCTGTACCAGACTGCCTCCAGAAATACAGCCTAAAAGGGACTGAAAGACTACTAGCCCTAATTACAGCCAGAAGCGAAGAGCTGCTCTGACCAGGGACTAACCAAAGAAAGCCAGTTGGGGTCAATAGAGAGCCCCTGAAAGCCCCCTCAAGGACTAGTGACAATATGGTACCAGAAGTGTGTGCACCAGACCATCCCTGCAAAGAAGGGAAGACATTTTTTCTTTTTTTTCTTTCTTCTGTATATACTAAAGGACTAGGGAGGTGAATCAACCCTTTCAATTGCTGGCAGACTCAGAAACCCAACAACAAAAAAGGCAAGATCTGTTCAAACAGATGGCAGCCCATCAGCAACAATTGTTACAATTGGTGGCAGGGCTAATACCAGCCGCTACCCCTCAGTGTCCTGCCCCATAGGAAATCCATCAATCTTAAATGATCTAGCCCTGACGATCCCTAAGATGACAACAAATGATGAGCCGGAAATTGTTCTGATAACCTCCTAGAGGGCAGCCACAGCTTTGCAGTGGTCCTAGGCTCAATGGCTCATTCGCCCTCCCACACTCCTCATTGGGGAGGCCCAAGCTGCATACTGGGGACTTGACAACACAGAAACCCAAGACTATGAGCAATGAAAGCAGCAATATTAGACATGCGAGACCTAGATGAAGAAACCTACCGCCGGCATTTTCACCATGAGCGCTACACATCCACTCCCAAGGCATAACGTTGGATGGCTGCTCAAAGGCTTAAGGACTTCTGCTGATGTTAGTTAAAACCAGAGACCCAAATGGGACTCCAGATAACTGAACTCATGGTCTTAGAACAATTAACACAGATACTTCCAACAAAGACTGAGTTTCTAGGCACAGTCCAGTAACCCTAGCTGAGACCACCTGTCTCACGAAAGACAATATGGTCACTCAAGCCATTCGAGGACCTGCCCTGGAGGGAATGACAGCTTCAGAAACACTGGGAAATGAGATAGGCCAGGGATCCAAAAGTGGTGGTCCTTCTTGGATAAACCTCAGGAAAGCCCAGACATTTGGGTGGTCATAAGGTAGCATAAGAGACAGGGGCACATCTCAGGGTCCATGGGTAAGATTTCCCCACAACAGACACGCACACTTAAAATACCCCACCGACTCCTCATCCTGTACCTACCCAGTAGCAAGGACATCCTGAAACCCAGAGAAAAGGTGACACAGCTGCTAGAAAACAAGGGACAGATGTGATAATTTGTTACTCCTGCCGACAACAGGGGCACCAATTTCAAGACTGTTCCTACATGGAGTGTAACTTCAGGTAGCTCTGGACTGGCAAGAATAGGGCCCACAGGAAGAGTCCAGATAAACTCTCAATCCCAGTAGAAGTAGAGAGCCAAAAGACTCTGGCACTTGTAGAGTTTTGTGAGACCAGACATTTGTCTGAGAACAGATAGCCAAGGTGACAGGAAAACCCAAGAAGGGAAAAATTTCTATTAAATGTATCCATGGTGATGTTTTACGATACCCCACTATGATAATCAGACTGATTGTCAATGTGCACCAGATGAAGGCTTGTGTCTCTACAAACCTACCCTTTCCCGTAATACTAGCCATATTTCTCTGAGCTCTTGCAGAAGCCTCCCCTAGCCCAGAAACTTGAGGAAGACACCCCAGAAGAGGTGTTAGGCATCCTGTTCCTGACCCAATGAAAGAAACTCTCAGAAGTAAAAATAGGTCACAAGGAGAGAGTGGAGGGAGATGGCAGAGGCAGTCCCCTCTGTGGCTTATGTCAGAGCTGACATGAGCGATGCTGATGACCCCAGAAAAGGACCGTTCAAGACCAAATACCTTGCCCTCTCCATTGCAATTGGATCTGGAAAAGCTAACTGGATTCTTGGAGTTCCAAGTGGAACAAAAGACCTTGAGCTGAGCCTTCAAGCAGGTAGCTGTGATGGATGACAAAGAAGTAGACCCCCAAAAGGCCTACTAGTATTCACACTTTGCCCTAAGGCAGACTAATTATACAACATAGACCAGGACAAGCAGATGCAAGAGATATGGATGCAACTGCCAGTATCTCAGATATATCACTGTGAGTTGCTACATCTGGCACACATGACCCCATGCGCAGAGCATTTCAGGAAAGAAACGATTCCGCTGAGGATCCTGGCCAGATTCTTGAAGACTGCTGGCCAAAAGTAAGATGACAATTTCTGCGCCTCTTGTCCTGAATCCTGATTAATGGACCTCAAAGGAATCCCATGCACCCCACTAGTACCTCTCCCCTCCGTGGAGATCCTCTTCAAAAGAGTGGGACTTGACCTTACAGGTCCTCTAGGAAAGAGCCTCAGGGCATCAGCAAACACTTGCCATCATGGACTATGTCACCAGGTACCCATAGGCCATACTATTACATTCTACAAATGCTAAGACTATCCCCAATGAGCTGCTGAAGGTAATGATGAGGTGATAAAAAAGGGGATTGTGGACTACTTGATCAGACAATCAGGAATCTACCACATAAGTTTACTGAAGCCCTGGAAAGCCAGGGAAAATCTTTTTAATTGCACCATAGCCAAAGGAACCTGAACTAGGATCACAAGGTAAAGACTGACTAAAAGAAGGCTCAGTGATCCTTGGGAAGAACTTAAATGATAAGCAAAAGGAACAAGCATTTCAGCTGGTGGTTGCTTTCCAATGGGTATTCACAGCCCTATCTAGGAAGACGTTCCTAGATTACTAAAGAACTTGGTAAGTTAGTATGAGAAGGCCTCCGACTGATCCCCAATAACTTGAGGAGAGCCATCAGGAAAGTGATCAGGACCATGTTGGAACTCGGGGTGATGGATTCCCAGGGTGAATGGAGGAATCTTATTGTGCTGGTCCCAAAGCTGGATGGCTCACTATCTTTATGAAGAGATGTCAGGAAGGTGAAGCAATTTCTAAATTTGACACCTATCCCATACCCTGACTGGATGAACTCAGACTAACTGGGAGAAGCCCAATGTATCACCACATTAGATTTGAAAAAAGGGGTACTGGCATATCCCCTTAACACTGGAGTCTCAGAAAAAGACAGCTTTTTCTGTGCCACATGGTCTATTCTATTTTAAGACTTTTCAACTTTTGATGGACCGACTGCTCCAACTACACAGCCAATCTACGGCAGCATACGTGGAAGACTTAGTTATCTACAGCAAAGATTGGGATTCCCATCTAGGTAAGGTAGTTGCCATCCTCTGGTCACCGAGAGAAGCCAGGTTAACAGCACACTCTACTAAATGCACTGGCTAAGTGTGACGAAGGAGACAAACCCAAGGATCATGAGGTGGTACCTGTCATTACAGCCATATGCCTTTCAGATACAACACTGGACAGGAAGGTTGCACCATAATGCCTATTTACTGTCCAGGGAAGTAGCCAAGCCAAGGTGGGGCCTTGGCCTTGTGGGGGAGGATATGTAATGGGGTCAACAAACCCCAGACAGAGAAGAGGCAGAACGGGGAGGAGAGCTGAGCCTCCCCTGCCTGACCAGACCCCCATGCAGCTGCCATAACTGCCAATCATGAAAGCAGACTCCCTCAGCTGCAACTAAAAGGGGAAACAAGGCCCGCTATAAAATGAGCGAGCTCAGAGAAAGAAGAGAGGCAAAAAGGTTTGGGACAGCAAAGGGGCAATGCCCTGCACCAGGCTGCCTCCAGAAACATGGCCCAAAGGGACTGAAACAGACCACTAGGCCTAATTAGATGCCAGGGGCCAAGAGCTGTCCCAGGCAGCTAACCAAAGAAAGCCAGTCAGGTGGCAGTAGAGACTGCCTGAAAGACTCCTCAAGGACAGGTGACAACGAAGTAAGCAATAATACGAATGAAGTCTTGTTTTTATCCAGTACATTTGCTTGGCCACATTTTTTCATTGTGCAACTGAAGGTCTAATGCTCAATTAGACTGCATTTTTCTAAGTCACTTTTGAACACATATCTGATCAATTCCTTGTAAACAATCAAGGACCAAATGCGCAGCTGGTATTAAAAACATACACTTACATGGAGCTATTATGATTTATAGCAGCTTAAGAGCTGGCTGAAGGGACAGAGTGAGCATGTTTCTCTTCTCCTCCTTCTACCCTGCAATTTATCTCAACACTGAGAGTAATTTTCTAATAAGAGCCTTTAAAAAAAAAAGGTAGCCAGTAACAAAACTATTAAGTCTCAGCAGAATAACTAAACTAGAGGCAAAATATATTTGTCAAGATGCAACTGAAATCCTGATGGAAACGGAAAAGATCTCTTCAACTTGGTCTCCATGAAGCGATGGCAATGTATGAAGTGAATATAGCATCTTTTAATGATCATTTATTTTTCCAAATCCTGCAACAAATGACAAATAAGTGAGTTTAGAAATAGATGTGAACAAATATGGATGTAATTCTTGGTGAGTCTAAGTCATCCCAACTCCCATTTGAAGAGTTAGACAGCTATATACTCAAGATTCATCTTACTGTGATGTCAGCATCCCAGTCCAACTAACATATAACTCCTTTGGTAAAGACAGAAAACCAGAACCCAATATTTTTAATGTTAAAGACAAGCAGAAATTTAAAAAAATGGCCAATCAAACACCATCTTTATACACCCTCACACAACGATAAAAGGCACTTTTAAAAAACCTTGTATTTTACCTTTAAGAGTCAACATTCTATTCCACTGATGACATTCACAAAGAAATGTGCCAAAAAGACACCATGGCAGTGTTTTTGTCACATTTTATTATAGTTTCTTCATCACTTTTCCCTCATTGAAGGGCTGATCTAATACCCACTGAAGTCAATGGACGAAATCCCCTACTATGACTTTCTCTGGTCCACTGCCTATTCATCCTTTTATATCCTAGCTTCGTATTAAAAGGTGATTTTCAGATGCTTATTACATGTTTAGTTGTTTGTATTTTAAATTTGGTATGTTGGCTCAGGATACAAATGTTTGCAGAACTGGGCCCCAACATAAACAAAAAATACTGTATAAATTCAAAAGCTACTTTAAGCTCTGTAAGAAGAATGAACATCTTATATGGCAGATTTCAGCAGAAAGTGATTTTTTTTCTATGCCAAATAAACCGTGCAGAAATAGATATTTATAATTGAAACTTGGGTAGATAGAAGTTTAACTCAAGCAACAAAAAGGCATCACTATAATTATAGAAATAATGTCAACTTTAAAGTCAGAGGGGACTTTAATCATTTACAATCTTGGGACAAAAGGTCAATTCCTCAAGTAATGATTACAAAATTAAATTAACTCTCACAAAAAGCATTTGACTTAATCTGTGTGGTGGAAACTATGTAGACTTGTCAACTTGTTTTTCTTGCATTTACTAACAAAGTATATCTTACAACAGAGCCTCTTATCAACTAATTCTTTCAACATGCCTTTACTGATGAAAAGTGCTATATAAGAACTAGGGAGTGGTATTATTATTAATAAAAAGATGAAAGTTTTAATCTTTAATTTTATAGAACACTTTTTAAAGTTTAATGAGATGAGTGGTTTACTTTCATAAAATTTTACATATGAATTGTCTACTTCTATACTTCACTTTCTTAGAGGAAAATTTAAATACAAACATTAAGATCCTAAATCTTTAATAGTATAGTACTGAAGCCTTTCTGTTCATCTATGCTTTATAACAAACTGCATAACTATAATGTTGTGGTTATTAATCTCTCTGAGAATACAGTTTAATTGAATGTAAAGTAATTGGAAGGGCATTAAAATAGAACAGACTATTCTTGTGCATTACAGGGTTTTCACATATAATAACGTTCATTATCATATACAGTAGAAACCTTTTCATACAGATGCTCTAGATGTTTTTTCATCCTATCACAAAAAATTCCGAATTAATAGAAGAGGCCATTTCCACAGTAAAATTGTTTTTCAGAGCCTGAGTTTGTTGCTTACACAGTGATGGGGGCAGCTAAGAGATGCCCAGCATGCATAGTTAATGAGCAAGGAGAAAAATAAAACCCAGAAAACAACAGTGGCAAAGCAACCTGTTCAATTCCTGTATTCATCACATTGTGAAACATAGAAGCTGTATAACAAGGTGTAGTACCAATATGGCAGTGGATTTCAATCTCTAGTCTGCAGGCCGTTGGGGTCTACAGACTATGTCTGAGATTTCCAAAGGGGTCCACACCCCCATTTGAAAAATTGTAGGGGTCCACAAATGAAAAAAGATTGTATACCATAGTGCAGTGGTTTTCAATGATTTAGGATAGAAAAAAGAAAACCATATCCAATTACAACCCAAGGGGTTATTTAGTTGGATTAATTCCCCTACCCTGATGTAGAATGCCTGGGATCTTTAAAGATCTCAAGCGGTCAGGTTCTTAGTTTTACAGGCTCTCCAGCAGCACAGTGCCCCATAACATGGTTGCAGCACTGACTCAAAGATGAATTCACCCATTCCATCCATCAAACCACCACTTCCTGCTGTTGTTCTGGAAGCTTTCCTATCCAAATACTGACCTGGTTTTGACCTTGTTAGGCTTACAAATCTGTGTTCTCACCACATGGTGGCATGGACAAAAGCATATATGTGATATCAGAAAAAGCGGATGTTTTTTTAAAGCATACAGGAAATGGATGGCAACAATTTTAGTTCTCCTGGACTTCAGCCTTTTTCCTTCACTTCTCTTTTTTTGATTACCACACTCTAACTTCCCTTTTTAATCATATTGTGCATTTTACTATAATATATGTTAAGTCTAGTGAACAGAATCTCATATCCCAACAGAGATCAACAAAATTGGCTTATGATTTTCCAATTCTGAACACTGGCAAAATCTACATATGGTTTCTAACAGTCATGTGATAGATCTTGGAAAAAGTCACACAATGAGAAGGATTTTAGCTTTTATTAAAACCAAGTTTAAAACCCACAAACATATTTTTCAATCAGCCATAGTCATAAATACAATAAGGTCACTGGACACAGTAGTGGTGCTAGTGAGCATGTCTATATTACAGACATGCAACACACAATGACATATTTTAGCATCTTCAGAACAGACTAAATTTTCTTTCATTTATTTCAGTGGAAGCTGATGTCAAGAAACAGAATTTCAATGTTGTTGGAGATTCATTTTCCAATAGTTTAGAAGAAAGCCAATGAGAGATAAAATATGAATTATATTCAAAACATATTAATCTAATAATGTCTTTATAGAAATCTAGATTTTATTTTGAACAGGATTAGGTGCCAGGGGTGTCTCTTGCACTCCCAGCTAATTCCCTGTTTGTATAGGACTCAAGTAAGCAACTGGTTCCTGGAGTGCCATGGCAAGGTAAATTAGATTTCTCTCTCATTTGGAAGGGATTGGTGAGGAAGGAGTAGCATAGCACAGTGCATTGACTTTGAATTTAATTGTCATTCACTCCCTCTCACAAAGGCCAATATAAGTCCTTCCTCTGGAGTCTAGAGAATAATTGGAAAAAATCTGCACCACTCACTTGTGCTTCTATCTCATGTCATTGCCATATGCTAAATGCTGCTCCTCATTCAAGAGCACCCTGAGCAAAGTGTAACAGGAAAAAGGCACGAGGAAACTGACTTTGCTGACTCCGTTGCTAGCTCTATTGCTCCTTCTTCCTTCTCCCCTCAACCTTGCCTACCATATTTCTTATCTTTCCTCCCCAAATAAGCTGTACAGATCTATCCCCTAATCGAGCCCTTAATACACAATAGCACCACTCAGCTCAGTGACTAACTTAGTGCTTCGTGGAGTACCAACGGAGAGGTATTAAGGGGGTGTACACACACATACTCCCATGCTCTGCGTGTATGATTAGCCTCACCTTTTCTGAAAAAAAAAAAAAATCCTATAAGGTAATTTGCTACTTGTGTCCCTAAAATATATTTACATATGGGGATTTACTTGTGCAAGCTTTTTGAAAATTTGGCTAAACCACCTGTCTAAAAGTATCACATCAAGTCAGTGAAAGAACCACATATAAACTCAGATTTTCTGTCCACCAGTCATGGACTTTAACCTCTAAATAATATACCCTCATTATGATCCAAATGCCAGATAGAAGAGCAGATAGCTGATTGGATCATTTTAATTATGATGTCATCACCATACTAGTGACAGGTGGCACAACCCTAAGTGATTTATAGTAGAGGAAGGGAGAAGACAGGAGACAGAAGAGCAGCTCTATTTCAAATGTTATGTCTTGTTTATATCTGTAGGTATGCACTGACTGTAAATCTTACATATTTTAAACTGAAAGAACATAAATTTTGCAAGGCAAATTAAAAAGAAATGGACACCTTTAATAGGTATCAGTACGCTAAAGATATAATGACTGTTCAAATGTTTTTCCAAATAAATCTCATTAAAAATATCATCGTGATCTAATAGAGAATACCCATAAGATTGCAAAACTGAAGAGGAATATGAGCAATACTTCTGTAGAAGTCACAGTAAGAAAGTTGTTTTCACAATTATAAATCACAAAGTATTTTCATAAAATTGTCTATTTTACCTAAGAAAATGATATTAAAAACTATCATAATTTAAACCTTACATATATTTTAAAGCATATATAATGTTAACAGTGATCTTCGCTAACGCATCTGTAAGATGTCTTCCCAAGATTACTAGTAAACATGACACAATAATGAACAATTCAAAAGTTGCACTCTGATTCCTGAGTCAAACATTCTCTAATCCCTTTTGGTATGTGAGTTCTGAAAAATAATCTCGTGTGTATGTGTTCTGTATTCAAAGCAAGGCTGACCTTCAGCCTTTTTACAGTGACCTATCATTAGGATATTTAATAGAATATATTAGGATAAAATGACATTACTGTAATGTTAAGGTATCAATTTTAAACATTAAAAAATTAAAATACAAAAGTTAAGGGTTCAGATAGTTTGTTCAGCACAGGACCAAGAAAAGAAGAAGGCAAAAGTGACTGACCTTTTTGCAGCTCTCCAGGTTGGGGCTACTCTAATGTACACTCAGCAGACCATTGCCTCAAGAGGCCATTTCAACAGCCAGGATCACCAGAGAGGAGAGGTGCTCTGCTCTTTGCCCCTCCCCCCCAGAATACATCTTGTGCTTAGGAATCAGAGAGTGAGAGGTAGCATAGAGCTGTATTGCAAGAATCTTCGCTGATTAGATCTGCAGTGTTTTCTGCTGCTTTGCGCAGCCAAAATAACTCAAAGCAGGTGAAAGGACAACCTAGCACAGCAGAATAGAACCTTGATTCCCTGATTGGAGTCTTTGATGTTTGTTTTTTTAAATTGCAGTATCACCTGAACAGTCATCACTATTCTGGTGGCCTTTTCCAGTCTCCACTGACCACTTACTGTAGAGGACTCTCTTTGCTATAGCAGTTTTACCTCCAAATAATCAGTGCTCCAATCAGAAAACATTGGGTATCAGAGTGTGGATGAGGCGAGGGTTACTATTTTTGCCCTAGAATAACTGTTGTAAGTGGTGTTTTATTTATAGGAATCTTTCTGGCTCTGGAGTGAAGCTGACAAGGCTTACCAACAAATGAGTGCTTCTTATTAAGAGCAGAAACAAAGGGAGAGTAAGAACTACCATTAAGTAGCATTGTCAAGGACAGTAGGACAGAAAATTGTTCATGTACTAGGCTTTAAAGAGTGCAGTCTATTTCCCAGAGATCAAAAAGGGAGCCAATCCTTACTACTTGAAGTGTGAAAATAAGTTATTGAAACAAGATTCAGTTAGACTTTGTCTGCATTCCAAATACAACACTGTAAAAGGACCTATCAATTGATTTTAGAAAGGCCCTTGGACTACTGTACTTAAAAGCAATCAAATATTTGTGCTATCTCCACTTTAATGAACATGGACTGGTTTGTGCATGATTTGACAACAAAAAAGTGTTATGTCCACTGCTGACAACAAATAGCCTACCGGCTCAAACTCCTGCCTCTAAAGCACAACCACAAGCTCTTTTCACAGTTTTTCAGGATCTGGCACACAATCCTTCTGGCCTTACATGGAAAAAAAAAGCTTGTAAACTCATTGCTGCTTCACCCGTACACTCACAGTAAACACCAAATCTGAAAGACTACAACACTCAGTGGATTTGAACTTGTATTCTCTAAGCATGATACCCATTTTGGGGAGAGATATTTGAAGAAAAGAGACAGTAGGCGTTATGTAAACATATGAATAAAATTCAGTTCTCTCTCTCACCCTCCCTCCATACATTGATCTTCCCAAATAAGCAGGTTGGCTGGGGTTTTTGGATGGAGAGGAGATGTGGGGAGGAGAGGGGAAGGGTGTTAGGAAGCAGTTTCTCCTTTTAGTTTCCAAACTCTTAGCATGGGAAACCATTATCCCACAAAAAACAAACAAACAAACAAAAAACCCACCAAACAATTCCAGGCAAAACCAGATTAAGGCAATCTCAAATTTTCACAATTTGTCAGATACAATTTTTCCACAATGACACCTAAAAGAAAACCTAGTGTATAGTGAAGCACTCGGACAGCAAATTCTCACTAGGTCACTATTAACAAAGGAATGCCCTTGGGCACTTACTATTGTGTTTAATTTATATTACAGTGATGCCTAGAAGCCCAAATGTTTAGTACTAATATAGGCACGAGGACGAATGGGTACAAACTGGA
>ML675601.1:87968399-88008618 GCA_007922155.1 Mesoclemmys tuberculata
TCATATTGGTCCCTTCTGACCTATGAGTCTATGAGTCTATAAATGAGGGATTGGGGACATCATTCTGCTAGGCACTGTATGCATAACAAAAAGATGGTCCCTGTCTGAAAGACCTTAATATCTAACCATAGGATGAGCCACAACAGGTGGGTACAACAAACAGACAGCAGAGGGGAAATATAAAGTAACAAACAATGAAACAGTAAGATTAGCATAATAAGCAGAATTCACAGAACACCAGCTGCATAACCACTGTAAAACTAGTAACACTTTAAACTAGATGTGGTAGGAAGGGGATTGAGGGGAGATTCCACTTCATTTAAAACATAAAAAACCACATACAACCACAACCAAAAAGCTACTATTTACTTCCTATGTGAGTAAAAAAAAAGAAGACATTCTGTAACAATCAGATATTCTGATTTTTAATGCACTTGTATATACTTTTCTAGGTCTGATTTCAGCTATCATTGTTAAATCTGGAAGAGATAAATACCAACTTAATGAAATTCAGATACAATACTGGAAGGTGTTGCAATCAACTGTGAAGATAGGAGAAAAATGCAAGAGCTCTACTGTAAGGAGGTTAGAAATATAGCCAAAAAAATAAAATGTAAATTTTCCTGGAAAAATGCAGCTTAATATGTCTGAGGTAGAATTATCTGAAGCACAGATTTTCAAGGGGAGGGAGCTATTCAGAAAAGTGTAGTAAGCAAAAAGGTCCAAGAAGCAATACTGCGCAACAAATCGGATGAGTTTGCAATGTGATGAGGTGGCAGAAAAGCAATGAATAGACAAAATGACTAAACTGGGTGTTGTATATTTTTCTATGAACTTTGAGTCGTAAGCCCCTGCTGGAAATGAACTTTTATTAGAAGTTGGTTGGCGAAATCTTCACTTTAATTTTGTTAAAAACCACTTTTTATAATTAAATTCCACATGATTAGAAAAGGTCTGCATGACATAAACAGACAGTTGCATTTAAAACTTCACTATACTCAGACCCCTTGCCTGGAAAACCCTATCCAAAAGCCACACAGATGCACACAGCTTAATTCATCACTCCTCAAATGAGGTGAAATGTATTAGTTTGCATTTTGTTCAATTAAAGACTAAAAAATTTGGCCTACTGATATATTAACAGCAGCACATAATAAGGAGGTTCAGGAATCATGCTTCCCTTTTACTTTATGGAAGAGTCCTACACAACTGGATAGATGAGATCCCTTGCACAGAATTATTTGAAACATCCTACAGAATGAAAAAATTATAGCGTCACTACAGTATAATATGGGATGGTTAAAAAATTCAAGAAAATTGAGTTTATTCTTTATTAAATTCTATAGGTTATTTATTTATTAATTCTACAGTAATTTCTGTAGACTCCTACTGGTTTCAACCCAATTAAACTCTAGAAGAAATTTCCATAACAGTTTCTGATCAATAGCACAATCTGAGATAAAAGAATGTGACCACTCCCTCATCTTGGTGCTCACCCTCAAGTCTTCTACATGCAGAGAAGTGTTTGAATTGTTCACTGAAGTGAACAAGAGTGGTTCTTTCCTAAGCAAGAGTCACACAATGTCTATTCTAGAGTTATTTCAAAATTGTCTAAAAATACACCAATTTCTTTGCTGATGAGGAAGAGGGCCTAGACCATGGACTTCTGGGTGGCTATTTCAAAGTGGTAAACCTGCTTTTTCTCTCTATGCTCTGGATATGTTATCCCAGAATGTAAAAGTCGAATGCTATTACAGTTTTTTGGAAGACTATAGAAAAATGTTCAACCATTGCCAACCAGGGATGGAGCTATGAGCACATAAGAAAAGTAGCACATTAAGTACTTAACTTATTTTATATGTTCCTTGTTTGACCTTGAATTCCCCAAGTCTGTTAAGCCTATGGAGCTTTGTATAAAAATCTAATACACACAAAACCAGAGACTGTTGGTTAAGTTTAAATAAGTTTTTGAAGGTCTACCCTGACTAAAATGTACACTAAAGGCCACTTTTGTAGCATATGCTTTCCTATCTACCTATGTTTCCAAGTTGTAGTTCAAATAAAACTGTGAAACAGCTTTGTTATGAGGCTCTGACATTTGGGTGGACTTGTGGTTACATATCTGAACCATGTAAAACTTACCAAGTTTAACATTATATTTTTATATATGTTCAAACTCAAAGTGAAATTTTAAAAACACTTGCAAATCAAAACTGAAACTGGAGATCAAAACCAGAACTTCACCTAGGAAGAATTTAAGGTTCATACCCAAGGGAGCTCCATGAAGAAGATTACAGCTGCTCTAATTTTTAATGAGACACAAATAGCTGAGACTACAGGCAACAGCAGTGTTTCATCTTCATTCCATCAACCTGCAGCATTGCATGCTGGAACCTGTAGTTTCTGTAGGCCACAGCACAACATGAAAACTAAAGAAGAGGAAAAAACAGGAGATATTCAATTTTTTACATTGATATGAAGCATAATGAATGCTTGTTTTTTTTCAGCTTGTTTTAAATGTTAGGCTCCCAGCCTGCAAAACACTTACATGCACACCTAATTTTATCACTATACATGGTCTCAAAAACATACAAAAAATTACGTGATATTCAGGTTCTTTTTATACATCATATGAAAACAAAATGTCACAAGCATACCTTTTAAGAGTTAATCATCACTTTAAAGGCAACCCATGGGCTACACTTTGGCTGTGTCTACACTCCAGGGTGCAGCACACATACATATGTAACAGGTAAAGTTGAAAGTGAGGAAGCAGTAGGCAGAAGAAACCTAGAACTGTGCATAAAGTTTTATTTCAGATGAAAGCATACCCTTTATTACAAAAGGGCAGGACAGGGCAGCCTACCAACAACATTTGTAGGTGCTATCTAGTGTATTATGTGTGTGAACAGTTGGGTCTGTTTACATTAGATTGTAAATTCTTTAGGGCAAAGATGGTATCTTCTTATTTTTGAACATAACTCCAGCTATTAGCAAAAGAGCAAGCCACCACCAAAGAGAGAACCAGTAGAACAAAGAAGAGGTTTAGTAACAGAAGCTGTTGAATTAAGATAGAGAGAAGAACTTAACTATAGTGCACATAGTACAAAGCTAGCATCTTCCTGCCTTTAACAGTCCTTATATTTTTTAAAGTAAAGAAATGGTTACTCTTACTTTAGGTGAGTATTGAGTATTTCTCTTGCTGGCTAGTTTCCTCAAGAGCTAGACAACACTAATACTGTTGGCCATAGTCTCCATTTTAGGTCATTAGAAGCAGGCTAATTTTTGAGTGCTGCAATATTCCATCTGCTGGTAGGAATGGAATAGTGCAACTTCCCATTGAGGAGTCGGAAATTCCTAACTATTTCCTTTTCCTCCTCTGCTGTCAGATGTTGTTCTTCATAGGCATCTATTTTCTATTGAAAAATGTTTTTTTAATTACAACAACAAAAACATGGACAAGGGGCAAAAAGTGGAGGGAACTGATTAGCCAAATCCAAAAAGGAGTAGAGCTAAAGGATTATAAAGCTAGTCTCCAACCACAAGTCAGTCTGTCAAGTATATGAGGAATGCTGGGAAGTAAGTGGAGAAAACAGACACAATATACTCTATCATGCTGTTAGTGTTAAAATGTGGCTAAAAGTCTTAAAAGGAAGGACTAAAAGTGATTAAAATCTATAATTATGGGGCACTAATTGATATCTAGGAAATAATCTCTCTGGATGTGGATTTAGAATTATATAATAAAATAAAGGGAAATAATGTCATCCTATATGATCAAGTTTGAATTATATAATGGTAAATGGAAAATGAATATGTAATGATGGATCTAAAGATGAAAAAAACAATGAGTGGGAGTATCCTTTTGCATCCCTGAGATTGGAGTTAAGAAATCTAAGAGACTATCTAATTTTGTAGCCATTATGACAGCAGAATTGATGGGAATAATGCTAACATTAAACCAGATATGGGACATAATTACTACCTTATCTGTTATTTTTTTGGATTATCAAGTATACTTGCAATTGAAAGAGGTATCGCAGAAAGCAGGCGTGATCTAATCAATGAGATATTGTTTTTGACAACAGAATTAGTATGTTCAGGAGAGAACACAGTTCTAACTGGGATTCCAGCACATGCTGGGATAACTGGCAATGAAGTGGTGGATAAAGAAGTGAAAAATGCTTTAAAGCATGGAGAAACTGATATAAAGATTCTATTGAGTAAGCAGGACTTTAAAAGTTGAGTTAACAAGGATTAAAAAAGGAATGGTAAGAATTGTGGACCAAGGGGAAAAAGAGGAAAAATATCCTAGGAAGTATGCCCCATCATAGAGGATAATACACTACTGTTATGAAAGACTCAGTGAAGCACTCATATTTAGACTGCGAACTGGTCACTGTGGTTTGAATAATAATTTATATTTACTGAAAGACATAAAGATGGATTATGTAATGAATGTAAAGATGCATTTGATCACATGATATGGAAATACAGGGAGTGCTCCCAGGAAAAAAAGGCTCTTTATAAAGAATTTAGATGCTTTAAGGCACCGGTCTTCAAACTATGGGGCACTCCCGCAGAGGGGCATGAAGGAAAGTTCGGGGGGGCATGCCGAGCCTCCCAGCCTCCCTCAGCCCGCATCTACTTTTGTCTGCCCCAGCTCTGGCCCCGGCTCTGACTACAGGCCTGTCTGTGGCCCACAGCTTTGATCATGGACTCTGGCTGTGGCTCTGGCCCCACTCCCGGTCCAGGTTCTAAGGGGAGGGCACGGACCAGGTAAGGGGGAGGAGTGGGGTCCACTGCTTTATGTTGACAGAATTTAGTGGGAGGGGTTTAATGAGACTATCAGGCAAGTGGGAGAACATTAAAAAAGCTCTACTACTTCTTTTTTTAAAGCTATAGAGCTGAGTCAGAGAGTGTAGTGGCATGAATGCATGAAGAATATAGCAGATGACGGTTATATACTCAGTAGATGAGTCTGCTTTGCTATAAAGCATAAAAAGAGGAAGAATAAAGAAGTCAGTGACTTCAGAACAGGATTTTATACTTAAAGTCAGAAGGTAGCCTGCTACTTTATTTAATTTAAGGCTGCGATTTATGAAAGGGCAGTTATAGTTCCTGAACTTTGTAAGTCAAATCAATGTATTAGGTTTTTCAGTCAACTTTTCTATTTTTACTGACTAAAGTGGATTTTTGAGGTCTACAGCCCACCTTTCCTGTGCTACAATTCTTGTATTAAAATTAATATAAATACCAACTATTTTCAGTTTACAGAAGTTCCTATCACTTCCCCTAGTTAAGAGAGACCCTACTTTTCTGTTCTATCCTCTAGAAAGGTTTGATCTAAAATATTTCTTAAAGGTGACCAGCAAAGGATTTTTTTAAGAGTCTCTGGTTTATTTTTCCCATTGGATCTTCATAATGCCTAAAGAAAGCCTTAAAAGTGTTTGTGCTTTTTTTTGAACGTGAAAATGGCAAATATCTAATAGCAAATACTGGGGGTCTTGCTCCTTAATTTAAAGAGTAAAATCTCTAATGAATGAGTGCATTCCAAAGGCCTTATTTAAATACAAAAGTTAAAGTGGTGTAATCTTCTTTCCCACTGCAGGTGCAGTTGCATCAGTACAAGTGCTTATACCAGTACAACGGATTCCCTTATTGAAAGCCGAATGAGCTTCACTTGTATAAGCACTCTTATGCCATTATAACTGTCTCTATCCCTGGGGCTGAATTGGTAAAACTATGGGGGCTGTCTCTTTGTGCTGTTTCTACATAGCACAGCCGCCTGATCTGTGACCCTGGCTCAAGCATCAGTCCAGTAATGCCTGGCAAAAAGTCAAACCTCTCAACCGAAACTGTAAACCTGCCACAAACTATATGTGCAAGAGGAGGCCTGAGCTACATCCAGTCCCTTACCTGGGACTCAGCTTTCGCTCTTCTGTGCTGTGCCTAGTATTTTTGAAGGGAAACATGACACTTCGCATGTAACACCCCCAACCCACACTTTACAGCTGCTGGAGGCCCTGCAACACTCAGGGGCCGGAAGGGGCAGGGGCAAGCACTGGGCAGCTGCTAGCTGGTGAACCCAGTCCAAGGTACCAGGGCCCACTGGCTTAGAGCCTGGCCCAGCAGAGACGCTGCTTCGGTCCCCTGCCTCCAAACGGCATCGCTGCCCCATGGCCACGCTCGTCCCTCACCCACTGGACCACGCCAGGGTGACCGGGAAACCCACCCACCTCTTGCTCCCGTCTACACAGAGGTCGATCTAGGGGCTGCTCCCCCTCCGGCAGCGTAATTGGTTCCGCCCGGGGCACTTAGTGAACTCCCTTCGCCGGAGACTAGAGATTGCCTCACTCCGCTCCCCCGCCCAGAGAAGTTGGTTCAGGCCGGGGCCTTTGCAGGCGGCAGTAGCAGCTGCTGCTCCGACAAGTTCCTGCTCCTTTGGCGGGCGCGCGCCCTCGTGGTCGAGCGCGCGCGCGCGCCGCGGGGTCCGGCGGCTGGTGCTGGCAGTTGGGGGCGCGCGGCGGCTGGCGTGGGGGAGGGGGCTGTTGTGCGCGAGCCGCCTGTGCCTCCGCTGTGAGATGGCATCATTCTGTGCGGCGGAGCGCGGGGCGGAGGGGTGAGGAGCCTCGGCGGAGAGGCGGCGGCGGCGGCGGCGGCGGCTTTCGGGCTGCGCGGGCCACGGTAAGGACGCACACAGGCTCTGCCGCAGCCGCTACCTTGGCGGTCTGGCCTGACAGCCCGGCGGGGCGAGGGAGACGGGCGGCCGCGGGGCCCCTTCTCGCCCGCCGCGGGAGGGGAAGTGGGCACTTTCTCCTGCCGCAGCTGTGAGGGCGGGTGGGGGGGTTCTGGGCAGACCAGCGCTGCCCCCTGTCACTGGGGCTGAGGGGGAGGGGGCGGCTCGGGTCAAAATGGCGAAGGGAACTGTACCAAGGCTGCCCCCGTGGCCCTGCTGGGAGCGCGGTGGGGTGGCCCCGGGCCCCTGCTGCGCTGAGGGTCTCCGTGGTATTGAGCGTCAGGCGGGCGGTAACCTTGTTGGTGCCTTTCCCGGGCCTGGCGGGCTGGGGCTGAGCCCTGACCCGTGTCGGCGCTGACCCAGCGTATGGGAAGAGCGTTAGTCGCTGGGAAGCAGCAGGGCAGTCGCAGAGGCGACCCGTGCCTCTTTACCTAGAGAAGGGCAAGAGGGGGGGGCTGTTACATTTTTTTGCCTTCTCTCCACGCAACCGGGGTACGGGACACCCCTTTCCCTCCTACGATAGACGGCTCTGGCCCTGCAGCCTGTCATCCCAACTCTGCCCCCCATCCTCAGGGGGGATAAAGGGCTCCCGTGCAGCGGGTGGTGGGGCTGGAGGGTAGTTATTGCTGTTCTTTACTGCCCACGTTAGAGATGCCTGGGAATCGTTTTCCTCCTGCTGTGTAACGTCTGACTCGTTGAGTGGTTGATATTTTGATTTTAAAATCTCAGTAATTTAACAGAACATGCCGAATTAGTTGCTTTTATTTGCTATGATGAGCCACTGTGCGTAGTGAATGTGTTCCACTTGCTGACTCCTTTCTGTATACCTGTCTTTATTTTAAAAACAAAATAGGTACTTACATTTAACTGCACCATAAAGACACTAATTTTACTGTACATCCCATTACACGAGCATTTATTTAAAACAATCTGTCAAAGTAAAAGGTGGACAAAAATTTAATACGTGATTTTGTTACAGAGTGCTTAAATCTTTAACAAAGTTATGCAGATAGCCCCACGATCCCCTGTTCATACAGAAAATAATCAGAGGGATATTCTTGGGTAGACATCTAGGTTTCACAATTATACTAGAAGTGGCTCACTAATTCTTCTGTCATATATTTAATATATTATTTAACATACAAATGGATGAATAGAACTTCCAATTAAAAAAAAAAAACAATTTGGCCTTATATTTTGCTTGTGATACTAACACTTTGAAATTGACTAGTGGCCTGTTACAATTTTTCACAAATTCCTTGAGGTTTTCAGTAAATGGAATTTGATAAACTAACCAGTGTGAACCACTTAGGTTAGTCTACGTATGAACTCACTTCATATATTTCAGTGTTTTCATAAATTATGATCAAATGAGATTTGAGGAGTTGCACAGAATGAGAACCTCTCATGGTTTTTTATTTATTTATTTTGGGGTCTGGTGGCGTGGCAGGTGTAAACACCTTTCAAAATTACAGTAACTTATTTAGGAATGAATCTAAGATGTGAGTGAAATAAATGAGAAGATCAAATAGGTAGAACTTCTTCCTGTTGCTTGTAAAACCAGTTGAATTTTTAGCACTCTTATGCCATTACCTCTGTTCTCCATGTGGTGGTGTGTACAAAACATTATGCTTCATTATAATGGTCTGATCTTGCAAATGCTACTGGATACAGTAGTGCTTTGTGAGTAGCTTTTGTGCCCAGTAATGTTTTTAGGATTATGCAGTTATATGTATGAGCATAATGCATATGTCAGAAGCTATTCATGTATATAAACATTTGCAGGATCTAGGGTCTGCCTGCTTGGAGCAGCTTGCTGGTTGTATGCCTCGGTTTGTATCTTTAAAGTTTAAAGGATATTTTGAAGTAGTAAAAGTAATAGTTTTTAGGGTCTGACACTAAAAATATATTAATGAAACAAAGAAAATGTAAGGAAGCTTGCACCATTTTGAGACTAAACTTAAAATGAATTCTGGTTTGTTGCCAGTGCTAGCAGGAGTACTGGAAGGATCCCAGATAGAGATGATCTGTTGCTCTCCAGATCCTGGAAGGGAGCCATAGATAGGTAGTGTTCCTGTTGTTCTCTGCTAGCCTTGCCCTTAATTGCTTTCCTGCCTCTGTGGAAAATACTGAAAGAGAGAGAGAGAAATACCTGCCTGTTCTGTTGCCCCTTCCTCCTTCTCAGTGTTCTGTGCAAGGATGCTGACTTGGAACACCCTCCCAGTCACCTTCCTCCCTCTCTCCTGAAAAGGAAATGGTGGAGGCTGAGAAACATCTTCTTTTATTGTGACCAGACCAGGGGTCCAGAAGGTGATTCATCCTCCCACTTCTTTGCTTTTCTCTCAAACTCTTGCAGTATCAATGAATGACATTGAAGTTAAGTTTTAATATTTAGAATTTCATAAATTAAACTGGTTATAAAATAAAAATGGATATAAATTTAGAACCAAAACTAGGTGTTGAATGTTCCTTTAAAATACCCATCCTAATACATACTTGACTAGGATGCAGAAAATGAAGCCAACAGAAAAAAGGCAAACAACTTTAAAAAACTGCTTAGTTGTAATTTCAGTACTTTACCTGGCCAACTTGGTAAGCAAATATGCCATTTTTCCATTCAAGCTGAAGACGAAACAATGATTGCACCACAATATGAACTCTGTTAATAGGAATACTGTTCCATACTACTTTAGAGTCTGAAAACTATAAGTTAAATCTCCTTTTAAAACCCAGATGAACTGTTTGTAATTTTTGCAGGCCTGTCCTTCAAAGTCGTCTCTCTCCCCCTTCCCTTGTTTTCCAGAGATGTCAAGTCATGTTACTCAGTGCACTGTTAACCACTCTACTCTTCAACAACTGACATTTTCAGAAATTCATAGAGTTTTTCACTGGGTAGTTAAGGGCTTGAAAAATCCAGTTGCCAGTGATAAATTAGAAATTTTCTGGCCTAAGTGGGGTCCTAACATATCAGATTTGGCAAAATGTAACCTTTCACTTAATAAAAGTTAGATTTCTAGGCCTTCAGTTTGCATATGCAATGGATGCAGTGCAATCTTTCAAAGTTTGAAGACAGGCAAGACCAGTGCTACCGCTGCTGTTTATAGCTTTTCCAAACAGTGGAATTAAAGTAATAAGAACTGTGGTCAGTTTCACTAGTTTCATTGCTGGTGGTCAGTGTTCTAAATAACAGCAGTTAAACTAACAAGACCTTCCATTTTCACTCTGCTGCATTTTGCGAAAGCCATAAACCAGAGCCACCAAATTCATTTTGTACAGGGGGCTGAATTCCATGTTTAATTATGGTTAGTGCGTCAGCGTATAAGCTCAGGACTACATGCAATCCTAAACCCACAGCCAAACTCCTACAGATGGCAGTGGGAGAGTTTCACAAAGAACCACAGTAGAATATGGCCCTGTGTTGTAAAGAAACTTTTTTATTTTTATAGTTTTTGTCATATTCTGTAAGAAGGATTTTATGCTCTTCTTTAGGATCACCACTGATCTTGTTTTTTCTGCCTTCACCATCCTTTCCTTCCCTGTTTCCTATCTTCACTCATTTTTCTTCTGTATCTCTTTCAAAATCCCACTGTCTTCCTATCAGCTCAGCTGATCAGTAGTGTGATAGTTAATGCTGACAAGTTCCATGATTATTATTCATTGGCGCTAACTCTTCAATGTAATAAATGGCAGCAAGGAGTTCACATCTCAGTCATTATTTTGGGCTGTCTGCAGACTCTCAAAGGCAACACTGTATTAGTTATATTCAGGTTACATCTGGAAAGCCTACTTTCCCCCACCCCCATCTCAAAACTTCTTTCTTAAACGACAGGTAGGGTTTTTTTTTTCATAAGCTCATGACTTGCAAGCCAAGTGCTGGACATCTTGCTATAAAAAGAGGTAGTATTTACAAAGGAGCACCACCAAAGGCAGTGGACACCACACCACCATCTCACCTTGAAAGAAAGCTCCTTCCTACAAGAAAAAAAGGTACTCTAAGAGAGTTGTTCAGCATCTAGTAGTCAAAGACCTATAGAAGAGGTGAAGCCTATAAGCATGCTTTGGGGGCACCCTCATAGGAATCCCAGCACCTTCCTCTTTTTCAATAGCAAGAATTGACTGGGCTTCTCTCCAGGCCTTTGCCATTGGACATGCTAGGTGACAGAATCCCTTCATCTTCTGTGTCAGTCTCTGTCTAGTAGGGATCTGACATGTTTTTGAGACCTGTTTTAATATAGGACTTTATTAGAACTTATCATTGCGTTTATGGCCAAGCAAGGCAGAAACTGTTATTCCTAATAAATTATCCAAACCATATTTCATTTTACCACCATTTTATAACCTTGAGTGTTTATCCATAGAATAGTACTACTGATTTCAAGGAAACTTCACTCTGACGTAAGAGTACATAAGAGCACTACTGTTTTACAGAGAGAAGTGCTAGGATTAAGTGAAGAGGAAAAATTAGTGTTTTGAAAAAGATTCTCGAGAGAAACCTTTCTTTCTACTATTACTTGTGGATAATTAGTCTTTAGAAAGCTCTGGACCATGTGACGTTTGACCTTCATTAATAAATGATCACAGTCATAGGTGTGGTGACCACATGTACCAATGTATCTCAGCAGCTACTCACTTATTCCCCTCACTTATTCTTGTTTCAGAGAAGCCCTTTCATCTGGTCTCTGCACCGCTAAAGACGACATGAGGCACTAATGGTGAAAACACCTTTTAGTTTCAGTAATGCACTGTTTTTTCAATTATAAAAAAGCCCCCCACATGCTGTTACTAGCATTTTTCTTGTCCAATGAATGTATTCAGGAGACAAGGCATTGCTTGCATTCCTTCATTGCTTCAGCACTTGGGGTCTCAGTAAACTTAACTAGGCAGTAAGAAGAATATGACAAATTCTTATTGAGTCACCCTCAATATCTCTTTATTAATAGAGAGGAGGTTGATTGCTGCCGAACCATTATGATATCCTGGTAGTCTTTTGACTCAGCTACTGCCATCTAGAACTAGTCCTGTTTCCCTGGCTCAAGTGTCTTAGCTAGAGTAAAAACAGGACTGGCCCAGAGATGGGTACTAAAAATGGTTAAAATAATGAAGATTTCCACATGTGTGAAAATATTGGTACTTTTTAGTTTAGGGGGGAACCAAATAAGAGGGAACTTGATAGAAGTATACAGAATGAGTGAAATAGAGAGAGTACACTGTCCATCCTTCCTTACTCTTTCTCATTGAACTAAGAAAAAGAGGACATTCAATGAAGTTGAAAGGCAACAGACTTAAAACTGCAAAGTAAATACTGTTTTACATGATGTATATATAACCTGTGAAACTCGTTGCTACAAGATATTGAGATCAATAGACATAGTAGGGTTCAAAATAAGGATTAGGCTTTTATGTAGATAACCTGAAAATTACATAAATCAGGATAAAAAAATAGGAATATACTGCCCTCCTATTTTAGGGGGTAAATCACCTCTTATGGGGTGAGGAAGAAACCTTTCCTGGGGGCATGTTACTCCACAGTTATACAGGATAACTTGCATTTCTGCTGAGGCATCTAGTGCTGGCTACTATCAGACAGCATTGCTATTCTGATCTATTATAGTGATTCCTGCATCAGAACTTTTTGTTTAAAACCTGATAATTCAAAATACTCCAAAATCCATGTGCATATTCAGATTCTTCTCAAAACTGTCATTCCACATAAGGTCCTGGGTAGAGATATAGGAGTAATGTGGGATCATTTGGTCAAAAACTTCTTCATATACAGCCCCAATCTTCTACAATAAATAGATGATTTTTATATTCAAAGTGCTCTAAAACCCTTTTGCATATGGCGAGTGTCTTGAAAAATGGTATGCAACCAAGAATGGTGGTTTGACCTTGTGATGTAAATTAAGAATAACTTGGTCAAGGGACTCCTGAGGTGCTGCATCTTTCCCTCTCCCTTAGCCCCACAGGTATTGTGTTTAATTTACAAAGTGCTCTACAATTTATATGCATAGAGAATTGTCTTGAAAAAGCGGTATACTGAGGAGGGGCTGGGGTAGAGATTGTGGTGCAGATTTTGGTGTCATTTGTTCGAGAGGTTTCTGAGAGAGAGGTTCTCAGATTGAGCTGTTTTTAACGTTTTCAGATTCTATAACTTTCTTACTGCAGAGCTAGAAACTAAGGTGGCTGATCCTCATAAAGTATACAGATGGACTATGTCAAGGTTAGATATTCAATGGTAACTAGAACCAGCTTACAAATATTTCAAAAGTTACTGTACTACAAAGACTTTGGTACATCAGCGTGCATCTCTGCAAGCAAACTGTGAGTCACTGCTTCCTTAGGAATATTTTGGAGTGATGCACACTGAGCAATGTATTCCCATGGTGGCTCAGGGGAACAGGCACTGACTTTTGAACTGAATCCTCTCTTTGGGAAATATGCATACCGTGCACGTTAGTGCTATCAAATTGCCTTTTGCTTGGTGTCAGGCTACAGAGGGGCTCCTTTTGGAAGTGTGAGTGGTATGAGCAATATTGAAGAACTTCAGCACATCACAAGTATATCCCCACTACGATCTATCTGTCTGCCCAAGTGGCACTCCAGGACAGTTTTCACAGTACTATCTGGGATGTGAAACTTGGTATGGTTGTGTGGGATGAGTTGTCATCGAAGGGACTAACTGCTTTAGAGACGCTGGTGCCAGAGAGGCTGGTGCAAGAGTTCCAGACAGGACAAATCAGTTCTATGCCAGGAGAAGTTCATTGAATTCCTGCTAGCTTGCACTAAGCATGATGGGCCATGTCTGTGCTGGGAACAGGTATGATTAAATACCATAGACAAATACTGAGGCCTGGTCTACATTGCAGTTAGGTTGACATAAGTCTACTTGTGTCCAGTTTGCTATGCCCGTGTCTACAGTTAAATTTGTCTCCTGCCCACATAAGTGGCCCATTATAATAATGCAGTAATGGTACCTTGTCAAGCGGTACAGAGCCGTGGTGGAACTTCTGAAGTTGGAATGTAAGTGTAAATGGTGCATTAGCTATATTGACCGTAACAATCTTCCATCATCTGTCCCCCAGTCACTGTTACTGCTCTGGTCACAATTTTGAATTCCATTGCTCAGGGGCCACAGAGTCCAAAAGCCTCTTTAAAAAAAACACACAGTGATTTTAAATGCTTTTCCTGATTGCCTACTTTGCTGAGCATATCTAGCAGTTCACCTTTTGTTGTGTGGGTCCAGCTGCCCAACTGACCAGGCCAGCTCCACATACACAGAAAGCTACTAGATGCGCTCCTGCCTGGAATAGGCAAGAAATGTTGGATCTGCTTGGCTTGTGGGAAAGCGAGGCTCTGCAAGCATATCTACGGACCAGCCACAGAAACATCCATGTATGAGCAGATTGCACAGGGGATGATGGCAAAGGTGCAGAACAGGGATCAGCACAGTGCCTCATGAAAGCAAAGGAAGTCTGCTAGCAGTATCACATAGCGAGGGAAGGGAACAAGAAATGTGATGCTGCCCAGCAGATCTTCTTCGTTTACAATGAACTGCATGCTGTACCTGGCAGTGACCCCCACCAACATTTCACAAGTGACTGTGGATATCTCAGCGGAACCCAAGATGGAGACCTGTGCCATGAACAACGGGGGAACATCATGGAAGGGGACTTGAACCATGCTACGAGCTAGGAAATATTTGACATTCTTCAGGAGTCTAGCCAGATAAGCCTACTGATGAAAACGAAGGAAACTCAGGTAAGGGTATGCATGCATTAATCCTTGCAATGTTTGTTTGCTTATTTTCCTTTCCCTCAAACCTCATCTGTTCCTTCACCTTTCTTCCCCATGCCTTTATTTGCTATTTAAAAATGGCAACATGCAAATGGCAGGGCAAAACAAGAGGTATTGACTATTCCTTGTTTTACCGGCATAATGTTAGAAAATAAAAAGGGTTGTATGGCAGTATGGTTAAACAGTCCACTTCAGATTTGTTTCCTGTACTTGAGTAGAGGTAGAACAAACAGGGTCAAATCAGCATCTGCTTTTCAATATTTTGGCTTGTTGGGCTAGGCAGGGATATGTGCAGAGTACTGTTTACCAGAGTAAGAATGTCTTTTATCCTTCTGAGAGAGCTCGATGAAACTTTTCAGGAGAGGATTCCAGACTGTCCATGAGATTTCGAGGGATGGCAGCCCTGTTTCTTCCATCACAGTAAGACTCTTTCCTGTGCCTCTCTGATAAGTTAGGCAGGCACCATTGGAGTAAACAAGTTATCACCATTTGAGTTTGGGCAGCTTCAGGATGCAAGTAGCAGGTGGGCTCTCTGTGCAGCCATTATCATTCTCAGGAATGAGATTTGCCAAAATCATTGCCTGTGAAAATAGTGCCAATATGTTCACTGACTTTTCCTTATACCATACCCAAGAAGAGTGCCTAACTTCATTGCATGCAATAGAACACTCCTCCCAGTGATACTATACTTACCATGGTTCGAGCGAGAGAGCAATGCAGTAGCCGGGCACTTGAAAGCCAAAGTGTCAATAAGCATTTATTAAAGGTATTTATTGGACTAATGTAAAGGAAGTTTTGAGACTTACCTTTCCCTTTCTGATGCGACTAAATCTAACGGTGTGTCTATCTGTTTTTATCAGCAACTTTTTGTGTGCTGGCTTAGAGGGGTCACCCCTCCACATCCATTGAATGTCTAACCCTTATCATGAGGAGAGAAGAAAACTATGGAGGATATTGGTCCACAAGGTCCTCCAACCCACAGTTCCCTGGGACAATGATCAGAGGTGTTGAGATGCCCTTCACAATGCAAACGAGGAGAACTGCAACACTGGCTTTCTCCATTCTGTCTGACAGGCAAAAGCACTAAGTGGTACATCAGGAAATGAGCCAGAATATAATGGGATTTCTCAGGCAGCAAACACAAATGTTGCAGAGTATGACTTATCTGCTATCCCAAAGATCTTGCACTCAGCAGCTTTGCAGTCCTTGAAGAACTCCATGACTGCTGCTCCCTATAGCCCTCAACGTTCCATGTGGCATAGTGCTGTACATCCTTACTTCTACCACTCCACGCTGGGGGACAACATGGAGAACTATTAGTGTAACGTGTTGCAACTTGTTGAAACCACAGGTGAGTGTGTATGTAGCCACAATGTACTGCACTGAACCATTTATATCCATGGACATAAATGTTTACTGTTTACTTTTATCAACAATCCCAACTGAAAATGGAAGTATTTCTTAACATTCTCTGTGTGTATTTGTACTTTAGTTTTGTTTACTGCTGTTTTGCACACAATAAAGTTCTATTTTTGTAAAGCAAGAATATTTTTATTAGTTTGTTGGTTAAAGATAACCCAGGTTCGAAATGTGAATGGAGTTGAGGACTATAGATGGCGAGTGACAGAGAGCAATGAGAGTGGAATAAGTAAACCAGCTACTTTTATTTAGGGAAAAATTACAATACTAGGGAAAAGGGGGGGATATGGTAGAAATAATCTTGCCTGTCACAAAAACTCAGGCTTACAAAAAACAGCAAAGTCAAGGGAGATGATAATCCCTTACAAACGAGGTTTCCAACAAATCATCAATGTCAACACTATTATCACAGTCAACACAAAAATCAATTGTCCCTGAGGCTGTTCTAGATTCCAATAATTATCAATCTTTTCCCAAAGATTCCCTTCTGGGAGCCCTTGAGTATTATTCTCCATACAGGTAAGTATATTACAATTTGTTCACAGATTAACTATTTACAATAAATGATAACAACATTCGATTAATACTCTCAAACCACAATCGAAAACATCTTAACTGGTACACGCAGCAAACTCCAATATGGACTCGGGAGCTGGGGAGGCTTCGAGTTGATCAGACTCGGTTACGTATGGTTGATAGATTCGGGTCCTCTCCGCCTCACAAGCAGCAGAGCTGCCTATTAATAGAAGCGGATACTCTCCAATTGGTCAGTTCGAACAAAAAGAGCAGGAAGCCAAAAACTGACCAAATCTGCCCAGAGACAGGCCTCAAAAAGGTGGGAAGCCCCAAAATTGAGTGCCGAGTGCAAACAATAGGGCTGAGTGCAAAATACCAGCGTGCTGGGTGCAAACTGGAGAGCGGGGTGCAAAAGCATTAGAGTGCCGTGTGCAAACCCCAAAACCTGTCTGGAGACAAGGCCAAAAGGCGGGAAAACACAAGAAAATCCAAACAGTCTCTTTTCCCATGCATGGAGTGGCTAGATGCTATTCTGTGCTATAGGGCTACTAAGGCCCAAAAAGTGAGGCCAGAGCAATCAGGAAAACAATGTCATTTGAACATAGTTCACATCAAGCGTTGCAGAATATGTAGTGGAAGACAGTGTGCTAACCCAATTAATAAATGCACACCAAGCATTACAGAATTCATAATGGCATGCAAAGACCCTTCCAATAGATAATGTGAAAAACAGAAAGCAGGCACTATTTCATGAATTCTACTGTGGCTGACTGGTAAAATGCTCCTTAAAGCCTCCCTCAGCCACAGAATTCCATGGTTGGCTCTTCTAGTAGCCTTGTGTCTCGCTATTCAAATTCAGCAGACAGTCAGCCTAGTTCCTCCATCCTGGCAACGGTTTTTCCACTCACAGATGTTATGTGGTACACAACATGCAGCTATAACCATTGGGATGTTTTTCTCACTCAGATCAAATCATGTGATTAAACAACACCGGTGTCTCTTCAATTTATTGAAGACATACTGAACAGTCATTCTGCACCTGTTGAGCTAGTAGTAAAACTAGGACTGTCAAATGATTAAAAAAAAATAAAAGGGTAATTAATTGTGAGATTTGAAAAAGTAGTCCAGATTAATTACACTGTTAAACAATAATAGAATACCAATTTAAATGCATTATAAATAGTATTTTTCAATTCACCTCATAAAGTCCAGTCAGGCCTACTTCTTGTTCAGCCAATCACTAAGACAAACAAGTTGTTTACATTTCCAGGAGAAAATGCTGCCAGCTTATTTACACTGTCACCTGAAAGAGAGAACAGGTGTTCACATGGCACTGTTGTAGCTGGCATTGCAAGGTATTTATATTACAGATATGCTAAGTGTTCGTATGCCCCTTCATGATTTGACTTGTAGGCTGTAAAGTTTTATGCTATTTTGTTTTTGAGTGCAGTTATATAAAAAACCCAATAATTCTACCTTTGTAATTTGCACTTTCACGATAAAAAGATTGCACTATTTACTATTTTTAGTTCACATCATACATTTTTTTACAGTGCAAATCTTTGTAATAAAAATAATATAAAATGAGCACTGTACGCTTTGTATTGTGTTGTCATTGGAATCAATATATTTGAAAATGTAGAAAACCACCCAAAATATTTATAATACATTTAAATTGGAATTTTATTGTTTAACAGTGATGAAAACTCAAATTAATTGCGTCTGTTTATTAATTTAGTTCATTTGTTTTGCATTAATTGCGTGCATTAACTGCAATTAATTGACAGTCCTAAATAAAACTTTGTTGCTTTGAGGTGGCAAGTGTATGGAGTAAGGGATAGGCTGCATCCCCCAGAATCACTTTTGGCATTTCAACATCACCAGTGGTAATTCCCCAGTTGGGAAAGAATGGTCCTGCTTACAGTTTTTTGAAAGTCCTATGTTCTTAAAGATATGTGTCATGTGCTTTCCCTGACCAGCCCACATTGATATCAGTGCAGGTCCCCACATAATCCATTAGTGCTTGCATTACCAAAGAAATGCAGCCTTTTCTGTTAATGTATTCTGTGGCAAGGTGAGCCGGTGCCATAAGAGGAGTATGCATACCATCTGTCTCCCCACCCTAGTTTGATAACCACATTGCTGCAAATCTGTCCACTATTTCCTTTACATTACTGAGTTAATGGCCTTACATACACACTATTTCAATTCCCAAATAACTGCCTACTGACCAATAGGAATACGGTGTGCCAAGTTTCTAGAGCTTCATCGCCACTCACTTCTCCACTGTCGCTGTGTCTTCCATTTTGATACACCTGTGCTGACGGACTGGGGTAAGCTCGGTACACAGCCCCAGGAATATGGCCTTTTGCATCCACAAGTTCTGCAACCACTGCTTGTCATCCCAAACCTGCATTACAATGCGATCCTATTAGTCCACTGCTCATTTGTCAGGCCCCGTCATGTTTCTCCACTGTATGGTGCTTTTTCATGAATGCCAGCTACAACCTGGGATTGTGTTTTCGCTGTTTATCAGCATTCAGTTGTGCTCAAACATCTTTGCATTGTAGTCCTTATTGTAGCAGGATGTTCTCAAGCTATGCAAATACTGGAGAATTGTATGTCCTGTATTAGCAATGCAGAGGAGAGCTGTGCTGAGCTCTACAGGTTCCATGCTTCTAGAGATGGCAGACACTGAAAAGTGCTGTGTGGGACTATGGAAGTTTTAAAGAAGATGCAAAAACTGTAGTATGTGGAAAGTGGCATGGTGGAAACTTGACCTCTAGGTCCCAGGAATCCCAGAATGACTTGATACTATCCCACAAAGCACTGCAAAAGTTTTCCAAAAGGCATTGCACTGGACTATAGCTCAGGGCATACTGGGCTACCTGTCTGAGGTGTGCTGCACCTTTCATTGATGTAAGCACTCCTGCTGAGACTGTGCAACACCAGTGTGAGAAGCCACGGGTATGTACCTACATTGTATGATACACAAACTTCATCAGGTGTACGCTGACATTAACTTGCATCAATTAAACTTTGTAGTGTAGATGTGGCCTGAGATTGCAGTAGGGAACTGAGAACGGGTATTCTCAGTGCATGCCACAGGCACATGAAGATGAATGGAAACACCCATTACAATTATTAAAGCAGTTCATGCCTCTGAGCTATTGTTTCAGGCTGTGTTCATAAGAATGGCCAGACTACGTCATACCAATGGTCCATCTAGTCCAGTATCCTGTCTTCCATGAGTAGCCAGTGCCAGGTGGTTCAGAAGGAATGAACAGAATAGGGCAATTATCAAGTGATCCATCCCCTGTCATCCAGTCCCAGGTTCTGGCAGTCAGAGGTTTAGGAACACGTGGAGCATGGGGTTTTGCCCCTGGTCATCTTGGCTAATAGCCACTGATGGATCTTACCTAATTCTTTTTTGAACCCAGTTTTTCTATTGGCCTTCACGACATCTAGCAATGAGTTCTGCAGGTTAACTGTGTGTTGTGTGAAGAAGTACTTATGTTTGCTTTAAATCTGCCACTTATTAATTTCATTCGCTGACTCTTGGTTCTTGCGTGATGTGAAGGGGTAAATAACACTTTTTTTCCTCCACACCATTCATGATTTTATAGACCACTATACTGCCTTCCTCCCTTAGTCATCTCTTTTCTAAATTGAACAATCCCAATCTTTCAAATTTCTTCTAATATGGAAGCTGTTCCATATCCCTAATCATTTTCAGTGCCCTTTCCTTTTTCCAGTGCTAGTATATCTTTTGAGATGGGGTGACCAAAACTGCACACAGTATTCCAGGTGAGAGAAAACCATGGGTTTGTATAGAGGCATTATGGTATTTTCTGTCATATTATCTATCCCGTTCCTAACACAGTGTTACCTTTTTTGACTGCTGCTGCACACTGAGCAGAGTTTTTCAGAAAGTTATCCATAACTCCAAGATCTCTGGGTAGTAACAGCTAATTTAGACCCCATCATTTTGTTTGTATAGTTAGGATTATGTTTTCCAATATGCATTACTTGGCAATTATCAGCATTGAATTTCATCTGCCGTTTTGTTGCTCAGTCACTCAATTCAGAGAGGGATCTTTGAACTTAACTAAAAGTTACAATGTTAAGGTCTGCTGAACAGCCGACCGGCTGGGCTGCTGCCAAACAGTTGAGAACAGCAGGGCTGGAGCAGCTGCCAGCCCCACAGCTCTGTTTTCCCTCCCTCCCCCAGAGTATTTTCAGTAACAATCAGGGGCTACGTTTATACTGATGGTGGCAAATTCGCTGCCATCAGATCAATGTCTCTGGATTGACTGAGCAGTCTGTGTAGACCTGCTCAGTCGACCCAGAAATCAAGGGAGGAAAACCACCTCCATAAGTGGCATAGCGCTGCATCGATGGGAATGCTGTTCCCATCGGCGCAGCGCAGTGTGGACAGCGCGCGGAACAGATGTGGCGAAGTCAATGAGAGATGTGCATGTTTTTTACATCACTTGCCTATCTCCCATTGGCTGTTGCCGAATCCAGAAGGTAAGTGTAGATCAGGCGAGGGACAGGTTGTGGCTTCTATAAATTTTTGTTTATTGCCTGTGACCTGTCCCTGACTTTTATTAAAAATATCTGTGACAGAATCTTAACCTTATTTATTACTGTTACATTTATCAATCTTTCCTGTGTTGCCACCTCTGCCTGGGACAGTTCCTCAGATTTATCGCCTAAAAAGAATAATTCAGGTGTGGGAATCTTCCTCACATCCTCTGCAGTGAAGACTGATGTAAAGAATTAATTTCGCTTCTTTGCAGTGGCCTTGTCGTCTTTGAATGCTCTGTTAGTACCTTGATCAGACAATGGCATGCCTGACTGTTTTGACAGATTCCTGCTTCTGATATAGCTAAAGTAACAGCAACATTTTTTTTTGTCTTTTGCTAGTTGCTTTTCAAATTCCTTTTTGGCATGCCTAATTATACTTTTATACTTGAGTTTATGCTTCTTTCTATTTTCCTCAGTACAATTTGACTTTCAAATTTTAAAGGATGCCTTTTTGCTTCTACCAGCCTCTTTTGCTTTGTTGTTTAGCCAGGAAGGCATATTTTGGTCCTCTTACTGCTTTTTAAAAAAAACTTGTTGTTTTGAGTATACATTTAGTTTGAACTTCTGTTACGATACTTTTAGAAAGTTTCCATGCAGCTTGCAGGCATTTCACTCTTGTGATTGTTCTTTTTAATTTTTGTTTAATTAGCTTTCTTATTTTTGTGTAATTCCTTTCCTTGAAGGTAAATGTTACTGTGGTGGGTTTCTATGGTGTTTTCACCCACAAGGATGTTAAAATTAATTACATTATGTTTGTTATTACCAAGTGGTTTAGCTATATTTACCTGTAGGACCAGATTCTGTTGCTGCAGTACTGGACTAATAGCACTATGCTGTTGGAGCTTTTGCTTTTATGGTATGTCAAGTTGATACTGTGGCCAATATTACTTGTGTATGTGAGCAGTGAAAACACTTATAAATCATTGGCTTATTTTGAGTATTTTCTAATTCGTTATAACCAGATGAAAACTGACATTGCTAGAATTCTTACAAATGATAGAATTTAATACATTTCTGTTACATAACATTATTTAATACCATTAATTGAAATAACCATTAACTTTTTATATATTCTGATAGTGTTGGTCCCTATGTGCTTTATTGCTCTTGATCATTTCTGACAATCTCTGCCTTCACCACAAGTTTGGAATACAGGAATGTAACCTATATGTTTTATCCAAGCGTATCTGTGAAGTCATTAACCTTTCCTTTTTATATGGTTACTCTCTTATAAATTAAGGCTACCTAGTTGCACGGCTTGAAATACAAGTGGTGGTTGCAGTGAATACTTTTTGATTCATTGTGTGCTGTTTAATGTATAATCAGGAGAAATGATGTTATAGCACAAATGCAGGCCATGCAACTTCAATTTTTAATTTTGTCTTTAATTTTAAAAATGATTGGCTATCAGTCCACTTGTATTTGTCTGATACTACATTTGCAGAAAGTAGGGAGGTGTAAATAACTGAATGAATTAGGTGTAAAAATTAAAGATTTACATATAAATAGTAAAAATTAAAAGAAACAGGAAAAGATTACAGTTAAGTAAGAATAGAATATGAGCTACGAATAAAAAAAAGGCAATTAGGCAAGGTTTGAATAAATGGAGAAGAAAAGAAGTATGGTTGGAGTACCTTATGTCATTACTTTGTCGTGTCCATTTACATTGTAAGTTTCTGGGGCCAGAAATTTGGGCCATTCATAAAGCAGCAACCCCCCCCCCAAAAAAAACAAAAAACAAAAACAAAAACTTACATTAAAAGAATCCTAACTTTTCAATGTAAAACATTCAAATCAGGAAACAAAAGTTAAAGTTGCCTGTGCAACCTGGACCTTGCCCTCCTGTGTGCATGCATTTTGATAGTCACATGTCCACCTATTTTTTCCCCATTAGATCCTTGTTTCATTCAATGTACATATTGGATGGACTAAAAACCAGATTATATAATGAATGTCTGGTCCAGAGCACTCCTGTGGTTTCCTGGGTGCGTTGTGCCCTAACTGTTCATCCTACTAAGCTGTCAAGTGTTCCAGCTTCCCCATTTAACTTATAAGCGCAATTATGTGGTTAATGCAAACATTGTCATTTAATATTTGAAAACTTGGAGCAGCATAGAATAATTTGAGTGCAATATCAAAATATTACTCTGGTGATAATAGCCATATTTAATTCAACAGAAACCTCCTTTTGATCTTAGTTGAACCTGACACAGTTTGCATGTTGCCATATAAAAATGGCACAGAAATTAGGTCCAACTTACTGAAAAGCACACAAGACCTTCAGTAATGATAATATATGCAAGTTACAGTTGGAGAAGAAAAAAATAATGCAATTTCAGCATGCTTTCTATATTAATATATGCCATAGCAGAAGTACTATAGAATATTAACTAATACTGATATACAAATAAAAACATTTTTTTGTTAGCATTCTGCAGTTAGAAGATATGCATGGAATAAACCTGAAAGAGTGTTGTCCCTAACTTCAAAAACAGTTATATAGTTATTACAGATATGCTATAGCGCTACTGTAGTTTTTACAACTTAAATTTTCAAAAGTGACTTGATTTGGGGCACCTCAATTTCTGGCTGTCCAATTTGAGACTCCCTAAACAATTCTGACTTTTTCAGAAAGTGCTGAACACCCTACCCTCTACAAAATCAGGCCTTCTTCCACGACAGTTTGCTCATATAATTGAGGCATCCACAATCACTTTTGATAACGTAGCCCTAAATGTTGAAACAAGTGCCTAGCAGTCTTCCAATAATACAAAGACTGAAGTAAATTGAGACTATCCTGCTGAAAGGGTCATCTCTCAATAATAGATAATTTTAGATATTAAATTTCACATAATTGAGAGTTATCTTGGAATTTGAAAAACGTGATTCAAGCTTTGTACAATTTCTATTAAATATCTGGGCCTGGTCTTGCGAACATGCATGTGCTTAACATTACTACTCTTGAGTAGTCCCATTGACTAGCATGAGCTATGACCAGGCAACCTTGTTTTGCCATTTAATTTCTATTCTGTTTTTGGAAAAAGTGGCTGTTACTTTTTATTCTAAGAAATTAATATATTTCATTATTACTATAACAGTAAATAGAGGTGACATTTAAAATAATTGATTAAAATAAAATATTTTTAATTAGCTAGTTTGGATAACTTGCTCCTAAATAAAAGAATTGGCAGAGGAATTCTTAATATTGCTGGTAAAGTCAGGAGATGACACAAAGATCAGTGGAGTGGTACGTCCCTGTTTAGAAGTCACTGTTTTCTTAAACAGTTTTCACTGTGCATGTTTAAATAAGAACTTAAGCAAAGGAGACTTAGAAAAAAACAGATAAGCAAATGCCTTAGAACAGGTGTATAATGAGGTAAAATTAGGAGTAATGGGGAAAAAATTGCGCTGACTATTGAAAAGAATTTTGTGACAGTGAAATCTATCTGGGGTCCCATTTCCACAGTGATGTGGTGCAAATTCCATCACTTGAGGCATAGTAAAACAGAAGAAAAAAGGTACTTGTCTTTAGCCCAGACATAGACTGGATTATCTAAAAGATATTTGACTTTCATTAATTTGCAGTAGGAAAAAATATCATTGAAATGTTTAATCCAAGAGATTTGGGTTAATCTGTAGGACTGTATTAAAATTCCTGATTATATTCTGTGGTTCCAGACATTAGAGATGGCATCCCTGAGGTTGTCATAATCCTGTCTAATAGAGAGATTGTCTAATTACATTAACAGGAAGTTAGTTACACAAACTGGAGTGGATTCAGTCACGAAACTTAATCTGAAGGAACACATGTAAATATACTAATAGAAATTTAGCTAACAGCTTCACTCTCTAGAGCAGAAACACTGGCATAAATTATCAGGAATCTTAAAACTATCCAATTCAAGAATGTTTTCTTAGCTTCCAGTACAAATAATTTCAAGGCCAATGAATTCTCCAGTCTCCAGATAAAACCTGTATAAGAAGGGCAAGGTTCAGAATACTGTTATTGTTTTTAACATTAAAATATTATGAAGTAGGAATGGCAAAATCTTTGGTCAATACAAACATGATGTATGGGATTAAAAAAATAAAATGTGATGAATACATGCCAGGTATCCTTACTTCAGTTAAAGATGTTCAGCTCCTTTTTTTTTGTATGTTCTTCCGAGTGAGTATTTTGGCATTGGATAGGGCCACTGTGAGAACAAGTGAGTGAGTGTTCCTTCATTGTGACTTGCATGTCTTCTGCTGTTGCAATCTAGGTTGTTCCCAAGGAGATATGGTCAACTGACTAAGTGTGTAGTAAATATGCAATATTGGTACAAAGTTCAACAGAACTGAAATATATAAAATGAAAACAGTTACCAATGAAAGTCAATATAATTGCATAAGTATTTTCATTTCTTCAAAAGCAAAAATTTGATATATTGGAGATGCACTATATTTCTGAAACACTTGTAAATAAATACAATTACGCAGATGTTTTTAAACCTTTATTTTTAAAATTTCCAATATAAAAATAAACTGGTACAGCTCTGTGATTAGATACGATGATAGACTATAATTCATTGCTAGTATTTATAGTTGTTTTCCATATGATCTCAAGGCCACAAACGGCTAAAATTAAATGGAAACAATGAGTTCTAATCTTTTCTCCTTCCATGAAGACTTGATTAAATATTTTTAAGGAAGTGAAAGAATGACATGATTTTTCTTTTATTTTGGGGTTGTTTTTTTGTTTGTTTCAAAATCATCTTAATCCCATTGGGTCTGTAGTGGGCTATTTGTTTGATAGGAACTATGGCAAACAAATTCCTATTTTAGTTGACTGCCATTCACTCCTTAAAAAAAAAAAAAGACTTAGAAAATCTGATTGTCCACTGCTTTGTACTTTGTGTAGTGCTTTATTCATGTGGAAAGTGAATGTAAAATTCCAGGCTTCTGAATTGCTAGCATTTTTATACCCACTTTACATAGGTGTAAATGATTATGGACAATCAGGCCTTTAAAAAGGAGTTCTGCTGTGAATGTCAGCATGGGGTTGCACACAGGTTTAATTGAAAAGATAATTTGGCTTGCAGTCTTTGATGCTGATGGTTTATGAAGGGGAAAAAAACCTGGTTTTTAGCCTACAAGGCAAAAGATTGTAAATTGAGCAGATTTGATATGGAACCAGTGAATTAAGCAAACATTGTCATTTTTACAGACTAATTTTTAAAACAGAATCCCATTTTACTTGAAGCCCTTAGACTTATGAATTTAAAAGTCTCATTCAAATATTTAAAACATTGTAAGTGCAGTCTGTCTAATTTAAATATTTAAAAAAACTTTTAGCTCAGAGTAACCTTTCTCACAAATACCCCAAGTGAAATGGCTGCTGTTAGGTTTCTTTGCCAGAGGAATATTTGGGAAAAATGTGACTGTTAAGGAAATGGGACGTTTTAGGAGGGATCATGGTTTTGAATAGGTAGGAATGGCGAATATAGGTACAGAGAATGGCTCTGGAAAATTGAATATACTGATTGGCTTTTCATGAGATTGCTGAGTAGAAGAGATTTTGCTGGCTACTGTATCTCATCTAATGGCTTTGTTTATTATTTTGGGGAAAGGAGTTGTTAGAAAAATTTGTATAGAACATGGGAACTCTTCCTACTTAAAAGGCTGCTGAACAGGAATAGCTTGGGCCTGGTCTACCCTGGAAAATTAAAACAACCAGCTAAGTCACTCAGGTGTATGGAAAAATCCACACCGCTGAACGACCTAGGTAAGTTGACCCAAATTCCTGTGTATACAATGCTAGGATTGATCTAGCAACTGCCTCTCAAGGAACCCTCAGAATCATGTCTCTTGGGTGTGTGTCAAAGAGCCCTGGTGAATTTCATGGGAAATTGGTGGTAGCCATTCTGGGCATCCTGACATTCAAATTAATGTGGTATATCCTGAAACCTGTGTCAGTAAAGAGCGATTTGGATTACTTAAATTCAGTTCTGGAATGATTTTTGAGGCTTCTATGGGCCTTAAAAGAAAGAGATGAAAGTCATATTCCTGAGGACCCAGACTGGAGAGACTGGCCAGACTCTTCAGGCCTGCGGGTGCCAAGGACAGGAACAAAATTTGGGTTGCTGTTGGACTATGTTACAAACCAGTTCACTTATGGAAGGAATCATCTTAGCGCAATCTGAAGACTTGCTGGTTTAGCTCCCATTTTTCTCACATTCAGCTTGTAGTGTTTGAGTGAGTTGGCCTGACTGTTGGTCTTTCTGTTGATGCATGTGACTCTGAGGGACAGATGTGTAAAAGACTATTTCTATTCTTCATTCAGGCTTTTGTGTTCCCTCCCACCTTGATATGAGATAAACCACAAGTTGTTCTTTGAGTGGTGTCCCTCTGGGTGCTCCACTGTAGGTGCAGTAGTGTCCCTGCGTCTGTAATCGGAGATCTTCAGTAGCAGGGCCGTTGGGCTGCACATATGCTCCTCTCTGTTTTGCACTGTGAGCGGCAGCTAAATAGCACGGTGTGGTCCAACTGCCTTCAGTTCCTTCTCAACCACCTTTAGTCTCAGACAGAATCCATAGCAGGGCCCTTCATATGCATGTAATGCCTTTAGTAATATTGGTGCTTCCATTGCAAGTTCTTAATTAGTACCTTTTTCCTTTATTTTTTCCCTTTATTTTGTCTTAAAATTCCCCCCCCCTTTGCTTTTCCTTTCTGTTACTCTTTTTAGGTTAGTATAGGTTTCCTTTTCTACACCCTTTCCTGCTGGGAAGTTCTCCCTGCTGAGGGTTATGCTTGCATCCTCCATGTTTTGAGAGGTGCCTCTCCTGTTGAGGCTATCCACATGAGCGATGGGCACTTACGGTGCATATGCTGTTTGGGTGAGAGGCATGTATCACAGAAGTGCACTTACTGCCTAAAATTGAAGGCATGGTCCAGAATGGACTGAGAATTGAGACTAAAACTTTTACTAACGTAGAACTCAGTGTGACCAGCCTCAGACCCTGGCTCCAATACCTCTCCTCTGTGGTGGTTACCATTGGCACTGACCCCACTTGCTGTATACATCATGAAGAGAAAATCTACACACTCTCGTCAGGATGGCAAGTAATGGGCACCAAGCTCACCAACTAAGGAGCTGCCTCAAAGAAAGGCATCCCCCACAAGGTTGGTAGCCTCAACATCTTTTGAGGTGAGACCTAGCTCCTTTGACCATTCTGATACCTCTGGTACTGGCACTTTGTCCAAGGACCCTATAAAGGCAGGCTCGCATAAGGGGTCACAGTCACTCGGCACAGATAAGATTAAATTAGAGATCTCAAAATCTACTGACCACCTCAGTGAAACACACAATTTTTGAGTCCATCAGAACCAGAGGCAACTGGTAACTGCAGATAGTGGGGTGGGGTGTAATTGAAAGGTTCTGGTGGTATGCAGCTTGGTTCAGGGCAGGTACTCAGGAGACAAAGGAATTTTGATTTCTAGAGCTACTTTTGATGTCATGTTTTACGATACTTTGTAATAGCAGACAGAGACTGTTTTAGAAGAGAGCTATACATGAATCTGTGGATTGCGCTGGTATATTATATCAGTTTGAAGAACAGTGATATTTGCAAACCAATCCTTTTGATATGATCTTTTAGGGCTCTTATGGTAATATCAGCATCCAATGAATATGTCAGGAATCAATTCTGATTTAACCATAAACAATTATTTTCCCTCTCCATTTGAATCCACTCTCTCTTCTGGGTTTACAAGGAGTCTTTGGCTCCCTTAGGTATTACAAGTTCCAGAAATCTCATGCTAACCCCCCTGGTAGCTATGATATCTCTCCTGGCATCTGACTTTTCTAGTATCTATAGATAGTATAATGGGATGATGATATGGGGCATCGTTAGCAAACCTGTAAAAACAGATTTCATGGCAGGAGGATAGAGGTTTGAAAGAATTTTTGGAAAGTAAAGTGAGCACAGAAATTTGTTTTAATCTCCTATGCCCAGCCTAGTTAGCAGGGATGTTCAAGTCACATTTCTGAGCTTGCCTACAATTCCATTTTCTCTTTATTTTTAACTAGAGATGGACCAAAAACAGAATCCAAAACACTCAGAAACATGAGGAAGATCAGATCTAGGTCCAGATTTCAACCTCACATGTTAGCTTTATTTACATGATGACAGTTCAGAATTCCAAATCCCAACACTCTTGTGAAGTGGGTTGGGTTTTGATCTGAAGTTTAGGAACTTGACTTTGGATTGAAGCTTCACAACTGACCCACTTTTGCTGCTAACATTACAAAATTTAATAGTGAGACTTTCCAGTTCTTAACTATTACTTATTATAATATATTCTGATATTAAGGCCCCAATCCAGCAAACTCTTAAGCATATGCTCAATGACAAGCATGTAAATAGTCTTATGGAAATCAATAGAACTGCATATGTGCTTGGATTTAAGCACATTTAAGTACTCTGCTGGATTAGGGCCTTTAGAAAAAATGAAATAAAATATCATTGTAACAGTTTCAGGGGAATTGCACTTGTATTTCCTTTCCACTGCCTCTGGTCTCCACTGCTGGCCTTGCTGCCTCCTTGGTCTCCCTATTGCCCCTTCTCGCCTCAATCCACCCTGGACCCCACTGCCTCCCCCAGCATCTATATACCAGCTCTGAAGAGAAGACAGGATAGATATCAACCTACCCTGAGATCTTGTCCTTCACATTGTACCCGCAATGACATTATGATCTACAACCTAGGTGAGAGAGACCTCCTAAAGACAGACAGGCATCAACACAGGTGGCTACACCCCACCCATTTGCCTCCAAACAGCATTTTTGAAAATTTGGTCAAGGCCCTGAGATGCCTTTCTGTGGTCCAGATGCTGCAATCCCCCGAATTACTTCATCAGTTTGGTGGCTGTCACGCGGGCTGCATTAAGAGGGGGGGGCATTTGTGTGGTTTGACATTAATATGTCAAAATCATAATAATTCATGTAAGACATGCCATGTCAGGTACTGTTAGAAAGGTGATGATATGCTGAATAAGATGATAATATTTGTGCTCATGTGTAATATGTGTAAGGAAACTTATGGAGATCTTTGATATCCCTGTATTTCAAACTGTGCTGTGGAAGACACACCCCAGACAGAGAGGCAGCAGGACAATAGCTTGCTTAATAGCCCATTCAAGGCCTTATCAGAAGCCAGAGGCCCGGGAAGAAACTAAAGGCATACCTGAAGAGTTACCAGGATTGGCCCATGTGACTATGGACTTCATTTTGGTTCCAGTAAAGTTCCACAAGCCACATGGCCAGTAAGAGAGGGTATATAAGATCAAACCACAGAAACCATTTTGTCTTCGTCTTGGTCTTTGCCTTGTGTCCTTGTTCCTGTCCAGCTGCGGACACACCTCTGGATTAACACACTTTGCAACTGAACTGAAGGACTTAGACCCATCCAGGTACTGGATGTATACCAGAGGAACTATACAAGCCTGCAACTCCACAATTGTTCTAGAAACCTGATGTATATGGACTTTTAAATCATCTGTATGTATCTGATTGCTTTAAGCCTTTAACACTTCTCTTATTGTTTGTTTTTCTTTTACTAATAAACCTTTAGCTTTAGTTACTAAAGGATTGGCTGGCAGCGTGGTATTTTGGGTAAGATCCAAACTTATAGTGAACTGGTACTGTGGCTGGTCCTTTGGGATCAGAGGGAATCTTTTAGTAAAGAGCATAGAGTTAAAGCAACTGATCTCTTTACTGGACCTAGTGTCAGTTTGGGAGCCAGAGACTGAGATGCAGTAAAGGGGGCTGTGTGTATTTGCACAGTGGCTTCTTGATAACCAGTGTGGGGGAATCAGAAGCACTGTTTGTGGCTGGTTGGGAAGTCTGACTGCAGTGTCACCCACCAGTGTTGGGAGAATTTGCTCTCCTTTTGCAGCCTGCCCTGACCCTGGCATTATCAGTGGGCTACCCTGGGCACGGACGGGTTACAGTGGCCATTTGACCTGATGCTTTTTGAAGTAGCGGCAAATCACGTCCAACAAATAGATACCAGAAATCATCAGCAAGGGGTATTTAATTCTGTTCCTTTCTCTCCCACCCTCCCCACCACCTCTATCTCGGTCCTCTTCAGGGACCCTTTTCATGAGCACCTTCTACGATTAGAAATCTTCTTAATCTTCTGTGACTGGAAGCTGTAGAGCTGGTGCCACTCTAACACAGAAGGAAAGGCTTTTATTCCCACTATTTTCTAAGTCAAAAGAAGTCAGGCGGGTGGAGACCTATCCTAGACTTGAGGAACTTCAAAAAGTTCATCAAACTACAATGGTTCAAGATGGTCACGCTATCAGCGATAATCCCAACACTGGAACAAGGGGATTGTTTTTTGGTTCTCAATCTCCAAGATGTGTACTTCCATATTACCATACACCCTTCTCACAGGAGGTTCCTAACATTTGTTCTGGGGTTGGACTACTACACTTTGGTCTCTTTGGCACCCAGAGTATTTTTCAAAGTCCTCACTGTGGTGGTGGCACACCTCTGCAAACAACGGATTATAATAGTCCCGTTCCCAGATGACTGCCTCATCAACATTCCGTCCAGAATTGACACACTCCCAGCCATAAAAAAAAAAAAAGGGGGGGGGGAACCTTTTCTAGAAACTCAGCCTCCACATAAACATACAAAACTCAGCACTGATGCAAGTACAACAGCTAGAATTTATTGGGGCCCAACTAGATGAAGTAGAGGCAAGAGCTTTCTCCCAGCTCTCAAAGTTTTCACAATAGTCAGTCTCATTTCCATTGTAAGGACCAGCCCGCAAAATCTCCTCCAGAACCTTCCTACATTTGCTTGGTCATGTGGTGGTGATCACATCCATGGTAAAACATGCCAGATTACATATGCACTGCCTCTAGGGATGGCTACGAATGGTGTACATACCCCACAGACACAGCTGAACAAACTGCTCTTGATATTACTTATTAGACTGGTGGACACAATTCCATAAAGTCTGTATGGAGTAATGTCTGTATTCTTTCTCCAGCTACAACCGTCCTTGATACTTACGATGAATGCCTCCATACAGACCTACATGATACAGGACAGGTGGTCCCCATCGGACTCCACGTTGCACATCAACCTAAAAATACACGTGGTCTGCAATGCATGCATATACTTTCTACCAATAATCAGACAAAAGACTGTAAGAGTAATGACAGACAACATTGCCTGCATGTTTTATATCAACAGATGGGGGGAGTGAGTTCTCAATTCCTGTGTACAGAAGAACTGAAATTGTGGAACTTGTGCATCCAATGTGGCATCAACATCTTGGCCACATACCTACCTGGAAACGACAACACCATGGCAGACTCGGTGAGCAGAAAGTTCTCATAAGAACATGAGTGGGAGGTAGACAGAAGAATGCTACAGCACATATTCAGTTGCCGGGAATTCCCCAGCATTGATTTATTCACCACACCCGAGAACACCAAATGCCTACAATTCTGCTCAAGGTTGGGTCAATGTCACCAGTTTGTTGTGGACACCATCCACATTTCATGGGATGCACCTCTCCCCTGCACGTTTCCACCATTTCCCCTACTATTCAAAGTGCTTCACAAGATACGAGTGGAACAAGCCAAAGTCATTCGCATAGCCCCAAAGTGGCCATGACAAATGTGGTATCCTTACGCTTTTATGCATGGCGGTCTGCCACTGATCATTCTGCAGTTGACTCCATACCTCCCGTTGCAGGATGCAGGCCAAATTCTTCAACCAAATCCAGAACTACTTCATCTGAAGGCATGACTTCTTCATGGTTCCAGAATACAGAGGTGATTTGTTCAGAAAAGGTAACTGAGATTCTTTTAAATAGCCAGCATTAGACAACATGCTATCCTTAGCTACATATATGGAAAAATTCTGGACTTGGTGTGACACCAAACATGTCTGAGCAATGGGCGTGTTCCATTACCATTCATCCTGGATTACATCCTTGAGCTAAATCTATCAAGGATATCCGCAAGTTCTGTTTGTGTGCATCTGGCTGCCATTACTTCATTCCAATCTGACAGGTCATTTGTTGTTCACCCACCCAATGACACAAAGATTCCTTAAAGGCCTTCAGAATCTTTACCCTGAGGTACAGGACACCACTCCGCCTTAGGATCTCAGCCTAGTTTTGCGCTGTCTCACCAGCCGTCTGTTTGTACCTATGGGCATCCTGCTGTTACATAACCTGTTCATGAAAACTGCCTTTCTTGTAGCCATCGTAGACAGGTAGGAGAAATAGGTGCCTTCATGGTGTACCTCCCATACGCAATCTTTTATGAAGTTAGTCATGTTATGATCACATCCAAAATTCTTACTCAAGGTGCTGTCCTCATTCCATCTAAACCAACTTCTCCTTTTTCCCTAAACCACATGGCAACCAGCATAAGACCAAGCTACACACCTTGGATGTCAGATGAGCAGTAGCCTTTTACCTTGACAGAACTAAATCATTCAGACAATTGCCATGCTTATTCCTCTCTATTGCTGAAAGATAAAAGGGATCGGCTGTATCCAAACAATGTCTGTCAAAATGGATCTCTGAGTGCATCCATCTTTGCTGCCAGTGATACAAACTTTGGCACCCATCTGGAATTCATACACATTGCCCTTGTTTGCTGTCCACCTTGATAGTTTAGATGGCCACCTGGGCATCAGTGGACACCTTTAGTTAACATAATACCATCACACATGGTGTGGCATCAGATGCCCTACTAGGATGCACTGTCCCATCTTCTTTAGTAGATGTCAGTCTGAAGCCCTAGCCTTTCAGCTAGGGGCACTGCTCCACAGTCACCTGCAGTGGAACACCATAGGGATGCTACTTGAAGAAGAAGACACGGTTACTCATCCTGTGCAATAAGTGAGGTTCTCAAGGTGTGTGTCCCATTACCTGCTCCCCTCTGCTTTGGAGTTCAAACATAGATTCTGCAGTAGAGAAGGAACTGAGGGAGGTTGAACTGCACAGTGCTATATAGCCACCACTCACAGCGTGAGACTGGAAGCAGCGCATGTGTGGTCCAATGGGCATTGTTACCGAATATCTCTGATTCCAGGCACAGGGATGCTACTGCACGTACCGGGAGGGGGACATCTTGAAGAACCTTAGTTATTGCACAGGGTGAGTAACATGACTGCCTATGACTGCAGCCCCCACACTCCAGCTTGACACTGAACTGTGATTTTGTGAGAAACCAATTTCCCTGAGCTATCTGAGATTCTCCTCCCAAAAGACCAAAATCAATCAGGCAGATGAGTAAATCTGCTAGCAAAGGACTTTGAAGAGGTAATGGGTGATCTCAATCATTGAATGGACCACATCTCCAGAGGAATTGTAAATAGGTGGTCGGTATCATGAGTCTGGTAGCTGTAAAGCCTGATATGGAAGTTCTGAAGAGATAGAAATGGAATATTGATTGCCATGGTGAGTGTTTGCATACAGTTGAAGTCAATTATATGCTGATGAGGAATTGTTCGAAGGCTTGAATTTTAGGTAACTTCACCTCAGACAGCACTGGAAGGCTCACATTGTTTTAAATTGAGCTCCCACATGTAAGAGATGCTTGGGGGCGGGGAGGAATATCCCAAACTTTTATTGTTTCAGCAATTCAGTGATTTTTAGCAAGGTCTGATGTATCACAATCATATTCTCAATAGTAGATCATCTAGGCAATGGTAAATCTAAAAGCCACCTTATCTAAGGTGAACCACCAAGAAAACTACCAATTTTGTACATGTTTGAGGTTTGTGTGACAGGTCAAAAGGCATGCATGGAATAGATGTTTTGTTTTGTTTTTTGTTTTAAACTGCAGGGTATAGGACCTGTTGGTGACAATGAACATATGGGAGATTGAAGAAAAACCTCCTTAATATGCATGGGCCATGAGAAATCTAGGTGGGAAACTTCAAGGATTCTTGCTCCAAATTGGAGTCTGAACCCTGATGAAGTTGCCATTAAAGGTTTTATGCTTTCTCCCTGGAAATAGCAAGAGAGTAACCATTAGTTGCTCCTGTAAAAAGCCACTGGAAGCAAGCCACCTCCTTAAGCAGACCTTAGTGGGTTGTTGTAGGCAGAGAACAGTGACCCTGAAAGTTTGGTCCATGCCATGCTCCCATCTCCGTTTTTGGCTCTACCTCTTAATGAACTCCAACTCTGAAGCAGCAGATGTGATCTCAAAAATTAGGGCTTCCTGAAAAAAAAGGGAAAAGTGCCACCAAAAAAGCAGAGAATACAAAAGATACCTGTCCCCAACAAAGAAGAATAGATATGGCGAAAAGCAGGGACAGCCTGGCTGCTAAAGGTCACAAAACAGCTTTCAGTTCATTACCATTGTGCTTTAAATAGCATATGGGAAGAGTTATCCACTAGCTTGTGCTAGTGGAAATGGGATACAAGGAATTACTTTTTTGGTGCACTAAGAAAGCTGATCATTCTACACTCCTTCCCTACTGCTTAAAAAGGGCATAGCTACAGGTGAAAGTGGAAGGGGCCAATTTCACTGTCTGGAAATAGATCATTTGTACTTTGCTTGCTGCAGTGCCAGTCCTTTGATCTATTGCAGTCCCAAAAGAAAGAGGAACCAGGGTCCTGTATATGGCCAGACCCATCTACATTCAAACTAGTGGGAGAGGGAATGAATCCTTTGCCCTGGAGGGGTGGGGGAGAGAGGAGGATGCTTAGATCCAAATATAAGTTGTTGTTTTTTATATTGCATTCCTTCCACATAATAAATTTTGACTTTCAATGAAACCCAACATTTCCACCCAATCAATATATTTAAAATTTTGAAAGCCCATTCCACCATCTGTCAGTACTAAACAGTTTTATTCTTGCAGAGGAGTACTAGGATCTGAGTTTGTTTCTGAGGTGCTTTTTAATTTTAAAAAATAAGACTAACTTCAAGGCTTGTGTGAGTTTTCTGTATGTTGAATACATCATTTGGTTTTTTCTTTAACATAGCTTTCATTTTGTATACTGCAGTTCTAATAATTTTACTAACACATTTCCAATTAATTGACTTTAGAAAACAGCATGCAGTTCTAGTTGTATTCCTTTTAGGAAGGGGAGATACGTCTATATCTTAAATAAAGTAAAATCTAGAGAAGCTCTTCTAGGCGGTGGGAGAGTTTGGGTTCGCCTGCATCAGAAACAGATTTTGCATGATGAAGTCCAAAGCAGGCATCCTTCCTTGAGCTTGAATCTAAAAACAGTCTACTTCAAGTTTATGCAGTGACAGAAATATTCCTGAATCAGTCAGCATTCACCACTCGCTGAAGACTCTTCCTTCCTGTCACCCCTCATTTCTATTAGTAAGTCCTTTTAGTGGGTGTTCCAAGAAAACATGAAGAATCTGCTTGGAGACACGAAAGCTAAAGAGCTCACTCGTGTCAGGAGCCACGCTGTTGTGGTGAGGTCTCCCAAGCTGAAACAAAGTACCTGATTCTATGTGATTATCTGAGACCAGATGCTCCTCCTAACAGGATCAGCTTTGACCATTTGCAACAAAATTGAGAACCATATTATTTTGGCTAGTATGGAGATTTTTAGGATAAAACCTTTCTCCTTTGAGCTGTACCACCACTCGTTACCAGAGGAATTGGAGGAAAGGCATAAAAGACGTCTCCTTCACCAGTGGCTAGAGAAGATATCTCTTGCTAATGTGATCTGTGCTCAGAACCATAAAAAATAGAACAGAAGCCTCTTCGCTGGTTGCTAGTGAAGAGATTCATCAAATTTAGTGTTCGCTACTGGAGGAAGACCTGATCTGAGCCTCACTGTTCTAAAGATTGCCACTTGGCCAAATTATGATATATTTTCATAAGTCTGTCTGTCGGATTACGTTCTTTCTGGCCAGGTACATGCTAAATGGTAATGTCATGTGGGACAGAAGCTTCCTGGTGGAAAAGGCAGTATCTGGGGCCATCCCACTTGTTTAAAGAAAAAACATGGTGGCTTGATGTCTGTCTGAACCACAGTCACTCATTGGGATGTCAGGCCTCTGAAAGTCTTTGGTATGTATAGCAGTGCAGAGAATGCTGTGCCTTGGTCATCTGAAAATCTGAATTGGACTAGTTAATTTCCTAAATCCTTTTTTCTTCACACATGCACTGGGTTATTTGCAGCCATTTCTGGAGAAATCATGTTTTTTGAGTCCCTTATTGTCACAGGGTGACTGGCCCCTTTACATGAAGCAGTTCTAGCTCTCCTGTGCCAGAACAGGTGCTCCCAATTTGGCCAGTTAAACAGGTGGGGCAAGACCTGGGGCTATAAAAGACCAGGGAGAATAAGACGGGAGAGGTCCCTGAAGAAAGCTGTAAGACGTCTCAGGCTGGACAGTCAAGCTGGAGGGGGTGAAAGCAGGAAAACTGCAGAGTGAATTGCCCTACTGATTTTGCAGGTGGAACTGAGAGCCGGAAAGGGTAGAAGGCAGGAGCAGTGAAGGGGCTTACCCACTGACATTTCCATGCTGGAGAGCTGAGACCAGAGGGCTGAGGACCAGGGAATAGTAGAAGGGTCTTCTTGCCTGCCCATCTGACACAAGAGGTCACTGGAATCTGGAGAGTAATAAATTCTCCCATGGTGATGAATTCCCAGCAGAGAGACTTGGTGAAGATGCAGTTTTGGCTGAGAAGAGTAGGGTTGCACTCCAGGAGGAAGAGTTAGGGTGTATGTCTTGATAGAAGGATGGGAGAGGATCAAAGAAAAGACCAAGGCTAGTGAAAAATGCTGGAGTGTGGTATGTTACACCAATGGATTAGATGTCATGGCTTTTAAGGACTATATCCATGGGAGTTATAAATGGACTATTTTGGGGGACTTTTGTTACTTACTATTTGCACTTACATTTTGCTAATAAACCAGCCCCATGGAAGAGTAGTGTTGAGACAATAAAGCTTGTGGAGTCATTAGGGACTCACGGGGTGACATAAGACAGCAACCCCACTGGCATTAGGGCACCCAGCCATGAGGGGCACTTGCAGAAGAAGGGGAATTGTTCACATTCGTCAAATATTGGACATGTCCAGTGTCATTAAAAGTTGGATGGAAGAAATTTGGAAGTTCATCCCTATCTTGAGAATTTTCCCTGGATTGCTATGGTGTATAAGTCCATGTATTGTTTGCTTCCTCTGAGATTCAGTCAGATGTTGCCTAATGTAGAGAGATGCTATCAGTACTATGAATACAGCTGTGTCCACAAAGCCCAAGATTCACAGCTGGTCCAGGAGCAATGCTGAAGTGAGAAGCCCAGACCCCTGATTACCCTGAGCTGCTGAGAAGGGAGAGTATGTTGAATTTTGTATCAGGATGCTGTCTCTAGACCTTATTTAGATGCTTAGCTACTATGATTAGGGCACTGTGGAAAGGGACCACTGTCTCAATATCCTGGCTTCTGTTAGGATGTGAGGTAGGAGAAGGAAAAAGAAATTGTTTTTACTACTCTACTCAGCCCCCATTCCCTTTTTGTTGTTGGTCAAAGCTGTAAGCAGCAGAGTTACTCAGATGGTATTGTCTACAGTCTCAGGAAAACACTGTATTGTTGTATGTTTGAAAGGTCATCTACGCAACTACCAAAGCTATATATTTTAAAAACCTGAATTTAAAAGACTGCAGTAATTGAGGTTTAGGCCCCTCCTTCACCAGCTGAATTCCCACTTACAAGTGGATTTCTCGAGCCCTGAATTTCATGATGGATTTTACTGACTCTCCTGCTCATAGTTAACTTTTATTATTTCCCCCTTTTGATCTGACAGGTTACTTCTAACTTCTCCAGTGTCTGTCTGTCTGTCTGTCTGTCTGTGGGGGTGTGGTTTTGAGTCCGAGATTCAGGTTTATTTTAAATATAATTACTATTTTTATTACTGGTAATTTTCATAGCTAAAGTTCTCCATGTTTCTGTGAAGAATGGATATTTTCAATTGCTTATAAATTTCGCAGTTTTACCTTTTCCACTAAAGATTGGTTTTATTACTTTGGAGTCAAAGCATGAATTTTTTCATAAAATAGTTGATTCATTTTTTTCCAGCATGGAAGGAGTGAAAAAAGTGCAGTTTTTCTGTTTATATATATATTGTAGCAGGGTGGGGGGGGGAAGGTAGATGTACTCCGCCCCCCGTGGGTCCTGCGCTCTTCCGGCCTGGCCGGTGGTGCAGCTGGGGGAAGGTGAGCTGGAGGGGTGGGGAGGAGACGGGGCCTGCTCTGCCCCTGAGTCCTGCTACCTTCCCTTGGGTCAGTCTGTGGTCCGCTCCCTGCTTCCCCAGATGGGTCCTCTGCCTCCAGTGTTGTGGCAGCAACCGTGGGAACTCCAAGCTTCTGCAGATTGCAGGCTGCAAACTGCAGACTGCCAACTCCAAACTGCCAGCTCCAATCTGCGGGTTTTCAAACTGCAAACTCTAATCAATAAACTGTAAACTCCAAACTCTACTCTCCAAACTCCACACCTCCTTACTCCAGACTCCTCACTCCACAACTGACTGCTTGCCCTGCAGGCTTTTGAGTGTTTGGGGCGGGGCTTCCTGATTGGCCTCAGCTGGCCTGATTGGTTAAGCAGCCCCAGCTGGCCTAACTGCCTAATCAGGCCCCCTGCTGAGTCACCCGGGGGAACAGGGCTTGGCTGAGCCTGGGGCTGAGCTACCAGCCTTCCTAGCCCCCTTGCTTAGCCCCCCTGGGCTGGCCCTAGCCCCCCCATTTCTTTTTTTTAGCAGCTGCTTTTCTTTTTTGGGGGACCCTGCTGCTGCCGCCCCTGCTGCAGGGCTTTGCTGGGGAGCCTCCCTCCCAGCTGGGAGGGAGGGGGTGAGTGTGTGTGGCTTTTCTATCTTTCCCACCACCACCACCTCTCCCCAGCTACTTTCTCCACCACCCCCTTGGAGCCGCTTCTGGGGCCAGCACCAGCTGGGCCCCTTTCCCTTCCCCTTCCCCTGGCTGGCTGCCTCTTCCCCCTTCCCCTTCTGCTTCTGCCCCCTGTGTTTGGGGGCACCCCTGCCCCTTCTTTTCCCCTGCCCCTCCCCTGCTGCCCCCCCTGCCCTGGCCCCCACATTTGGGGGGCCCTGACCCTCCCCTTTTCTGCCCCCACGTGCTACAGCAGCCCCCCCTTAATTGACTCCCCCCAGTT
>ML675601.1:88008718-88071730 GCA_007922155.1 Mesoclemmys tuberculata
CCCCCCGCCCCCAACCCGTGCAGCCGGAGGAGCCACCGACATTCCACCTGGGCTGGTGAGTGCTTTTCCCCCTGCACCCCTGCCTGGCTTCACCCCCTGTTTTTCCCCTCTGCTGGTGCCCTCCTCCCCTGCTTCCAGCCTAGCGGGGAGGAGCGGTCACCCCCCTTCCTCCTTCCTTCCCCTTCTTACCCCATCCCTTCCCCTCCCTTTTCCACTCCCTTCCCCCCACACTCTCCCTCCCTTTCCTTGACCCCCCTCCCCTAACGAACCGTTCCCACTCCTTCCCAAGATGGCGGGTGTGCCTGGGGCCGGGACCCCCCCCCATAGACACTCCTGTCCCTCCCTCCCACCCTGAAGCCCCGTCCCTGCCCTCAACAACCAGTCCTGCTGCCCCCGCTGAGCCGCCGGGAGTCACGCCCCAGGAGCGGGCGGAGGACGACTCTGGCGGGGACGCCAGGGACTCTGCTGCCACCACGGCTCCTACCCCCCCTAATCTGGGGGGGGGCCACTCCCTCGGTCGGGAGGAAAAATCAGGGGGGCAAAAAGAAAGGCAAAGGCCCTGCCAAAAAGACACCATCTCCTGTGGCTGGGGCCTCTCCTCCTCTCCCTCTACCCTCTCCCGCTATCCCTTCCACCAGCTCTGGGGGTGGCGGCGCCCCCAGGGCGTACGCCCAGGTGGCCGCGGGCCCCCCGCCGGCCGCCGCCAAGACACCTGCCCCGACCACCGCCTCCAGTACCATCTCAAGTGGCCGGGGCCCCTTCCCCACCCTTACCAGGAGGCATGGGGTCCGGTGCCTCTTGGTGCCTGCCTCGCCCCACGTGGAGCCCTACGTGCGGGCGATGGCGCGGGTGGTGGGGCCCAAGGCCGTGGTGGCGGCCTCCCGTATGTATGGCAAGGTGGTCTTCTTCCTTGCCTCGGAGGCCGCCGCCCAGGAGGCGGTGGAGACGGGCCTGGCGGTGGGGGGTCTCCACGTCCCCGTGGAGCCCCTGGAGGACCTGGGCGTACGGGTGGTCCTGTCCTCCGTTCCGCCCTTCCTCCCCAATGCCGCCCTTCTGCCTTCCCTTGCCTCCCTGGGGAAGCCCCTCTCCACCATCAGCCCGCTTCCCCTCGGCTGCAAGGACCCCGCCCTCCGCCACGTCCTCTCGTTCCGCCGGCAGGTACAGCTCCAGCTGCTGCCGGCGGTGGCGCGTGGCGGAGAGGCGCTCGAGGGGTCATTTCTGGTGCCCCATCAAGGGGCCCAGTACCGGGTCCACTATACCTCGGGGGAGGCCCGGTGCTACCTCTGCCGGGCGGCGGGGCACGTTCGGAGGGACTGCCCCCTGGCCCGGCAAGGAGGGAGGCCCGGGACCCCCGGGACCCAGGAGGGCGCCAGCCAGACCATCGGCGGCGCCCCCAGCAGCCGGCCGGTCCCTGTGGCCGCCCCCCCTCTGCCGGCAGTTGTCACCTGCGCCCGGGCCCCGGGGGCGCCCCCCCCGGCTCGCCCGGGCGAGCTGACGGGCCCCGCTGACGCCCGGAGCAGTCCAGCGGGGCCTGTGGAGGGGTGGGAGCCAGGGCCGGCAGGGTCGGGCACCGGAGGGGGCATGCCCCGGGGGGAGGCGTCTCCTTCCCTTGCTGCCCCACCTCCACTTCCCCACACCCTGACTCCTGGCCTCTTGCCCCCCGCCTCTGCCCCCGCTGCCCGACCCTCCACCTTGGAGGGTTGGGTGCTCGTGCAGGGTCGGCGCCGGAAGCGCAAGGCCGGAGCCCAGCCCCCCCTCCCGCCAATGGCCGAGGGGAGCGAGAGCCCCCGCAAGGCCAAGCGGAGTGGGGCTCCTGAGGCCAGGCCTGCCGCCGCGCCCCCTGCCGGAGTCCAGCGAGGGGCGCCGACCGAGGAAGTCGTGGTGGCAGACGAGGGCAATACCATCGCCCCCCCGGAGTCCCCGCTGGAAGAGTCCTCGCCCGGAGCCCCCCCAGCCGCCATGCCACCTAAACCCCCCGCTGGTGCCGGAGAGGCCCTCGGGGTGGCAGGGGGGGCCTTCTACTCCTCCCTAATGGAGGAGATAGACTCCCTGGGGTTGACCCCGGCCTGCCCGGGGGAGGAGGACCCCGCCCCCTGTATGGGGGGCCTAGGGCAGGACGTCCCCGAACTGCTCCTTCCCTCCCTCTCCTTCCCATCCTCAGTTGCCTCCCCTGCCCCCACCACCGAGGCCCCCCTCTGTCCCTCTATCCTCCACGCTGGGGAGGTGGAGCCCATCACCGCAGCCCCCAAGGAGCCGGCGGGGGCCAAAACGCCGAGCCCCGGGCCACCGGATGCCCCACCCCTGGTTCTGGGCCAGCTGATCTCCCTCCCCCCTGAAATCTGCTTAGCTGTCCCCTCATGGGGCACTAAAATGGGGGGTGCTGTGACCCTGGAGTTAGGCCCCCCAGACAACACTCAACCCCTTCCCCCCCCCCTCAGCCTCTGGCCCCAGCCAAGAGGCTGCATACCCCGCCAACCCAGCCGTTCTGGCTGAGGGCCCCACCCCCAATCCTGACCCTGACCCCCTTCCTGCCCCTCCCCCCGACCCCTCCCTTACCCCAACTCCTGATCCCCTCCCCGCTCTCAACCTCTCCCCTGCCCTCACCCCTCCCGTCCCCGTACCTTCTCCCCCCCACCCCTCTGCCTATACATCTGCCGCCCCTGGGGTTGTCTCTTTCCCCCTAAAGAGCTCCCAGGAGGCGGCTTTTGATTTCAGCACTCCCAGCCCACTCGGGGCTGCTGTCTTCCCTCTGCCGCTGCCATCCCCCCCAGCCCCCGCCCCAATGGACCAGGGGGCCGCTGCGGGGGCCGAGCCGGAGGACGACCCCTCCGTGGCGCTGCGTGAGGAGCTGCGCACCTTTCTCCGGGACACGCGTGGTGCCCGGAACCGGGTGCAGCTCGCTCTGCAGCGCTGGGGGGACTTCCACCGCGTCCTCCGGGCCGTGAGGGCCATTATGAAGGAGGGGAAAGGGACCGGGCGGCAGGACGCAGCGGCCTACCAACGGGCCCGCAGCTTCCGTGATGCCCTTAAAATCTATGGCACCGGCCACGGGCTGCTGCGGAGCCCGACGAGGACCGCTGGCGCTCCTGCCCACCAGGATCCACCCCAGCCCTCCTCGTAATGCCTTTCACCATCTGCACATTAAACACGAGGGGCTGCAGGACGGGTCTCCGCAGGAACCAGGTGCTCTCCTTCCTTCGGGAGGGGGGGTACTCTGTAGCGTTCCTGCAGGAGACCCACACAGACCCGGCCGCCGAGGCCAGCTGGCGGCTGGAGTGGGGAGACGGGGTGCACCTTAGTCATTTCTCCGCCCGCGCGGGCGGAGTGGCCACCCTGTTCTCCCCTGACCTGCAGCCCGAGGTGCTGGGGATTGCCGAGGTCGTGCCGGGCCGCCTGCTGCACCTCCGGGCCCGCGTGGAGGGGCTGGCGTTGAATCTCGTCAACGTCTACGCCCCGACCGCGGGCCCGGAGCGGGTGCGGTTCTTCCAGCAGGCGGCTGCCTTCCTCGGCACACTGGATCCGCAAGAATGCCTGGTCCTGGGCGGGGATTTTAACACCACCCTCGAAGAGCGGGACCGCACGGGGACCGAGCCGTGCCCGGCCGCCAGGGACGTCCTCAGGGAGATCATTGACCATCACTCCCTGGTGGATGTCTGGCGCGACCACCACCCGGACGACAACGTCACCTTTACTTTTGTCCGGGTGGGGGAAGACCGGTCGCGCCACTCCCGGTTGGACCATATTTACATCTCTAGGCACCACCTTGCCCGGGCCCACTCCTCCAGCGTTCGGCCGGCCCTGTTCTCGGACCACCACATGGTGACCGTGACGGCCTCTCTCACTGCGGAGAGGCCGGGGCCGGCCTACTGGCATTTTAACAACAGCCTGCTGGGGGACGTGGGCTTCGTGGCGTCCTTCCGGGAGTTCTGGCTGGCCTGGCGGGGGCAGAGGGGCGCCTTTCCCTCGGCGCGGCGATGGTGGGATGTGGGGAAGGTGCGCGCCCGGCTCTTCTGCCGTGACTACACTCGGGGTCCAGCCGGCGGCGGGATGTGGGGATAGAGCAGTTGGAGCGGGAGGTCTTGGAGCTGGAGAGGCGACTGGCCGCCAGCCCCGATGATCCGTCCCTCTGCGGAGCGTGCCGGGAGAAGCGGGAGGAGCTTAGAGCCCTCGAGGACCTTCGAGCCCGAGGTGCCTTTGTCCGGTCCCGCATCCGTCTCCTTCGGGAGATGGATCGCGGCTCCCGCTTCTTCTACGCCCTGGAGAAAAAGAGGGGGGCCCGGAAGCATGTCATCTGCCTCCTGGCTGCTGACGGCACCCCCCTCACGGACCCGGAGGAGATGCGTGGTAGGGCCAGGGCCTTCTACGCAGACCTTTTCTCCCCGGAGCCGACCGATGTCACCGCCTGCAGGGTGCTCTGGAACGAACTTCCCGCGGTCAGCACGGGCGACCGGGACCGGCTGGAGAAACCTCTCACTCTGGCCGAGTTCTCGGAAGCCCTCCGCCTCATGCCCACCAATAAATCCCCGGGCATGGACGGGCTGACTGCGGAGTTCTACCGCGTGTTTTGGGACGTCCTCGGCCCGGACCTCGTCACCGTCTGGGCCGAGTCCGAGGTTAGCGGAGTGCTCCCCCTGTCGTGCAGGCGGGCAGTGCTCGCCCTCCTGCCGAAGAAGGGGGACCTCCGCGACCTCCGGAACTGGCGTCCCGTCTCGCTCCTCGGCACGGACTACAAAATAGTGGCTAGGGCCGTCTCGCTGCGGCTGAAGTCCGTGCTGCAGGACGTGGTCCACCCCGACCAGACCTACACTGTCCCGGGCCGCACCATCTTTAACAATCTATATCTGGTCCGGGACCTTTTAGAACTGGCGTGTAGGGATGGTCTGTCGTTCGCCCTCCTGTCCCTGGACCAGGAGAAGGCGTTCGACCGGATGGACCACGGGTATCTCCTGGGCACCCTGCAGGCGTTCGGCTTCGGACCCCGTTTTGTGGGATTTCTCCGGGTGCTGTACGCCTCCGCAGAGTGCTTGGTCAAGCTCAACTGGACCCTGACCGAACCGGTCAGCTTCGGGCGCGGAGTACGCCAAGGCTGTCCGCTGTCCGGCCAGCTGTACGCTCTGGCCATTGAGCCCTTTCTCCGTCTCCTCCGCCGGAGGTTGACGGGCTTGGTGCTCCGTGAGCCAGAGCTGAGGCTGGTGCTGTCGGCGTACGCCGATGACGTGCTCCTCGTGGTCCAGGACCCGGGCGACCTGGCGCGGCTGGAGGACTGCCTGGCCGTCTACTCGGCAGCCTCCTCCGCCCGGGTCAACTGGGCCAAGAGCTCTGCCCTGGCGGTAGGGGCCGGGTGGCAGGCGAGCTCCCTCCCACCCGCGCTTCAAGCCATTCGGTGGAGCGCGGGTCCACTGCTCTATCTGGGCGTTTACTTCTCCGCCACCCATCCCTCCCCGGCGGAGAACTGGCAGGATTTGGAGGGCAGGGTGTCTGAGCGGCTGCGGAGATGGACAGGACTGCTCCGGTGCCTCTCCCTCCGGGGGAGGGCACTGGTGATTAACCAGCTCGTCCTGTCCATGCTCTGGCACCGGCCCAACACCCTGGTCCCGACCCCGAGTTTCCTGGCCTACCTCCAGAAGACAGTTCTGGAGTTCTTTTGGCCAGGACTGCACTGGGTCTCTGCAGGGATTCTGAGTCTCCCCCTGGAGGAGGGCGGGCAGGGCCTGTGCTGCATCCGCAGCCAGGTCCACACCTTCCGCCTCCAGGCCCTGCAGAGACTCCTTTATGGTGCAGGTAGTCCGGCGTGGAGCCACTTGGCGCGCGTCTTCCTCCGCCGCTTCCGAGGGCTCCGATACGACCGGCAGCTCTTTTTTCTCCACCCGAGAGGTCTTCCGCGAGACCTCTCCGAGCTGCCGGTCTTCTACCAGGACCTCCTCCGGACCTGGAGGCTCCTCTCGGCCTCCAGGCCCCTTGCGGTCACCGAGGGGGAGGACCTCCTCGCGGAGCCCCTGCTACACAGCCCCCAGCTGCGTGTGCAGGCGGCGGAGGCCCCCTCGGTGCAACGGCGGTTGGTCCTGGCAGGAGTCACCAGGGTCGGAGACCTCCTGGACTACGCCCGGGGGGCCTGGGTGGACCCCCATGCGCTGGCTCGGCGTATGGGGCTCTCCACCCCTCGAACCCCCCGACGCGTACTCCAGGAGGTGAAGGCAGCCTTGCCCCCCACGGCTCTGACGTACCTCGAGCGGGTCCTGCAGGAGGGTTCTCCCCGCCCCCCCCCTCAGCCCGAGCCCTCCGGTGCTTACCATCGAGCCTCGGCCCCGCGACCCCCCACGACCCCCCCATCCTCATGCCCCAAGCCGCTGCTTGACCTGCAGCCGGCCCTCTTCCGGACCGCGCCTAGGGAACACCTGTACACGCTCGTGCTCCACACCCTTCACTTCCTCGCCCTCACGTCCCGCCCAGACACCAAGTGGCGGGACCTCCTACCATCCTTGGAGGGCGAGGATCCCCGGTGGGCCAGTCTGTATTCCACCTTGACCCCGCGGCCCGCCGGGGACATCAGTTGGCGGCTCCTTCACGGAGCCGTGAGCATGGGCGTGTACTTGGCGCGGTTCGCCTCCCTTCCTGACACCTGCCCCTTCTGCGGCGTGAGGGAGACCCTGGCGCACGTGTACCTGGAGTGCGCCAGGTTGCAGCCCCTCTTCCGGCTCCTCCAGAACCTCCTGCTGAGGTTCTGGCTGCACTTTTCCCCGCACCTGTTCATCCACGCACACCCCATCCGTGGCCCCACGAAGTCGCGGGACCTCCTCGTCAACCTCCTCCTAGCCCTTGCCAAACTAACCATCTATAAGACCAGGGAGAGGAGGTTGGCAGGGGGGGCTCCCAGCGACTGTGGGGCCTATTTCCGTTACCTAGTCAACTCACGTCTCCGGGCAGAGTTCCTCTGGGCTGCGTCCGCTGGCTCCCTGGACACCTTCGAGGAGCAGTGGGCGCAGTCTGGGGTTCTCTGCTCGGTGTCCCCTTCTGGCTCTCTTTTTCTTAACCTGTGACCCCCACGCCCTTTCCTGTTTTTTCATCTGTTGTCCCCCGTAATCAGTTGGACCTGGGTCCAGTGGCTCCGCCCCTAGGCTGGGGGGGGAGCCTGTAGCGGTGGGTGGGCTTGCGCCCACCCACCTACCCCAGCTTCCAAATAGTAGCACCCTGGCGTAGCCGTCAGGCCTGACCCTGTCACAATATATATAAACAGTGGTATTGTCTGGGTTGGCTCTGGTACTCCCTGGAGTGGTGCCTTCATGGCTCAGTATATAGGGAACTGCCACCCTGCTACCATCCGTGGCGGTTTCTGGAATGCTTGTCTTCTCGCTCTATGAGCTTCTCCTCAATGCTACCTGTTAATAGGCTGTTTATAGTAGTTAATTATCTCCCTACCCTGTGGGGTTCTCCCGCCAGGCCTAGGGCATGCCTCACTCCCAAGGTTTTAAACAATGTGCCACATGCTGAAGAAGTTTCCTGTGGGTGACCCCCGTGACATCTGTTTAAAGTGCCTGGGAGAGGCACACGTGCCTGCTAAGTGCCGCATTTGTAAGAATTTCAGACCATGAACCAAGAAGGATAGAGCTAATAGACTTAAATTCCTTCTGATGGAAGCGTAACTTCACCTGGCGTCTGAGCAGCAAGCTGAATCAGCACCGTCCATGTCACTGGGTAGGAGCACGCTAGCCCCAACCATGAAGCCCTGATGCAGGTCAAGGTTGCTGGCACCAGGACCCATTTGGCACCAACATACCTCACTGGCACCAAAGAAATTGGCATTGACAGAACAGCACCGCTCAACATCAGTGGTACCACAGAAGAAGGCAAGGAAGACTCCGACAGGTTGGTCCCTATTTGAGAGCGCAATGCGTTATATACCAGACCACACATGATCTGGGACCTCGCAATTGGCACCATTGATTCCGGCTTAGACTGAAGAGCCATCGAGTCTGGTACACCTAGACTCCCCTACACCAGAGGCGTTTGAGGCAGCAAGGACCCTGATGCTTTTCTCCCCTCCCAGAACCACATGCCAATGGGACCGGGCCAGACGCCACAGGACCTTACAGGGTCAAGGCAGGACCAGAGCATGGAAACAAGCTGCCATGTTGAGGAGACTGTCCCCCTTGTGGAAGACCTACAGGAGCATTCTTCAACAATGCTGAAGGTCTCGCTCTGGGAGCTCAAGGTCTAGGCACCGGTCATAATCATAGCACCGCTTGAGCTCTTGGAACCAATAGTGATCTTGTTACCGATGATGTTCTTGGCAATTCTTGACTGTAGGATGCGGCTCGATTACACAATGCCAGTCAGGCCCGTGACGCCCATCCGGCTCTGGGCACTGGTCAATCCCTCGACACCATTTGTCCCAACACTGGTCCGCATCACAGCACCGTTCAGCGTCAATTTGGCGCTGATCGACATCTCAATGCTGCTCAACACTGCAGTGGTGTATGATGGCACCAGAAGGCATGGCACTCCCAAGGTCCTCCAGGAGTGGAGCCTCAGACTCTGAGTCTGTTGCAGGATCCTCTGTACCTAGAAGAGACAGCGGGCAGATGGCTATACCATCGTGGCTACCACTCCAATGTCAAGCCCCCACACAGTGGTCTGTATGGACAGTTCAGGGCCCCCATGGCTCACTGGCAGGGCAATCCCAGTCAATGCCCTGTGAGGGCAGAGCATTTCTACCATCACCCTTGGAAAGGGGCTCGTGATGGAGCAGAGGCTTTGGTTTCCTGCAATGTACTGGCGGATAATATGCAGGCCTAACAGGAAGAAAAGGATCCTGAAAGGCACAGGGCCATATCCTCCTCCTCCCTGGATTAGGCTGTAGTGGACACAACACTATAGCCCATTCAGGATGACTATAAATCACACCAGGAACACTTATGGAGACTGGCCCAAAACCTCACATTAAAAATTGAGGCAATGGAGTCAACCCTGGCCCTCGTAGATATCTTGGCACCATCTAGGATAGCCTTGCCATTAAACAAGGCTATTGTGTGGCCCATAACATCACTGTGGCAAATGCCTGTCCCACACACACACACACACACACACCAACCACCAGGGTCACTTGTGGCTGCAGCCAATCAGAGAGAGAGATGGACAATGAGGCCCCCACTGAAGTTGAAAGATGCCAAGAAGTTAGACCTGCTGGGAAGGAAAATCTACTCCACTGGAGACCTGCAGTTAAGGATTGCAACCAGCAGACCCTCATGAGTAGATACAATTTTAACTCTTAGCATGCCATATCCAAATTTAAGGAATTCTTGCCAAGGGAGTCCAGGTCTGAGTTTGGGGCACTGGTCAATGAGGGCAGGGCAATCTCCAAGGCCTCTCTTCAGGTAGTCCTGGATACAGCAGATGCAGCTGCCCAGGTGATTGCAATGGCCGTGGTCCTGAGTCACAGTTCATGGCTGCAGTCATATGGTCTACCTCACAAAGGCCAGCAAACAATGCAGGATCTCCTGTTTGAAGAGCAGTCTCTCTTTTCTGAGCAAACGGACGCGCACCTGCATAGTCTAACAGACTTTCGTGTGACACTGAAATCATTAGGGCTGTACATCCTGGAGCCTTTCCAGAAACACTTCAGAATCCAATCTTTGGGTCACTTCTATCCACCTCAACAGCATCGTAGATAGGACTCTAGAAAGAGGAACAAACAGGAGTTTTCACAAGGGACCTCCAAACTCCTCAGCCTTTACTTCTGTTCCTGTGAGAGAACAGGCGGGACAGAGGCAGAACTTTTGAAGGTGTGCCCGAGTACGGTGGACCAGTCAATACCCTGGATCCACTCCCCATGTGTTAGGGACCATCTGTCCCACTTTTACCATGCTTGTTCCAGTATTACATCGGACCAGTGAATACTCCACATAGTAAAGATGGGGTATACCCTCTAATTCAGTTCCCAGCCTCCCTCACATCCCCCTCCCCATCTGTCTTCAGGGAGCCTTCTCACAAGAGACTGTTATCACATGAAGTACTATCCCTCCGAAGGGTAGGAGTGGTGGAGGAAGTCCCAATGACATTGAAGGACAATAGGTTTTATTCCCTTTATTTCCTAATCGTGAATTCCAACAAGGATCTTAGACCTATCCTAGAGCTGCAAAACCTCAACAGATGCATGAAGAAATTGAAGTTCCGCATGGTTTCCCTGTCCTCCATTATCCTATCCTTGGGGACTGGTACACACCCTGGACCTAAAAAACACATATTTCCATTTGGGCATCTTTCAAGGCCACAGGAAGTATCTACAATTGATTGTAAATCATCGCTACTATCAATTCACCGTGACCCCCTTCAGCCTATCTGTGGCTCCGAGGGTTTTTACAAAGTGCATGTCAGTAGTGGCTGCCTTTCTCAGGAGGGCAGTAATTCAGGTTTACCCATACCTGGGCGACTGTTTAGTCAGGAGCCAGTCCAGAGAGCTGATGGAAAACCACATGAGATTTGTACTGTCCACTTCCAAGAATTTGGGTCTTCTGGTAAATGAACAAAAGTTTACCCTGGTACAGATGCAAAGAACCGAGTTTATAGGCATGGTACTGGACTCCTTCAGAGCCAGGGCCTTCCTCTGGGAGGACTGTTTCAGGATGATAGTGGCTGTTGTGCTCAACTTGACCAAATTTCCCACCACAATGGCAAGACTTTGCCTGAAACTTCTTGGCCACATGGCTTTTGGCATGTATGTTGTGCAGTAGGCTCAACTCAGAATGAGATTCCTTCAGACCTGGTTGACTTCAGTATGTGTGCCAAGTCGACACCCTTTAGACAGAATTGTGATAGTTCTGCTTGTGGTTTTCTGCTCATGTCTGTGGTGGGTGAATCTGGTAGCAGTATATGAAAGTGTTCCTTTCACTTGACAGTGTATCGATGTCACTGGTCACTGACACCTCCGATACGGGATGGGGAGTGCAACTAGGGTCCCTAAGGACTCCGGGCCAATGGGCGACAGAGGAATTGAACCTCCACATCAACATCAGGGAGTTGAATGCAGTACGCTTTCCCTGTCAGTGTTTTCAATCCTCTCTAAAGGGTAGGCACATCTCCGTGCTCAGACTATACCATGATAGTGTTTTATATAAACAAGCAAGGAGGTGCCTGCTTTTTGCTCCTGTGCCAGGAAGTGCTGAGCCTATGGAAGTTTTGCATAGTCCAATTCATTCACCTGGAGGTCTTCTATTTACTGGGCTCCCAGAACACCCGGCAGTCCAGCCGAGCAGGACCTTTGTCAGTCATCACGAATGGTCCATCCATCCAGATGTTCTCAATGCTGTTTTCCAGAAGTGAGGGTTTCCTCAGGTGGACCTGTTCCCTACCAAGATCAAGACTCAGACTCAGATGCGTTTCTTCTTGTTTTGCGGGGGGAGGAGAGAGGGAGACTGGTGTATGCCTTTCCCCATATGGCTCTGATTCACAGAGTCTTGCTCAAGGCCAGGAGGGACAAGGCACAGTTGATCCTCAAGGCCGTGACGATGTTAATGAACCTCTTGGTGGACAAGCCTATCAAACTACCATTGCTCCTGTATCTCATTTGCCAGGATCACAGCTGCCTGCTTCACCCAAAGCTTGCACCTCTCCATCTGACAGTGTGGAGGCTCTATGGCTGAGTGAGCTGGAAAGAGCATGGTCAAAGGACATTCAAACAGTCCTTATTGGTAATAGGAAACAATCAATCAGGAGGGCATACCTGGTGAAGTGGAAGAGGTTTACGCTGTGGGCAGCATGGAGAAATATCCCACCAGGAGGAGATGCCTCTCCCCCCTGATTCTGGACTATCTGCTTCACCTGAAAACCGAAGGCCTTGCACTCTCATCCATAAGAGTCCGCCTCATGGCGATACCGGCCTTCCATCCGCGGGTGAATGGCCGTTCGATCATCTAGAACCCAATCTGTTCACAATCCTTGAAAGGACTGGAATGTCTATACCCGCAGGTGTCAGCCATTGCTGCTGTGGGACCTCAATCCAGTGCTGTCAAGGCTCATGGGTCCTCCATTTGAGCCAGTGGTGAGATGTTCCCTTTTGTACCTGTCATGGTAGGTAGTCTTGGTGGCTAGGTAAGAGGGTTTTGGGCCTTCACATCTGAGCCACCATTTATGGTCTTTAAGAATAAAGTGCAACTGCGAACACACCCATCCTTCCGTCTCAAGGTGGTGTTGCATTTTCATAATACCCAGAACATATTCCTCCTGATGTTCCATCCAGAGCCCCACACTTTCGAAGAAGAACAGACGCTCTACTCTTTGGATGTCAGACAAGCACTTGCTTTCTATGTAGAAAGGACCAAACTCTTCAGGAAGACCACCCAGCTCTTTGTGGCCATTGCAGATAGCATGAAAGGTGAACCAGTCTCTGCTCAGAGGCTCTCCTCCTGGATTACATCTTGCATGTAAAGTACTAAAGTACTGCCGCCATGGTTAACAGCACGCTCAACAAGAGCACAATCCTTGTCGGCTGCCTTTGTTGCACAGGTCCCAATCTCAGACATCTGTAAAACTATGACATGGTCTTCCATTCATACGTTCTTCTCCCACTTTGTGCTCACTCAACAAGTAAGAAATGATGCAGCCTTTGGTCAAACAGTCCTTCAGTCAGGTTTACAGCGAAACTCTGATCCACCTCCTAACTTATGGCTTGGGAATCACCTACATTGCAATGGACATGAGCATTTGAAGAAGAAAAGACGGTTACTAACTTTTCCATATGTGGTGTTCTTCGAGATGTGTTGTTCATAACCATTCCAAAACCTGCCCACCTACCCCTCTGTTGGAGTTGCCGGCAAGAAAGAATTGAGGGGGCAGCAGCTTAGCAGTTCCCTGTATACTTGTGCCATGGAGACGCCACGTCAGGGGACACCACTGCCAACCTGGACGATACCACTGCGGAAAAAGTTTTTGGCAGCAGTGCATGTGACATGCAATCACCTACATTGGAATGGACGTGAACAACAAACACATCTTGAACAAGTGTTTTGGAAAGATTAGTAACTGTCTCTTTGGAGGAAGCACAGCCTCTTTGAATAGAACAGTTGAAGTAAATGAGGCAAGAGCACAGTGGGTTAAAATTTTATTTAATTTTTTGTTTTAAAAGTAAATCTGTTAATTTTCAATTGGAAACAATAACAATTTATGTTAAGGCCTAAACTAATTATAATATATGCAAGTCATTTAAATAAAAAAACTGCATCAGTAACTCCGTCCATCAAATTTTAATGAGTTAAAAGGTGCTGCTCTTTCTATTATATAGACAAGGGATGTGGGGACATTCAATTTGAGATCAGTTAAGGCTTTACAAATGTCCTGCTATATTGTACTATCTTCCATGTTTTCAGTCTTATAGTGGAAAATCTAGCGTTCTTGGACTAAAAGGACTCACATTTTTAAACTTTCAAAGTAACTTTTAATGCTTTAAAATTTTTTGATACAAGCTGTTCAGTATCTGTAGAGCATATCTGCCCCCAAAGCAGACTGCAGGTCTTTCATTTATTATGTCAGACTTCATCGTATATGCAAAATTGCTTGAGATTTGAGGGACAAAAATAGTGGTTAGGTGTTTGAAGTAGTAATTTCACTCATTTTCTTTCCCACGATTTGAACCTCCCAATGTCTGTGGGATCTGTATTTCCAAAGTCTTGTGTATTCTTCATTACAGAATTGTGTTTCAGAATCTTGGCGTTCATTTTTTTAAAAAAAGTCTAGTCCTTATGGTCACAACGATGACCTTGAAAATGTTAACTGTGTGTAACAGATACCCATTTGAGTCTGTAAACAGCCTGAAACTATAGTTCTGAGAAGGGTGAATTGCTTTGGTTACCTAATACAGGGCTCTATGGACTCCATGATTCTGCAGCAATGGTATAATCAGTATTTTTCCTAGATAACACAGAATTCAGCATTTTTCCTGAACAATTCACTATTTCACCCTAGTCTCGTGCCTAACACTTTGTTTTATCTTCCTTCCTGGAGCTACTGCATGCTCTGGACCTTTCTTCACGAGGGAAATTAATTGAATTGCAGTGCATTCTCTTTTCACTGTTCTGTAGAACCAAGCAAAGGTGCATGCGGAGGGAACAAGAGCTAGAGTTCTGTTTGTAGGCAAGGAGTAGGAGGAACCAGAAGTGCAGACTGGGCAGTTAGGTCGCCTAGAGAATAGAGCAGCAGCTCTTATAGAACTGATATGAACCACTGAAGCAAACTACATGCTCTCTGCTTCCCTGGATGTACAAAGTGGGGGAAGGACATATTGAACTGCGCTGTCCAGTTAAAATCATAACTTCTGAGCCCCACTGAGTTGGGCCATGTGGAGAATGCAGTGGACAAAATACTTACTCAGAAATAGTTGCTGAGAACAATTACTGACAAATTGTACATAAACTAATATTTTAAACTGGTCCATAGTTTGTGCATTTGGGGCTGGGATGCCTGGAATGAAGAGCATTTAATGGAAATACAGTAAATTAACAATGCTGGAGAATTTGGGAGTTCTTGCCATAAAATTTAGGAGTGCTTGCCACAGAATTTATCTCTGTCCTGCAGACTTCGTAGGACCCTGTATATATATTATCTCATTCCTCCTATATCAATGTCTTACATGTTATTGTCCTACCTATTCAAGTTCACAAACATAAATCAATTACATATGCACATATCCAAGTTTTGGCAGTTATATTTTAAATTATATATTTTTGTGACTTAAGCCAAGGACATGGAATCAGATCTGTGTTCTTTTTTTGGCTCTGTTGAGGACAAGTTGTTTATCTTGTATCCAGACACCACTGTAATATCTCCTCTGAGAGCAAGACCTTGTAGGCACTGAATATATAGTAAGAGACACCATCTGCATAGAAAGAGACAACCTAATTACATTTAACCTAACTTCTTTCTTTGAAAGGGTAACTGGCCTAGTGGATGGGGGGGAAGTAGTAGGTATGATGTAGCTTCATTTCAATAAGGCTTTTGACACAGTCCCAGATGATATTTTGAAACTAGCTAAATATAATCCAGTTGAAATTACTGTAAAGTGGGTGCATAATTGGTTGAAAAACCATAATCAGAACAGTTAAGAGTTAGGTGTCCAACTGGGAGCATATACCAAGTGGAGTCCTGCAGGGACGGTCCAGGGCTAGTACTAGTGAATAATTTCATTAATGACTTGTATATGGAGTGGAGAGTCTACTTTAGGAAATTTGCAGATGACATCAGGTTGGGAGGGTTACAAGCACTTTGAGGACAGAATTAAAATTTAGGATGTTCTTGATAAACTGGGTAATGGGTGTGAAATCAATAAGATGACATTCAATAAAGACAACTGCAAAGTAGGAAAAGATGGAAAAGTCAAATACACGAACACACTGGGAAATGACTGGCTGGGCAGCAATACCACAGGAAAGGATCTCTGGAGTTACTCTAATGGATTGCAAATTGAAACAGCAACAGCATGAAGCTGTTGTGAAAAGATCAAATGTCATTCTGGGATGCATTAACAGCATTGTTATATGAAAGACATGGGATGTAATTGTTCCACTCTACTCAGCACTGGTGAAGCCTCAGTTGGAATAATGTGTCCAGTTTTAGGTACCATACTTGAAGAAATATGTGGACACTTTAGTGAGAGTCGAGAAGAGAGCAACAAAAGTGGTAAGAGGTTTAGAAAACTTGATCTCTGAGGACAGGTTGAAAGATTTGGGCATGTTTCATTTACAGAAAAGAAAGTTGAGGGGGTATATGATAAGTCTTCAAATATGTAAAAGGTGTTTGATCAGTTCTTCTCCATATCCACTGAGTGTAGAACAAGAAGTAATCGGCTGAGTTTGTCATAGTAGATGAGTATTGCAACAGATCACTTAGGAAGTCTGTGAAATCTACATAATTAGAGGTTTTTAGTAATAGGTTGGACAAACACCTGGCAGGGATTGTCTAGGTATAGTTAATCCTGCCTCAGTTTGGGCAGGATTAGATGACCTCTTTATGATAAACACATAGACTTTAAGATCAAAAGGGACCATTATGATCATCTAGTCTAATCTCCCGCACAGCACAGGCCACAAAACCTCACCCATCCCCTGATCCCTTCCAGACCTACATTTCTATTATTCTATGATTCTTCTACTTCGCTTTCCCTATCTGTAAAATGGAGCTAATACTTCCCTAATTCAGATGGGTATTCTGAAGCTACTTCATTTAACATTTGTAAAACGCTTAGAGGTACTTGGCTGGAGGGCACAACAGAAGTGTAAAACCAGTACTTCGATTTGGTTATAAAATAATATACCATGTTCTGTTTACCTCTAACTGAAAGAAACGCACTGTTTTAGTTGCTCAGTTTATTCTAGTTTTTTTTTTAAATAGTTGTGGAAAATGTGAAGTTAGATTTTTTTTTCAGTAAACTAAATGGATGCATATAGACATATTTGTCTTTTTTTTTTTTTTTTTTATTTTTTTACAGGCTAACGCTGCAGCTTCTGACATGGCCACAGCCTCACCAAGATCTGATACCAGTAACAACCATAATGGAAGATTACAGATGCAAGTAACTGGTAAGTAATAATTTGTGTATTACATATATTAATATATGGCCATTAGGCCAGGAAATATCCTTTTTCAGGGTAAGTAGTCATTTGTAGCATAAAAACTGTGTACCTTTTCTGATGTAGACTGAGTTTGAGGGCTGTGTCAGAAATGATTACCCCATGTCACCCTCTCAAACTAATTTATATTTTAGTAGTAAATAAATATCTTAGAAGAAAGGTGATTTGACACATTTAAATGTTTCTGTGAAAAATAATACAAATTAATTTCATAAGATGTTTAAAAAGAAAAGCATAAAGCAACACTTCATAAAATATAGCATAAATCAAGATATTTTGATTATTTGTAGCAGGGTTTGGTTACATTCTTACAATGTTTAAAGTGTGTTGTCTTTTTGGGAGCTCAGCAAAAATGAGATGATATAGAGATTTGCAACTTTGTAGTTCCCCAAGAGAGTGCTTTTTACATGGAGAGGCTGGCTTTTCTGAGGTGGCTGAATGGATATTATTTGGCTTGTCATCTTTTGTCTTTTATTCATGTGAAGCATAATTTTTCACTCAATCCAGGTTTGTGTCCACTCGAAACAATGTGCTATACTTCTGATACACTCTTGACTAGTTTTAATGGTACAGGTTTGCTTTAGAAGGTAGTGATTTATGCAAATTTTAGATTGAGTATTGCATTGAGAAGGCTTTAATCTTATTAACAAGTGTGTTCGGTATGGTTTTGGCAAATTATCATCCTTAAAGCTTAATTTTGTTTGTTCCTAAAATGTTCAATTTCTGTTGTTTAAGAACATTATTTCAAAAGAAAATGCTAAACATTTTAAATTTCCTTTTGCTTTGTATGTTCTGCATTCCATTTCATGATTGCTTTGATGAGTAATGAGCTTTGAATTTCAGTCTACAATATGGCATTGATGGAAATTGTCTCTTTAAATTTAAATTCATATTTATTAAAGTTGTGGGTTTTTTCTTGCCTCATCCACCTTTTGTTTCAGATGTTCAGAAACACCTTGGTTCATTTAAAATTGGATCTCGTGTATAATTTTAAATCTTGAAATCTTCATCTAATCTGAAGTCTTTATGGGCTTTATCTTTTTTTGTGAATTTGCTTTGAATTAGTTAACGTTGCTGATATGTATCTCTAGATTATAGACATAAAAAATTAAATGTGGAGTCAATAGCAAAATAGCATGGATATCTAAGTGTAGAGTTCACTGTTAGTCTCCAGTTTGACATAAAGTACTGACAAACTATTAGCTAAATCTTTAGGATGGAGATGCACAATAGAAGTGGTTAATGCTTTGATGGTTGAACTAGGTGAAACATGAGAGCTTACTCACTGACTTCTTTGAATCATATACTTGCTTGTTGCAGTTCTTCTTCTGTAAGATAATGTATATCTCAATGTTGTTTTACACTTGTGTCACATGAGCTGCATTAAAAAATAATTCAGCACTTTTTTAGTAATAGAATAAGGATGTTACTGATTCCCTGTTCTGTTAAAGTGGGCTATGTACTTTTAGAAGAGATACAAGGAATCCATGGTTGTAACGTGGAAGAGTGAGTACTAACATTAGATGAACTGTTTGGTTTGACACATTCGAGAACATAGACCATACTAATTTTGGCCTCAAGAATCAAAACCAAAAATATAAAAGAGAGAATCTTTTAAAAAGTATGTGCATGTGTACACTTATATTCCCACATACAAACTTTTCTTTGTAAGAATTAGGCCATGTCTGTTGTACAGGTGCTACAGTGGTATAGCTACAGTGTCATAACTGTGCTGCTGTAGCGTAGACACTTCCTACAGCAACCGAAGGGGTTTTTCCATTGTTGTAGGAACTCCACCTCCCTGAATGATGGTAGCTGGGTCAACAGAAGCATTTTTCTGTTGACCTAGCTGCTTCTACACTGGGAGTTAGGCCAACATAACTGCAGCTTTCAGAGTAGTGAATTTTTTACACTCCTGAGCACTATAGCTCTGTTGGCCTAGCTTTTAAGTGTACACTAGGCCTTAAAGTTGTCAAGTTCTCTTCCCAGCACTCATTCATTAAAGGTTCAGGGAAATCACTTATTGAAATAACTTATCATCCACATCAACTGCAATTCACATATCTTAACACCCACACATACTCACATATTGCATAATACTCTTTCAGTCTCTCAACATGAAAACACACAGTGCACACATCCAATTCTTCACAGTCATGCTCAAACAAAAGCCCCAACTCTGGTATCAACCAGATTAAGATGGAGATGTGTGTAACGTGCTGTTCATAGATGGGAAAATTTGAGGCCAAGATTGTGGTTTTTTGTTTGTGTGACTGCGGAATTCAGTATATGAATTGTGTGTTTCTTTGACATTGAAAGTGTTACGGTGCTGTGTAGTCTTTGTGTGCATGTGAGATGAAGTTCAGGTGTTAAAACCATAAGAACTGTGATTTGTTGATATTAATGGTTCTTTATCTGGTGTTTACTCTGACTTTTAATAAGTGAATTGATGGGAAGGGCATTCGTGCAATCCTTGGTCTTACACAACCACGGTTTGAATGGGGGAAGTTCACTTTTTTTTTTTAAACAGGTGTGGTCTTAAGTGTGAGGCAGCAGGTTTTGTTTTCTGAGGGACAAGGAGTTGTGCAGGATAGGAAGGATTGTTGTATGGTGGTTGGAATAGCATAAATATGGAGTAGCTGTTTTACATGGGGCAGGACAATGTAGTGGGAAATGTCACTTGGGCAAGAAGCATATTTTGTGTTGAGTAGGCATGGGGGAAGAGGCTGTGGAGGGCATGGAGTTGGATTGTTTGTATTGGGTTGGGGACGAGGAGAACAACTGAGGGACGAAATGTGGAGGAATTTGGTATATATACAGAATTATAGCGGGAGAAACTGATGAGAAGGATGAGGTGACTATAGCATGGTGAGGAGTGTTTTGTTTGCAAAATATTGAGGCATAATGTAGCAAATTTTAAAAAAATCTTATTTTACTGGACTCATGTGATCTAGTGCTCAGGACAATGTTAGCCTAATTTCAAAAGTGAATAGCTTCTGAATTTGTGACTTTGCTATGGAACATCATCTCCAATTAATTGAATACATAGAGTGTTAGATGGGTTTGAGATCTAAACTTTAGTCTTTGATTATCCATATAGACTCCATTTTTGGTATACACACACCCCATGTACTCACTCAGGATATTTTGGCCAGCACTGTCAGTTGGAGCTGTCACTGTGTTCCAAGTGCCCGCATACCCCCCAAGGTGAATAAAAATCAATCTTTAAAAAAAAATAAAATTTAAATTTAAGTTAAATGCTTTTTTTCTTTTCAGAAGTAAACCTTCTTTAAAATTTAAATTTGAATTGACAATCTCTGTTAAGGCCTAAACTTTAAGTTTCTTAAAATCATTTAAATTAAATAAAAAATATTCAGACAGTAAGTGTTTGCTGACAAAGTTGTAAAGAAAGTCAAACCACTGAAATGGTGGCAGTCACTGGCTAAGCAGCTGGAACCAGAAGATGGCACCCAGTTCTGGGTTTAAGGAAACTCAACACATTCATAACTCAGCTTGGGTTCAGAATGATACCCATTACCTCAATAATCTTCTCTCTAAATCCACTGGACTGATTTGCATCTGTTGATCTCCAGAATGCATATTTCACTCCTCCCAGCCTACAAGAAATTCCTAAGTTTTATAGTTGGGGGCTTCATATTTCTAATACAGAGTCCTACCATTGAAGTTATCAGCAGCCTCTATGGCCTTTGTAAGGGATTGCTATAATGGCAGAACGTTTAAAGAGACAAGATATACAAGTTTTTTCTTTGTTTGAGGGAGCTCATCTCATCAAGTCACAGACAGCATTTATCCTATATCTCTTCACCATGTTGGGGTTCAAGTTCAACAAGGGAAAAGTAAACCTTAGTTCAAACTCAGAAGATAGAATTTATAGGGGCACTTCTAGGCTGGGTCCACACTGACGGCGGCAAATGAAGAGGTATGAAGGGGTTCAAGAAATCCATATACCTGCTGAAAAAGCTCCACATCAACATGTGAGCTCAAATTTCTCAAGATGTTCTAATGCTATTAAATTGGTGGAAGAATCTTGATCAAGTATGCAGTGGGGTTCCAGTCTCTCCATACTCAGACCATCTTCCACAGGCCTACAAGTTTCAAACAGCAGCAGAAGCACTGAGATTTCACTGCACATGAGGAAAAAGTCCACAGGAAGTCTACATCCCAAATATTATAGTGATACTGACCTGCCATAAAGAGTTAGAATCTAAATCTATTCTGCATACAATGTCTGAATGCATTTTTTCTGTAAGTTATGCATACACCATCAGAACTTTGACAGTATAGTTCATTGAGATTGTGTGCATACCCTACTTAATTCCACATGACCTACCTCCAAACTTAAGCCTGGTCTACACTGACAGTGGTGGTCGACGTAACGCGGCTTATGTCGACCACCTAAAGTATGTCTCCCCACTGGCATGTCAGTTCCGCCGACCTAAATCGTGATAAAATTCAACTTAATAAAACCTCCTCCGTAAGCAGCGTAGCACTGAAGTCGAATTCTATGCGTCGAACAAGCATCAGTGTAGGCAGAGCACAATGTAAATCAATGTCCTTGATCTCTGAAACGTATTCCATAATGTTCCGTTGTGACCACTCTGGACATTTGTACTCTGTGGCACTGCAGTCACGTGGACAGGAAACAGCCCATCCCCTGAAGCTCCAGGAAAGTTTGAATTCCCATTTCCTGTTCAGTCAGCATGGAGAGAGCTTTGTAGCTGAACTGCTCATGGTGACTGCACACCCCAAACATGCTCCAACCTAGAATCGACCTGAAGTCTTGGATCTCATCAGCCTGTGGGCAAAGAGTCTGTTCTAGCTCTGTTCCGAGCCAGCAAAAGAAGTTTAGATATCTACGAGAAGATATCGCGTGATATGGTGGAGAAGGGTCACAACCAGGACGTGCAGCAGTGCAGTGTTAAAATCAAAGAGCTGAGGCAATCATATCAGAAAACTAGGGAAGCAGACAGTCTTTCTGGCTCGTCACCGAAGATGTGCCTCTTTTATGAGAAGCTGTATGCAATTCTTGGTGTTGACCCCACCATTGTGCCATTGCGCAGCATTGATACCTCCAAAGAACTCCGGTCCAGGATGAATGAGGAGGACTCTGGAAGAAGAGGAGAACGGGGCAGGAAAATGGGGTATCCATTCTCCCAGAGGGCCAGAACCTATTTGTTACCCCAGAGCAGCACAGCCAGGAACAGGACAGCATTACAGACGGAGATGCTGGGAAAGGCACATCTGGTGAGTGAGTATAGCAAATCGAATTTCTGTGGTCATGTCCCCAGTCCAGCTTTTTATTCTTGGGGGAAAAAGGAGTTTGTGTTTTTGTGGGGATGAGCATCCTGGGATTGGTAAATTTCAGCAGACGGTTACCCCCCTGAACTGACTATTTATGTATTTATGTATTCATGTAGTCCGTGGATATTTCCAGATAACTTTCATGTAGGTACTCTGCAATTCTTTGCAGAAGGTTTCAGGGGAGGACAGCCTTATTTCTTCCACCATGGTAGGACACTTTTTCCTGCCACTCTGCTATTAAATGAACAGGTATCATTGTGAACAGGAACATAGCATAGCAGCGTAAGGGCCAGGCCTGCACTCCGATGCTTGCAGGAAATCTTCGCTTTCTGCCTGCATTGCCCTCAGGAGATTGATATCACACATGGTCACCTAGGGAATATGGTGTAAGTTTACAGTACGCGACCAATATAGTCACTGTGTAGTATTCCCCTGCTGTGGACCGTGTCCCTGAACCCCTACACAGACAATTCCTAGCCAAGATACTGTTGTCATGGGCATTATGGGTCTGGGAACTGGTGCCCCCCCCTTTTTTTTTCTCCAGTGGCACTTCATGCACACCTTCCTCCAATCCCTTTTGACCAACTCCTCCCAAACCAGTCTTTGGAATGGTAAAAGGGCACAGCACTAACAGAGACATACATTGGTGCAGTTCATTGCAAAACGGGTTTTCAATGCTTCCCTGAGGCACGGCGCTCTGCTGTTGGCTCTTAGCGTAGCACTGGAATATGGCTGCTCAAAATTAACAGCCAGCCTATCAGCCTCCACAACCCAATCCTAGGGGAACTTTTCACTCTTTGTTTCACAAACACCATGGAGCACACAGCAGACAGAGATAGTAGTTGGGATGTTGCATTCGCTGAAGTCTAACCTAGTCAGCAAGCAGCACCATCTTGCCTTTAAACAACCAAATACCCATTCCACCCCATTCTGCACTTACTGAGCCTATTATTGAAACACTGCTTCTTGCTGTCCAGGTGCCCGGTGAATGGCTTCATTAGCCACATAAGCAAGGGGGAGGCAGGATCCCCCAGGATCACTATTGACATTTCAGCATTGCCAATATTTATTTTTTGGTCAGGGAAGAAAGTACCCGCCTACATCTTTTTTTAACAGACCTGAGAAACGAAAGATGCATGTGTCATGCACCTTTCCAAACCACTCCACATTGATGTCAGTGAACTGTCCCCTGTGATCCACAAGGGCCTGCAACATCATTGAGAAGTATCCCTTCCAGTTTATGTACTCTGTGGCAAGGTTGTCCGGGGCTAAGATAGGGATATGCGTGCCATCTATCGCCCATCCTAGAGTTTGGGAACCCCATTACAGCAAACCCATCCACTACGTGTTCACATTTTTCCAAAGTCACTACCCTTTTTAGCAAAAGTCTGTTAATGACCTGGCACACTTGCATCACAGCAGCTCCCATGCTGGATTTACAGACTCCGAATGGATTCCCAACTGACAGGTATCAGTCTGGGGTTGCTAACTTCGACAGAGCGATGGTCACTCTCTTCTCCACTATCAGAGTAGGTCTCAAGTGAGTATTCATGAGCTTCAGGGCTTTGCGCAAAGTTCAAGGAAAGTGGCCTTTCGCATATGAAAGTTTTCTCCTTCAAGTGATTGCTCATATGCATTCCACTTAGGTGTGTGCGCGCCCTCATGCACAGTTTCCAGAGAACTTTTTCCCTAGCAGCCCCCTGGAGTACCGCCCTCATGTGGCGGTATATAGGGTGCCGCCGGCCCCTTCCCTCCTCAGTTCCTTCTTTCCGCCCGTGACAGTCGTCGGGAGCAACTCTTGCTCCTCTCAAGTCTTTCCTTTTACTGTAAGTAGTTAGTTAGCAGTTCTCCCTGAACTCAGTTAGTTTTTCAGTTAATTAGGTTACTTAGTTAGTGTAGGAAGAGCCTTAGGGCTCTAGCGACCCAGCTATTCTGTGCTCGCCAGGGTTCAAACCCTGCGCTAGCTGCAGGAAGGCCTTTCCCATCAGCGACCCCCATAATCGCTGTCTGAAGTGCTTGGGGGAGCAGCACCGAAAGGATCAGTGCCGCATTTGTAAGGCCTTTAAGCCACGGACTCAAAAAGAGAGGGAAATCCAGCTTAAAGCCATTTTGATGGAGTCTGTCCTGTGTCTGGCGTCCAAGCCGACGCGGACTCATTTGGCACCAAGCATCTTGTTGGTGCAGAGCGCTCCGCCGGCACCGCAGGTCCCCGGTGCCGAGAAGAAAGAAGCGCTGTCTGCACGTGGAGCGCTCCCCCTCCACCGCACCGCAGGAGCGGCCGGGGTTGAACCCTGAGGTGCTTCGGCTCTCAGATGTGCCGCCGGCACCAACTCCAGCACCGCTATCCAGGGAACCTCCCCTGACTCCTGGGAGTGGGGGACCCCCTGTCCAGGACCCTTCCACGCCGAAGGCGTTCAAAGCGGCGTGAGCCTTGCTGGCCTTGCCCATGCCTCCGGTCCTCTCTCGGCTGAGAGAGCCGGGGCCTGTGTCCCGGGGCAAGCCTGTGATGGGTGTCCCCGAAGGGTGTGCGCACCCGGCAACGGAGGAACGGCCGCCCACCACTCGATGCCAGAGAGTTGAGCTCGATAACTCCTCTCCCTCCTTGTCTTCGGACGAGTTGTCCCGGCACTGTTCTCGTTCGTCTAGGCAGCACCGCTCAGGATCTTCGTCGCAACGCTCCAGTTCCAGTCCGGCATCGGGACTCCGTTCTCGGCACTGCTCATAGGCACGGGGGAAGAGACATCGTAAGTCTTCCGTCCCTCGGCACCGGTCTTCATCTTCGTCCGCGTCACCCAAGCACCGGCACCGTAGACGACAATGCTCTTCGGGATCATCCGGTAGCGGGTCGTGGAGCAGCTCTTCATGGCGGCGCCACCGGCACCATTCGCCTGGCTCAGGATCTCGGATCCGCCGCCAGGAGGAGGTACACATTCCCACACCGGCACTGGGTTGGCCCCAACCTCCTTGGCAATGGCCATATTGGCGTCCGTGGGCAGCCCAGATGGGGCAGGGAACTATGTCGGCCCTTGCTTCAGTAACCCAGATACCTCCACAGCAGGCACCTTCGGTGCAGGAGAGGGACCACTCCTTGGACGGGGAGTCAGACCCCGGGGGGGGCCCCTCCACTGGACCCCGCCACCTGTCCTCTTCTTCGTCGCCGGACGAGGCAGCCATCAGTGACTGGGGGGCCCCTCTCATTGATTTCAGGGCTCATCAGGAGCTTCTGAAACAGGTAGCCTCTAACCTTGGCCTGGAGGTCAAGATACTGGAGGAAGAGGTGGACCCCCTCCTCGGGCGTGTGGGGACTCAAGGACTGTCCAGGGTAGCCCTCTTCTTTCATGAAAAGGTCCTGTGTCTGGCGAAAGCCATTTGGCAGACCCCTTCCTCGGTCGCCCCAACCTCCAAGGGTGCCTAGAAGAAGTACTGTGTGCCAGCCGAAGGGCACGAGTACTTGTACACCCACCCGGCCCCAGGGACTCTGGTTGTGGACGCTGCCAACCAGAAAGAGAGACAGGGGACCCATAGCGCCACTCCTAAGAACAAGGAGGGTAGGAGACTAGACCTCTTCAGCAGAAAGGTCTTCTCCACGGGGGCGCTCCAATTCAGGGTGGCTAACTACCAGGCCCTCTTGGGCAGGTATAATCTGAAGCTTTGGGACTCGATGCAAAGGTTCGCAGAGTCACTGCCCAAGGACCAGGCTGCAGACTTCGCCACGGTCCTGGAGGAAAGATTGACTGTAGCCAGCTCAGTCTTGCAGACTGCTTCGGATGCTGTGGACACAGCCAGCAGGGTGACGGCCTCCGCCGTTGCCATGCGTCGCGCAGCGTGGCTACAGTCCACGGAACTGTCCCAGGAGGTGCAGCACTCCATTCAGGACCTGCCGTTCGATGGAGCCAGCCTGTTCTCGGAGAGAACAGATGACAAGCTGCACGCCCTCAAGGATTCGAGGGCCCCTCCCCGCTCCTTGGGACTATATACCCCTCAGGCGGCGAGGCTACAGACTCGCCAGCAGCCGCAGCGCCCGCCACAGCGGCAGCAATAGCAACCTAGGCCACCACCTACGCCTTTCCCCCCCGCAAGGGGTAGGGATAGGAGCAGGTGTTCCGGATGGCACGACTGCCCCGAGTCGTCCACAGCTTCCCATAAAGGACACTCCCAGGGCTCCAAGAGAGAGCACCAATTTTGACGGTGCGCCCGAGGGTGGCACCAGCATTCTTCCCCTGGATTCTCCCCCACCTTTCAGAAACAGGCTAAGGCCCTACCTTGTCTTGTGGCAGGGCATCACCTCGGACCTCTGGGTCCTCGACACCGTGCGCCGGGATTACGCCCTCCAACTCGTGGCTTTCCCCCCTGATTCAACCCTTTCACCCTCCCTCTTCAGGGACCCATTTCATGAGCAATTACTCCTTCAGGAGTTCCACTCCCTTCTGCATAAGGGAGCCATAGAAGCGGTTCACCACTCGAGGTGGGGAAGGGGTTCTACTCGAGGTACTTCCTTGTTCCCAAAGCCAAGGGAGGTCTCAGGCCTCTTCTGGACCTGCGCAGGTTAAACAGGCTCATAAAGAAACTGAAGTTTCGCATGGTGTCCCTGGCGGCCATTATCCCCATATGGAATCCAGGAGATTGGTTTGCCGCCCTCAACCTGAAGGATGTGTACTTCCACGTGTCCATCCTTCCCACCCACAGGCGCTATCTAAGGTTTATGGTAGCTGGTAGCCACTGCCTGTTTATGGCCTTGCCCTTTGGCCTGTCTTCCTCCCCCAGGGTGTTCACCAAGTGTATGGCAGTGGTGGCGGCCTTCTTGAGGTGCAGAGGGGTCCAGATATTCTTCTACCTGGACGATTGGTTGATAAGGGACAAGACCAGACCTCAGGTGTGTGAGGCGGTCTCCCTCATCCAGGCCACCTGCAACGCCCTAGGGCTGCTCATCAACGAGCAGAAGTCAATGCTGTCTCCGGTGCAGCGCATAGAGTTCATAGGGGCATCCCTAGACTCGGTTCAGGCCAGAGCCTCCCTACCACGCTCGAGGTTCAAGGCCATGGCAGCGATCATATTGCAACTTCAGAGATGCCCCACGACAACAGCCAGGCAGTGCCTTCAGCTGTTGAGCCACATGGCCTCATGTACCTATGTGGTGAGGCTGGCCCACCTCAGGCTCAGGCCCCTCCAAGGTTGGTTGGCCACAGTATATATGCCCAGCAGGCACTCTTTGGATAGAGTGGTGACGGTGTCCCCCGCGGTACTCAGGTCACTGCAATGGTGGATGAACCCCAGGACAGTCATGGCGAGGGTTCCATTCAGGGATTTGACCCCCTCGGTCACCCTGATCTCAAATGCGTCGGACCTCGGTTGGGAGGCCCACGTCAGCGGCGGCCTGACTACTCAGGGCCGCTGGTCGCAGGAGGAGACTGTCCTCCACATCAATGTAAAAGAACTGAGGGCAGTCAGACTAGCTTGCAAAGTGTTCCTCCACTGTTTATTGGGCAAGATGGCTCAGGTGCTGACAGACAACACCGCAGCAATGTATTACATAAACAAGCGGGGGGGCACACTCATCGGCACTCTGTCGGGAAGCGCTTTGACTTTGGGACTTCTCTGTGAGGCACGGCTTTTGTTTAACCGCCTCTCACCTCTTGGGGGTTAGGAACGACGAGGTGGATCGCCTCAGCAGGTCGGTTCTCCCCCAACACGACTGGTCATTGCATCCAGAGGTAGCGGCCAGGATTTTCCGCGAGGTGGGTTGTTCCCCGACTGGACCTGTTTGCGTCATCCTGGAACAGGAAGTGCCTGAGGTTCTGCTCGCTCCGGGGTCTCAAGCCGGGCTCCCTCTCCAACGTGTTCCTCATCGAATGGACAAGGACCCTCATGTACGCGCGTTCCTCCCTGCCTCCTCCCCCCCCCCCCCCGCTCTTGCCCAGGTTCCTCTTGAAAATCACGAGGGACAGAGCGGATGTGATCCTGATTGCCCCAGCGTGGCCGAGGCAGTATTGGTTCAGCATGCTGCAAGACCTCTCTGTCGCCGCGCCAATCAAGCTCCCGAGGAGGCCGGACCAGCTCTCCCAGAACCCCGGTCGCTTGCTGCATCCTAGCTTGGACTCCCTGCACCTGACGGCTTGGAGACTTTCTGGCTGACCAAGGAGGAGAGAACCTGTTCAGAAGCAGGTCCTACGCCTGCTGCTGGGAAGCAGGAAACCCTCTATGCTGATCGCCTACAGAGCCAAGTGGAGGAGGTTCACCTGCTGGGTGGAGTCACGGGGCATAACCCCCAGTACGTCCCCCGTGCAGGCTATTCTCGAGTACCTGCTGCAGCTTAGACTCCAGGGTCTAGCGTTAGCCTCCCTCAGGGTGCACCTAGCGGCCATCTCGGCTTTCCACCAGCTGTTGGAGGGGCGGTCCATGTTCTCCCACCCCATGTTGGTGAGGTTCCTCAAGGGGGTTGAGAGGCTTTACCCGCAGGTCCATGACCCGGTGCCTCCTTGGGATCTGAACCTGGTCCTCGCTAGACTGACGGGGCCCCCCTTCGAGCCTTTGGCCACTTGCCCCCTGCTAATCCTGTCCTGGAAGGTGGTCTTCCTCGTGGCCATTACCTCGGCAAGGAGGGTCTCTGAGCTAAGAGCTTTGACCTCAGAGCCCCCCATATCGTGTTCTTCGGGGATAAGGTGCAGCTGAGGCCACATCCAGCCTTCCTGCCTAAGGTAGTCTCCCAGTTCCACTATAACCAAGACATTTTCCTCCCTGTATTTTTCCCTAAACCGCACGGGTCAGAGGAGGAGAGGAGACTACACACCCTGGATGTGAGGAGGGCGCTGGCGTTCTACCTGGAGACGACGAAGCGTTCCGGAAGACCACGCAGCTCTTTGTCGCGGTGGCGGACAGGATGAAGGGATCCCCGTTCTCCACCTAGTGCATCGCCAGATGGATCACCACCTGCATTAAGTTCTGCTATGAGCGCGCAGGTGTCCAGCTTCCCGGAGTGGTGATGGCGCACTCAACGAGGCCCAGGCCGCATCGGCGGCCTTCCTGGAAAGGGTCCCCTTGGATGACATCTGCAGGGCTGCCGCCTGGTCTTCGGTGCACATCTTTGCCACGCACTACGCTGTTGTCCAACAATCGAGGGAGGACCCGCGAGTCGGCAGAGCCGTGCTGAGGGCAGCTCACCATTGACTCCTACCCACCTCCAGGTATGGCTCGTTAATCACCTAAGTGGAATGCATATGAGCAATCACTCGAAGGAGAAAACATGGTTACTCACCAGTAACTGTTGTTCTTTGAGATGTGTTGCTCATATCCATTCCACACCCGCCCTCTGTCCCCACTGTCGGAGTCGGCAGAAAGAAGGGACTGAGGAGGGGAGAGGCCGGCCGATGGCGCCCTACATACCGCTGCATGAGGGCGGCACTCCAGGAGGCGCCGAGACCGGCCCCTACAGGGGGCTGCTAGGGAAAAAGTTCTCCGGAGACCGTGCACGAGGTCGCACACACACCTAAGTGGAATGGATATGAGCAACACATCTCGAAGAACAACAGTTACTGGTAAGTAACCATGTTTTCTGCAGCCACTGATCATCCCACACCTTCATAACAATGTGGTCCCACCAGTCAGTGCTTGTTTTGCAGACCAGAACCGGTGCTCCACCGACTGAAGATGTTGCATGACAGCCTAATAAATGGGAATTTTTTCACTCTATGGCTTCTATTAGGGCGGCCTCAGTAACATTGCAATTTTCCATGCTGCAGCTCCTGTCTCAGCCTTGAAAGTACTGCAGGATAAGTTGTGAGGTGTTTGTGATGCTCACAATGATAGTACAGAGCTGAGTGGGCTCCATGCCTCTCCGGCAGCAGCGTGCGTGCATCACAGTCTGAAAGGTATAGAAAAAGGTATGAAAAAGTGTTTGTCCATTTATTTGGGACAAGAAGGAAGGGGAGGGAGCACATTGCAGCATGGGAGGATGACAACCTTCCCAAAAGCCTCTGAGTCTAGTTGCACTATGGGGATAGCTACCCACGGTGCACTGCTTTGATTGTTTGTCCAAGCATGGCTAGTGGGGATGCAATACCCTGACACAACAAGGGTGGTGTGATCGCACTCCTGTGACTTCTAAAATTTGGCATGTGAAAGTTGATTTGAAATAAGAGTTTAGACGTACTCTCATTATAGTAGGGGGTACGGCCACAAAGACATTGAGAAGGAACTCAGTGGTGTAAAGTTACCTCTGATGGGTCCCATGTTAGGGAATTTCTAGGTTGTTTTTTTTGTTTTAGTTGATTAGCTAGTTTGGGAAGTTTTTAGTAATAGTGTTAAAAGTTGGCAATAAATTTGCCAACAACATAAGGCTTCTTTGAGCTTCTGCTTAGGGTTGGGTCTTCCTTCTTATTTCAAAGCATGTCCTAAGTTCAGCATTAAACCATATCCTTTCTGTGATGGCACCATGTCTAGATTGAATGAGTACAGTATATCCCCATTCAGGCAGGGGTATTGTCCTGAATGCTGCTTCATGTGTTGGGCTTTTCCAAATGCACATGTTGAATTTAAGAGCTACGTCAAACTGCAACTGTTGGAAGCAGCCACTGATGCCTTGTTTCTCAGTACCAAGTATCTGAGGTCTTTCTTCAAGTGCTTGGTCAGGTCCATTCCATGCTAGGTATGTGCACGCCACATGCCCTGCTGCTGTTTTTTCCCTCAGTGGTATCCGTAGGGCAGGCTCTAGGGCCCTCTGCAGTGGCATGCGTATGTGACGGTATTTAATGACCCACCCTCCTTCCTCTCTGTTGGAGTTCCAGCAAGAAGGAACTGAGAGTTAGGAGAATGGGGGCAGCACCTTTATACCGGCTGTGACACTCTGCACCCTCACTTTCACCCTTAGAGTGTAACTATGTATTGTTTAATGCAAAGTGCATCATAGAAGATGTTTTTGGAATGTTCATGATGTACTGAGCATTATTTTTATAGTAATATGCTTGTTGCAATGTCATGTGCATAGTTGTGAGGCTTCATTTTGTAATATTCCCTAATATGTGTCCTCATGGCTTGAAACATATTCAGGCAAAACTACAGGAGCAGAGGGGCAGTTTGCATCTCATTAAGATGTGTATAGAGCAAATCCAGCTCAGCATTCCAGAACTAAGGATTGGCCTGGGCATCAATGGGAAGATCGTCTCCAGTGAACTCACCCCCTTTCTTGGGGCAGCTTGGAATCATGTTGATGCAATGCTCAGTGACTCAGGACATGGATGAAACCATACCAAAACTTTGTTTGTCATCTGCCCTTGGGGAAGGGGACAAGCCCGAGAGGGGAGAAGGAGAGACATTTGCCATGCTTTCTCTTTCACCATCTAAAACACCACCAAGCAACTGAAGTGCTGACCAAAGGGGAGAGCATGGCTTGAAGGGAAACCAGCCAGCCTGTTGTGAGAAACACTAACGTTTCTGGAAGTGTTAAGTTTAGTTTCGAATGCATTTTGTTTTTTCTCTTGATCAAATCTGACTTGCTGTCCTTTGACGTATAATACCTAAAATCTTTCTGTAGTTAATAAATGTGTTTTAACTAAAGTGGTGCATTTGGTTTGAAGTGTGTAGGAGACTTCACTGGGAACAACAAGGCTGGTGCCTATCAATTTCTTTGTTAAATTGACAACCTATATGAACTTGCATTGTTCAGTGGGCAGCACTGATCATTGTAAAACAGGAGTTCCTAGGGTTACATCTGGGATTGGGGGTTATTGACTGAGGTCATTCTGTTGTATAATCCACAGAGTGGTTGCCTAGAACTCACTCAGATAGTTTCAGCTTGCTTGCTGGTTGCTGTGCTTGAACACCCTAGGTATGGGAGTTCACAGCAGAGCAGGGTAAAACAAACTCTGGAATTGGGGTGACACAGATTGTATTATGTGCGTCACTGCAGAGGGAAAAGTTTCTGACAGAGTGCCTGTGGCATGTGCGCACACCTAGCATGGAATGGACATGAGCAACACATCTCGAAGAACAACAGTTATGGAAGGTTAGTAACAGCCTTAATTTGGTGATTGAGGTCTTAATCCCAATCTGCCAAATATGGTGCCAGCAGTGAAGATGGCTCCAGGTTTGAAGAAGGCTTTGGTGCCTTAAACACTCAGTAATTTGGCTAGTACCGCAGCCTCTAAAGACAAAGGTTATTTCAGACAGCTTTCAAGAAATTCTTCAAATTGTGTGCTGCCACTAAATCTAGCATTTAAACCTGTAAAGGGGCTAGTCTTATCATACTACACTAGGTCAGTTTCTTTATGGAGTCCACATAGCAGGTGTTCCTTGGCACCATCGTTCTTCCTTAGAGCCAAGAGTCTCATGATTCAGCACAATCCTGTGATTTGAAGGGGCCAGCATAGCTTAAATATCAGTAGCATACTCTGTTGAGAATCAGCTGAAAAGAGAGAGGAGAACCAGTGAGAGGGTTCCTTGCTAGCAGCCACAGAAAAAGAGATGGAGGTAGAGGAACTGAAAAACTGGCTTGCACCTGACCCATGTCTTAATTTGGGATCTCTGTTGTCTTAATGTAGCTTTATTGATGGAATTATGATTTCTGTGACATTAAGGGTTTTGAAATGGGATTTACATTCCAGACAAATAAATCAATCTTACTTTTACATGACTTCAGTTGGTCACTAAATGCAGACTATTCATATGTTGCTGTCCATAATCCTGTTTGCATAGTCTGTAGTCTAGAGCAAAGCAATCTGAAATGAAAGGATTAAGATCTGTATGAAGAACATATACATAGATAAGAGTTCTAATTCCTTCTGTAACAGAAGTATATTTGAGTTGTTTTTCAGAATCATGTGTTTGAATCAAGAAATTTCTTTCTTCTGTGGAAGTTTCTTCATAGAAGGTTCACCTGATGAATAGCAACCTCTGCATCAGTACTGTACTAGAAAATTCATTTTTATAATTTGTCTTTAACTTGGTAGAGGTAAATTTGGAAACGTATAAGCAAATTTTCCTAATTAGAAGACATGTAATTGCAAATCTCTAGGGATACAATTTGATCTTTTGTATAAAAATATATCCACTAGTATGATTTTTTTGCACAGTAATATAACTTTTAAAACCTCAGCTGTCTGAAGTGGGGTAGTGTTTTGGCACCTAATATCTGTCCTTAGGTTATATCCATGTATACGTAATGAGATTTGGGCAGCAGTTTTGTGCACCACATGAGTGCACCTGTAGAACTCCCAGATTGCGAATTATTTTTTTTTAACACCACCAGGGATAAACTTTATCTTTAGAATTATTACTAAATTATTTTGCCCAACAAGTGGTTCTTTATTTTTCCAAATCTGTCTCTGCATCTGTTATTTAAACTTCCTATTTTAAATCTGTTTTAAGGGTTTTTTTGGTGGCATTATGTGTAAACACTGCAAGTATAGAAGTTTAAAGGTCTACATGTTCAGAAATATTATAGTTACTTATGTAGGACACATAACATGTCACCAGAAGTCTGTTACCATCAATTAATAGCATAAATAATATTTTCTAAACTTGTTCTAGCATAGTGAGTTATCTTCATTTAAATTTTACCAGATTCTTCTATTGTAGTGGAGGATTCCTGTGATGAAGGTCTGAAATGCCTCTCCCTACTAAGCTGTATGTAAAGACCTTCTGTCCTTTCCTTTCAAATTTGAGAGAAGGAAGAGTGCACATTCTCTCCCACTGTTTGTTTTGTTTCGCCAACTCTTCTCCTGTTCTCTTTTCAGTAGTTGATCGACACTGTTTGGGAGATGCTGCAGTAAGACGCTTTTTTCAGAGGCATCTTGAATGCATTCTTCCCCCATTCATTGATACAGGATCTTGTGTAATTTAAAAGCCTTCCATGTCATGAAAGCCCAGTATATGCACTCTAACAGCACAAGCTGTGGTGTATTTGGGTGTGCTAGGTTTAATATTTACATAATTAAACAGTCTAGAGAATCATTTACAATGAGGCTACATATTAAGACATTTTAGGGCTGAATAACTTTGATACTTTTCCTTTTAACAGGAAGATTAATGGTGGTAAGTAGAACTGAGCATATAAAGAGGGTTTTTTTGGCAGGGGAGATCAAACCAAAAAATCCCAGTGGGTAGAAAAATTAAGTTAAGTTCAAACTGAAACTTTTATTTTCAAAATTTATAATCAAATTGAAAAACTTGGAGGGGGGAGAATTGAATTTACCTAGATGTTTCAAGTCAATCCAAAACAAAGTGTTTCAGGATTTCAGTTCATGTAGGCCATTTTCAAGTGTTTCTCACCCTTCTTATTTGTTTGAGGTTTTTTGGTTTTTTTAAATTGGCCAAATTTTAATTTTGAAATGCTGTTTCTAAATGTTTTGAAATAGTATGTATAAAATGTTTTGGGTTTTGTTTTTTTTGTTTTTTTAAATTTTTGCTTGATCAAAGCTATTTGTCTAATGTGATCCAAATTCGTGAGCAGTCTTGAAACAAATGTATGAATACTTTTCAACTATCAGAGCTGATTTTTTCTATGAAAAATCTGTCAGAAAAATTTGCCCAGCTTTAGTAGTGGGGCGATTGTATGTAGTGTACAATCTTCTGCCCTTCCTATTGCAGAAATTGCACAGTGATTAAATTAGTTATTAGACTGCAAAAGGAGTAAAAGCTACTGAAAACTGGCAAATTCAGCTTGCCATCCCACTACTCTTTGCAACATTAATTAAAGTAACATAAAACGTATTTGGGAAAAAGATAAAAGATAAACTAAATAATTCTGTTCTGTGTTTGAGGGTGGGGGGAACAGATGTAGTCATATCTGAGAATATTCTTTCGATTCCACTAGTATATCAGGAGGATGTTAAACAGTAGCGACTGAAGTTAGACATCTCAAAATCAGCAGGTCTATATAACTTGTAGGCAGAGGTTTCAAAAGAGCTGGTTGAGATCTTGCTGGACCATTAGTACTGATTTTTCAGTAAGTCTTGAAACACTGGGGTAGCTTCAAAAGACTGGAAAAAGCTAAAGTTGTGCCAATATTTAAAAAGAGTAAATGGGATGACACAGGTAATTATAGACTTGTAAGTCTGACATTGGTCTCTGCCAAGATAATGGAGTGCCTGATACAGGACTTGATTGATAAAGAATTAAAAGGGGGTAATATAACTAATGCCAGTCAAGCTGGATTTATGGTGTGACTCAATGCACCCCACATGTACAGCCTTATGGTGTGAATGTGCATTGTTCATGTTCACCCTTATAGTGCAACTTTATATTGTTTAATGCAATGTATGTCATGTAGGGAATTTTTGCAATGCTCATGACATGCTGGATATTATTGTTATAATAGTCTGTTTCTTGCAATGTCATGTGTATGGTTATGAAGCTCTGCTATGTAATATTCCCAAATGTGTGTGTCATGTGGCTTGAATAGATCCAGGCAAATACTAAAAGCAGAGGTATTTCATGCCTCACTGAGGCATTCATAAAACAACTCAGCTCTTCCAGGAACAATGGACTGGCCTAAGTATCTGATAAGGTGATGCCCATTTGACTCAAGTGGAGGAAAAACCATGTTGGATATTGCTGATCACCTGACCCCAGTAGGTGGTGGGGGAACCTGTAAAAGAAAGAGGTATTTTGGTCTCTTGAGCTCTCTCTTTCAATCCATCTGCAAGACAATCTTAAAACTGTCTATGGGGGTGAACCTAGTTGGAGGCCAACCAGCCAGCCTGTGGGGAGAACCATCTAAAGACTGTAAGGCTGCTGAAGAGTTAAATTTAATTTAGAATGTGATTTGCTTTTTTCCCCTCCTGATCAAATCTGATTTAGATTCCTCTGGCTTATAATCACTTAAAATCTTTCTGTACTTAATAAACTTAATTGTTTGTTTTTTATCTACAGCAGTACATGTGGTTTGGGTGCGTGCAGAGACTTCATTTAAAGTGACAGAGCTGGTGCACTGAATTTGTAAGACAGAAGTTCCTAGGGTGGCATATGGGACTGGGGGTGTTTGCTGGGGTCATTCTATTGCATAATCACGTGAGTGGCTGGCCAGAAGCACTCACTCACTAAGGTAAGAGCCGCTGGCTTGCAGGAGACTGTGTGTGAGCTCACCCAGGAATGGGGTGTTCACACAGCGGAGCAAGTGCTAGTTGGGCTCTAGGAGTAAGGGATTGGGATGACTCAGCCATACGCCAGTCCAGATTGCAGAGGGGAACGTCACATATGGAATATAGTTTACCAGGATATAACCTGATATTTATTTACAAGATTACAAATTTTGTTGATAAAGATAATAATGGTGACGTGATAAAGGTAATAATGGTGAAATAATATACATAGACTTCTGTAAAGCATTTAACTTGGTACCACATTATATTTTGATTTAAAAAAAAACCCAGAACAATATAAAATAAATATTGCCGACATTAAATAGGCTGAGCGAGTGTGTTTTTAATGGAGTCCTGCAGGAACTGGTTCTTGGCAGTACACTAGAACTATTGAATGTTTTTTATCAATGACTGGAAAGAAATCAAATCACCACTGAAAAAGTTTTCAGATGACACACAAATTGAGAGAGTGGGAAAGAATGAAGAGTACAAGTCACTGATACAGAACGATCTGGATCACTTGTTAGCTGGGTGTAAGCAAACAATATGTTCTAAGAATTATTTTGGGGAAGTTCTAAGGACATCGGAATGGCCAGACCAATGACCATCTAACCCGGTATCCTGTCTTCTAACAGTGGACAATGCTAGATGCTTCAAAGGGAATGAACAGAACAAAGGCAATCATCAAGTGATCCACTCCCAGTTGTCCAGTTTCAACATTTAGTAGTTGGAGGCTTAGGGACACCCAGAGCATGAAGTTGCATCACTGACCATCTTGACTAATAGCCATTGATGGGGCTATCCTCCATGAACTTTTCTAGTTCTGTTTTGAAAGGATCCCCTGGAAACAAGTTCCACAGATTGACTGTGTTATCTAAAGAAGTACTTCCTTTTATTTGCTTTAAACCTGTTGCATATTAATTTCATTGGATGACCCCTGACTCGTATTAAATGAAGGGGTCAAAACACTTCCTTATTCACTTTCTCCACACTATTCATGATTTTATAGACCTCTATCATATCCCCCCTTAGTTGTCTTTCTTTCTAACCTAAACAATCCCAGTCCTTTTAATTTCTCCTTGTATGGAAGCTATTTTTATATCCTTTACCATTTTTGTTGCCCTTCTCTGTACTTTTTCCATTTCTAATACGTCTTTTTTGAGATGCAACAACTAAACTTCATTCAGTATTCAAGGTGTGGCCATACCAAGGATTTATATAGTGGTATTATATTTTCTGTTTTATTATCTACCCCTTTCCTAATGTTTCCTAACATTCTGTTAGCTGTTTTAACTTCCACTGCACATTGAGCAGATGTTTTCAGAGAACTATCCATAATGACTCCAGCCTCTTTCTTGAGTGGTAACAGCTAATTTAGACCCCATCATTTTGTATATGTAGTTAAGATTGTTATTCAATGTGCATTACTTTGCATTTATCGAATTTCACCTGCCATTTTGTTGCCGTCACCTAGTTTTTGTGAGATCCCTTTAAGTCTTTGCAGTCTGCTTTTGATTTATCTATCTTGATTAATTTTCTGTCCTCTGCAAACATTGTCACCTCATGGTTTACCCTTTTTCCAGATCATTTATGAATATGTTGAACAGCAATGGTCCCAGGACAGATCCCTGAGGGACATCACTGTTTACCTTTCTCCATTTTGAAAACTGATAATTTATTACTACCTTCTATTTCCTGTCTTTTAGCCAGTTGCTAATTCATGAGACTTTCCTCTTATGCCATGACTGCTTCCTTATCTTAAGAGCCTTTGGTGAGGGACCTTGTCAAAGGCTTTCTGAGAGTCCAAGTACACTATATCTACTAGATCACCCTTGTCCACATGTTTGTTGACACCCTCAAAGAATTCTGGTAGAATGGTGAGGCATGATTGCCCTTTACAAAAACTCTTCCCAACATATCATATTCATCTGTGTCTGATAATTCTTTATTATAATTTCAACCAGTTTGCCTGGTACTACGGAAAAGCACTTGCAGGTTACAGTGGACAAGAAGTTGAATATGAGTCAACAATGTGTCCTTAGTGCCAAGAAGGCTAATGGCATATAGGGCTGCATTAGTTGGAGCATTACCAGCAGATCAAGAGAAGTGATTATTCCCCTTTGTCTGTCATTGGTAAGGCCACATTTGGAATATTGTGTCCAGTTTTTGGCCCCCCACTACAGGAAGGATGTTGACAAATTGGAAAGAGTCCAGCGGAAGGCAATGAAAATGGTTAGGGTCTGGAGCACATGACTTATGAGGTGAGGCTGAGGGAACTAGGCTTGTTTAGTTTGCAAAAGAGAAAAGTGAGGGGGAATTTGATAACAGCCTTCAACTACTATAGGGTGTTCCAGGGAGAATGGAGTTAGGCTGTTCTAATTGGTGGCAGATGACAGAACAGATGACAAGGAGCAATGGTTTCAAGTTGCAGTGGGGGAAGTCTAGGTTGGATATTAGGAAAAACATTTTCACTAAGAGGGTGGTGAAGTACTGGAATGGTTATCTAGGGAGATGATGAAATCTCCATCTTTGGAGGTCTTTAAGGCCAGGCTTGATTTAGTTGGGGTTGCTCCTACTTTAAGCAGAGAGTTGGACTAGATGGCTTCCTGAAGTCCCTTCCAATCCTAATCTTCTATGATTCTATGATATTCAGGTTAGGTTTACTGGCCTATAATTACCAGGATAGCCTCAATTTTAAAAATTTGGCACCACGTTACCTGTCCTTCAGTCATCTGTTACAGAAAGCAATTTAATTTATAGATTACATACCAAAGTTAGTAGTTTTGCAATTTCATTTTTGAGATTCATTTTTGAACTCCTGTGTGAATACCATCTGGTCCTGATGACTTATTACTGTTAAATTTATCAATCTGTTCTAAAACCACCCCTATTGCCACTTCAGTCTGGGACAGTTCCTCACATTTGTCACCCAAAAAGAATGGCTGAGGTGTGGGAATCTCTCTTGCATCCTCTGAACGAAGACTGATGCAAAGAATTCTGTGCCCTGTGTTATACAGGAGGTCAGGGTAGATGAGCACAATGGTCCCTTTTGGCTTTGGAATCTATGAAAGGAGCTTAAATTAAAGGAAAGCTTGTTAAAACACAGATATAGATTCATAATATGCCAGAGTTGCAGTTCCCACTTAAAAATGGCAACAACAAAAAAGTGCAAATGTGAAAGGGCTACTAAGGCATACTGTACAAGGAAAAATATAATTCACAGAATTTTCAGATGACAGTATCTTCCCTATTTTTATTTTTCTAGTGATTGAAGTGTCACAGTTTGTAGTGTCAGACTACATTTCCTCCTATATGTTATAAGCAAACAATAAGGTTGGAATTATGAAAGGAACCAAGGGGAATTAAATGCACAATCCTTAATGAAATTCAATTGAAGTTAAGTGCTTTAACTCTCGTCACACTCTGGTGGTAATGGATACATGCTTCACAGAAATCTGGCGTACTTCAGGATTCTGTGATCCAGCAGTAGCTCATGACAGGCCGTCTCATTTCCCTTTCCATCAGCTCCCTTCATACACCATGGTGAGAGGTAGCAAGGGAGTGCTGTACAGTCCAGCAGCTAAAAGTCCTCAGCCCCTTTAGCTGACTGTAGGGGTGGGTTGAGGGAAGTGGCTGAGATATGGGTGAAGGAAGAGGAAGAGATTTGTAAGAAACTTAAGATTAGTCTTCAGGTACATGTAACTGTCTGGCAACTGTAAGCCTAGTGGACTCCAGGCCCTCAGCTTACCTTTAAAAGATTCTGTGTGGAAAATAACTTAAAATAGTGGCAACTTTTGTTGGTTGTTATAATAGAATTAAAAGAAGACACTCTATTGTGTTTGAGCGAGAAAGTGACAGAGCGGTCTTCTGAAGAGAAACTTACGCTAATGAGCTGGACATAGAGAGCAACCTCTTCATACGCTTGCTGCCCATGAATTGCTGAGGATTTGAACTGCAGACCTCTGCTCAGGATACTTCCTGTCTACATACAAATTTGTTAGAGCAGCTCCTGCAGAGCTGGAGAAAGTGTAAGAGAGAACTTCTGATTTCTGCAGGCTGATTTAGGAGCTTCTCCCGACTGGAGAGAGGATGAGAAAGCAAACAACATGTGATAGATGTGTAGTCACTTTGCTTAATGCATTATTGGAAGGTGCTCAAATATTATGGTGATGAGTGCAGTACAAAAACCTATATAGAACAGAAGATTTCTGCTTCCAGAATTCCAGTGCGCCAGGTATTAACCAAGGTCAAGCAGCTGGCCCTGGTACAAAGTGGGATTCTGAAATGTGCATAAGTGGTCTTAAAAATTGTGATCCCCATAATCACAATTAATTTAAAGCCTGTGTCAAACTTGCATTTTAAAACAAAAATACCTACATCAATTCAATTACTGATACATGTCATACTTAACAGCTTGCACTTAAAATAAGGGTTGGAAGAGAAAGGAAAGTGGAAAGGGAAGATGGGGGAATAAACAAAGAAAAACCAGAAGATTGAATTTTTTTCTGTCTTCTAGTTGCACAGGTTTCATAATCAGATTGCAGAATGTCTATCTTGAAATTACCAACCTGTGGTTAAGGGAACATGCCACATCTATTTTAGCTACATCTAGGATACCTCTGAAAATGATTTTGCTGTCACCTAGCAAAATGAGTTTGCTCTTTGAAGTAAGGTTTAATGCTCTGGTAGAGGGGTGGAATGCAGTGACTACCTTAAGTTTGGTTTATACTTCTGTGAAAGTCTCCTGTGGGTGGACTTTAAAGGGTTTAGTTGGGCAGCTAGATTTGCTCAGCATTAAGCAGAGGTTGGAAAGGTGAGGTGCCAGGTTGTTCTTTCATTCAATTGCTGCTGAATCGATCCTTTTGATAGTAATTTTGTTGTTTTCAGCAAGAAGTGTGCTCCACAGTAATTATAAACAATTAATCTGTTTTTGTTTGTTAGTTTCTAGTGCCAAACTGAAAAGGAAAAAGAACTGGTTTGGAACTGCCATTTATACAGAATTAGCTGCAGATGGAGAAATCAAGAAAACAGCAAAATCAAATAGTTCTTCAAATCCAAAATGGGATGAACAGTTGACTGTGTAAGTAGAAAAGCTTTTTCTAACTTTGTAGAATATAATTTATTAATCCAACAGTAGAGACAAATATTTACCATATTACCCTTGGCTGAATACATACAACTATCTTTAACTTCACTGAACTGTGCAAGTATCTCATGGCAACATTTGTCTTAAAATAACTGTTGTTGGTCAATGTATATATAGGGCCTCTTCGGAAGATTATTTCTAAACAGGAGTGGGATATCTTCATATACACTGATATATATGCTCTGATATATCCAGCCCTCTCTTGCAATATTCAGAGGAATAAAAATATCAAACACACTAGTTTGCCACATTAACGTTCACTTTAGTACAAACGTTAGTACAAACGTTCACTTTAGTACAAACACAGCACTGTCACTTTAGATAAATAGGAAAACAGGTTTATTAACAAAAAAGGTAGGATTTTAAGGGAGTTTAAGTATGAGAGATAATGTTAGAAATGGATACAAGCAAATAAAAGTGAGAACACACATTGAAAAGTCTAAAACTTCATCTAGCAAGTTTTGGTTCAAAATGTTCAAGATGGCCTTTCTCACGCACAGTCTTCCAACGAGGTAGTGACTGACCTTCTCCTTGGTCAGGATCTCTTCCAGAGGCCCAAAGGTGCTGGTGCCTTTGTCTCTGTAGGTGAAAGAGAAAACTTGAGGGCGTATGCCCTTTTCTTTTATATACCAGTGGATCTTGGAGGTGAAATATGCATTACAAGCCATTGAAATGACAAGGTTACATTGTTGTAATTTTTTTAGCTGGGTTTTTAGTGGATCTTCTGTGTCACTTATGGCTTGTGCTGAATGAAGCAGTATATTTGCTCATTACTTTGAGTAACCATGATCTATGTTGTCTGCCTATAATCAGCTTATTAAGGAATTACTTTACATTACTTATTTACATTACTTTAAAGAAAATCAATAGAGCTAGTTTGTTCTAGTTTTGTACAATGTTGCCCCAGGCTATATTTGAGATCTTGTTTTGAAGGACACCTATTCTTAGGATCCCGCATCGTCTTTAATTGGTAGGCAGTCATGCCTTTGTTGTATTAGCCCCTAAAGTGCAGAACTTGCTTCCCTAATATCCTAGCTAATTTCTTCCAACTCCTAATAAATAAATAAAATCTTTTCCCCAGAAGTGTTTGTAATGTAACCACTGTTGGTTCATTTTGGTTACCCTGCCTTTTTCCTCCAGTGTTGTATTTTAGTGTCATCACTTGAGATGAGGTTTTTTGTTTTAATTTTAAGAGCATTTTTAAACAATTGTTTTTAATATTTGTATATTGTATGTGTGTGTAATTCATAAATTAATGCTACTTAGGTTTCATGATAGTCACTATATGTTTGAGCGCGTCTGAGCAGATGATTTTTTGTGGCCTGCCTTGTGCGGGAGGTCAGACTAGATGATCATATTGGTCCCTTCTGACCTATGAGTCTGAGTCTATTTCAGTATTCTTGATCAGTGATGGCTTTTCAGTGTTCTCTCTAATGACAGAAACTGAAAAATCATATATAGCACTTTTTTTCTATTGACAAAGATTGTAAGTCTGTTTTTAAAATTACAGATGGGGGGAAAACAATTAAAAAAAAAAAAACTATCTGAAATGGATGCTTGAAATCTGAGTTTAATGTAAGTAGTTATGCTTCCCAGCATTCTCAGTTATTACTATTGTAATAACACGTGTGATAAAGTCAGGCCAGACGACTTTGAAAGGGAGTTCTGGGGCTGGTATGAGGGCCTGAAAGGGTTAAAAACCCTGTGCCTCCCAGGCAGAGGAAAAAACACAGCAGGGCAATTAACAGCATCTGGACCCAATGAAGGGTGGGGCCAGAGGTATTTAAACCCTGCATTCCCTAAAGGAAGGGGAGGGAACACATGCAGAAAAAGCTGCCAGAAGGTCTAGGGCAGCTACAGGAGAAGGTTCTCTGCCAGTCAGGAGACAGAGCTCCGCTACAGTCAGGGGAGACGAGGTAGCTGCGGACGTCCTGATAGTAAGTGGCAGAGGTAAAGCACGAGACCCACCAGGGGGAAGTTTTCAGTTTGCCACACACACTTTAGTCCTTATCTGTGCCTGAGAGAGATGTTGATTTTTCTTTTTCAGAGTGCTTTTGTGTTATAGTTTAAAAAAACCAAAAGCTTTTCAGTTAGTTACTACGAAGAGTTATAGTAGTTATGGGAAAACTGACTAAAATAAATAATATATTTATAAATATTGAAAGATGAATACCTAACTTTCATATTTTTAATAAAATATTTTATATGCAGGAATGTGACTCCACAGACTACATTGGAATTTCGAGTGTGGAGCCATCATACTTTAAAAGCTGATGCTTTATTAGGAAGAGCCACTGTAGACTTGAGACAAGCTTTGGAATTACACAATAGAAAATGTAAGTTTTCACAGAGGGCATATTGATTAAGGAGAGAAATTAATTGATCATTTCAATTACATTAATTTTGGTAGCTTTGATGCAATGATAACAAATGGTCACATAATTTAAAACAGACTTTTTAGTTTATTTAGCATTGCTTTCAGCCATCTCTTGTAGAGTGCGAGTTAAATGTGTTCAAATAACATATGAAACTACTACTGAAAAAAGTGAACAATGGAGAAATAAAGATATGATGATACATGCTCTTCTTATTAGTTACAGAATTTCTAGTGTGCTGCAGGATCTATTGCAACCCCCCAAATGGCCAAACATTTCTTAAAGGCTGCCTATCTTTTTTTTTCCATGTACAAGGCTCCCCAGTCTTCCCTGGATTCATACCTTCATAGACCAAATTTCATGCCTTTTATAATTCTACTGTGATAAATGGAATTAGGACCCATTTGTTTAATAAAATATTTGACCCTTCTGGGTGGATTGATTTAAATAACTGATTTTAAGTATGATTTAAATCTGCATGTTTGAAGTCTTGATTTGAATAATTGATTTTAATTTTGTTTTGCATTTGTACTCGGTTATTTTCCTGAAGAATGGTTGATTCTCATTTATTGGTAACTATTAAAACATATAGGTTTGCAACTAAATATAGACTTCACACTAAATTCCACGCGTCTCTTTGCTAACCAGGAGGATATACTATATTTGTACACATTTATTTAAGCAGTTATATAGTTTCTTACATTTATTCAAATGCTTAATTTTAACATAATAAACTATGTTAGAAAACAGTGAAAGATGCATTTCTTTACTAGATGATTATGACTTATGTGAAGCTCTATTTGAATGGACATTCAAATTAAATTAAAATCATTTACATTTTTTAGTACATAAAATTAGTTTAAAAGTGCTGGATAGATCAGGAAGTTTAACAAAAGCTTATCAAAACACGTTTTGCATTTAAAACTGATTTATTTTAAAAAAGCATGTATAGTTAGTGAATTGAACTGATTATTTTGAGTCACTGTATCCTTCAGGATTTTAGAGCTTGTAGGTCTCATCCTCTCTCACCTGATTTTTATTCATAGATTCAAAGAGGAAGAACAAACTTTTCTATTTTTCAACTCCCAGTTGGCTTCTTAGCTTTGAGTGAACTAGTCATTAAACTTAACTTGTTGAATAAACTGTAATGAAGAATATATTCTCTCTGCACCAGCAGTAGTGGCTACTGCTGTCAAAAGATAGTTTAGCACGTCAACAAATTCTGGTTCAAGATACTTAACCAGTGACTTCCACCTGTTCAGATGTATGAATTTCTTTAAAACTTCGTAGCAAACATGTACTATTTAATATTTATTAAATGATTTTGAAATGGGTTTATTTTTAACTAAACCTATTTAATTTAAATAAAATTTAAATTCTATTTAATTTTTAAATGTAATTTTATTTCATTTTAAAATTTAATTTAAATTAAACTGATTTAAAAATAATTTATATTTATTCATCTTTGTTCCTTTGAGTACGTTAGTGATTATCACCTACATTGTCTCTTGCATAAAGCAATCTCCCTGGTGCCTGTTGCTCCTGCCAGAAGAATTAATGAGCTACAAGATTTTTATGTCTAATTCCCCTTTCTTATTTTTTTCATTAGAACATGAAAGTGCTAAATTTCACCCAAAATGGCACTGAAATCCCAAGTAAACCAGTAGCTCACATTTATTTCTTCCAATATATAGATGTCATACAAAACTTCAGAATTTATAATGAGGGGAAAACGAGAGTGTAAAAAAAATCTCCTTGCACCTTTCTCACTTATTACAAGCCATCCGAAGGGGAACCCAATTCAAAGTGGAATTTCTTCATTAGTATTATGAGGATGCCAGTTGCGGCTCCATAATTAAACATGTTTTCTGTTTTGCACTGAGAGCAGAGATTCAACCTTTTTTAAAAAAATGTATTAAATATACAGCATTTCCTCCCCAAAACTTACAGTGCATCTTCAAGCACAGAAAAAAATTTCTCCGAAAATTCAAGTAAATCCGTAACTGAGTTATAATTAATTTAAAAATGAGTTATTTAAGAAATTATCATGTTAATTTTTGTTCCAAATTATTTTAATAACATAATAGCAAAGTATTCAAACTTTCCATATAGAGAAGCTTTACAAAAAAAAAAAAAAAAAAAGAAAAGGCTGATAATACATATCTTTAAAAAATTAGAAATACCTTATGGTAACATTGTCTTCCGATTTCTTGTTTAGTATTCATGTATGATATTTTTTAAATAAAAAAAAGGAAATTCTGACAAAATGACTATAGTAAGGTTTGAAATGTAGTTAAGGCCCACAAACAACCTTAACTCTGCCCTGTAAGAGGAGAGAGGAAATTAATGAAAACTATTTTTAAAGATGCAGCTAATCTGAGACCACAAACACTAAAATCCTTACAACATAATAGAGTGATTATTGCATGACCTTGCGACAGATCACAGTTAAGGTTGTTTATTTTCATACCTTAATATGTTTGGATTTCTTTTAAGTATTACACTTAAGTGTAATGCCAAGTTATATTTAAGCATAGCACCACATTTTCTGGATATATAATGCTTGGGTTTGGGATAATTCCTATAGTGTTTTTACTCCTATATCACTGATATATACACTCAATTTTTAATTCCATCTTAATATAGTCATTTTATTTGAATAGTAGAATACACCTGGTATGAAGAGGCCAGCTTTAAAAAAAAAATCTATATGTCCCACCAATAATGGTAATTTCTGAAACACGCTTTGCTAAACCTTTTTTCTGATATGCCTGACAGCCATATTGAGTTCAATACAGATGTTTAATCTGAATGATTTTTTTAGACTCTGCTAAATGGGTCAAAATGTAGGGCAAGTGGGCTTTTTGGTTGTTTTTAACTAGTCTGATAATGTGCTTACTACTTAATGTTCAGAGTTGAGATCAGTTTGTTAGGGACTGACCTTTAGGAATTACTTTTTTTTTTTTTATTTATTGTTTTGCATTTGCTACCTACTTAGATCCGTATTTTTCCTTCTTAATACTGGTCTTTGGAATTAGTGATTTTTGGGAGGTAGTCAAGAATTGAGTGCAGGTTTTGTGTATCTAATAGTTGTAGCTCCCTGTACATTGTAAGGCATGTATCTGGATACACAATCCAGAGTTTAGTTCTAGCTTCTTTAAACATTTTGGGTTTGTGAAACTGGCACAGGATTCCAAAAATGCACAATGGGAACAGTCAATTTGGGAGAAATTCAAGTAAATAATCTCTCTGAAACACTAAACCTATAAGGAGCCAATAGTATACATGTGCTAGACACTACCTAATTTAACCATTTCTTTTGCAGTAAGTGTTAGAGCCTAAAACCTCAGTGTAAATTGACATTACTCCATTGACTTGAGTATTGGGTTCTATGGTTATTAACACCAGCTGAGGATCTGGCCTTAAATTTCTTCTCCAACAAACTACATAATTATTCAAAACATCACATATCCTTAATTAGGATCCCTGATTTTCTGTAAAACCATGCAGATGTTTAGCTGTCCATTACCTAGACAAGTTGCAGAGACACATGGCGATTCATCGGGGTGAAATCCCGGCTCTAATGAAGTGAATGGCAGTTCTGTCATTGACTCATTGAGGCTTGGATTTCATCATTTATATGTCATCAAGCATCCTGAAGTTGGAACAGCGGAGTTCCATAAATGCTTGTCATATTCCAGATGTCTTTTGCTGACCTATCCCTGTCCTAGAAATTTACAGCATAGCTTATATCAGCAAAAGTTGTATGTAAAGCTAAACTCCTGTTTATAGACTCTACATGCTAAAAAGTGTACATAATCAAACATGATGGTGATGATGATGTAACCCATGTGATTTTAGGATTCCATGGTCTGAGGGAATAGAAAGCAGCAAAATACTAGAAATGTCTTATTTAAATCAGCTCTTAATCTATTACTTTATTCAACAAGCTAGTTCTTAAAAATGCAGATTTTTTAAATGAAAAAATCATTAGCAAACATGAAGACTTAAGTGGTGAAGAAATAGAAGATGTAATATAGATTAGAACACATCAGTATATAACCTTTTGTTTCAAGTAGGAGAGATAAGAGTATATATATAAAGTGTGTAACATTTTTATATATAATATAACTTTGTACAACTAAGAAAATATTTTTAGTATGTTTTTTGTCGGGGAAACTATTTAATGCTGAATTAATTATTTTTCCTGTTGTAGTGGAGGGGGTGAAAGAACAACTGAAACTCTCCTTAGAAAACAAGAGTGGCATGGTGCAAACAGGTGAACTGACAGTTGTGCTTGATGGTTTGGTTGTTGAACAAGAAACTCTTACAAACTGCAGTTCACCAGCAGCTAGTAAGTTCAATTAATAAATAAAAAATACATGTTTTTATTAACATTTTTAAAAGAAAAAAAATCTATTTAATGTATTTCTTATTGTTCAGTAGAAGTCCAGCAAAATGGTGATGCAATACATGAAAACAGAGAAATTTTGGCAAGAACTACATCCAGGTTGGAATTATTTTTGTTCATTTTTTTTGCAATATTTGAAGTATAATGGCCATTGTTTCATTTAAAATGAGAGAGTTGAATTTGCATGGGGGACTGCCTTAACTCAGGCTACATTCCTATGGACTCTGTTCGGTGTGTTGTTTAAGTAAGGATTGCAGCACAAAGGGCCCAGTGCTGTAAACATGCATGAGTAACTTTATTCATGTGGATGGTTCCACTGAGTTCGTTTGAATTACTGGGTGAATGTAGGTGTTCAGCTTACATCTCTGTTCTGCTGCTGCTAGTAGGGTAGCTTGTGCCTCGTTCTCCAGGTAAGTGGTCTGCTTCTTGACCAAAGATGGAGTCCACCTGGCATTGAAATCTGTGAAGTGATGCACTGGAGCTCAGTGGACCAGGAACAGTGAATCTGGTATTGAGTGCTGAGTTCCTTGCTACCTCTTCTTGCTGGAAGGACTCCCATTGACGTCAGTGGTCATTGAATCAAGCCCTCAGAGAGCTGGCCCACCCAACCCTAAAATGGGGAAGAGAGCCTTAAGGTTACTGTAGAGCAATGGTTCTCAATGTGCAGCCCACGGCCTGCTTGTGTCGCAATCAGCACACATCTGTGGCCCATGTGACATCCTCAAGCCATGCAGGCAGTATATGTATTGTGTGGATGTGTCCCACAAAACACAGACAACTGCATATGCAATCCACAATGGTAAATAGTTTGAAAATCACTGATATACCCACAAGCTCCATCTCTCTGTTTATTATGTAGGAAACCAAAGGGCTGTCAGGAGAGGAATAGAAACAGGCCGTACCTGGTTCTCAAATCGCAGTCGGAGCGGAGCAAGGAGTTCATTACTAAAAATAGCTTTATTGTTACTAGACCATCTAGCAATCTTACAGTGCTTTCCTTATACCACTACTTTCCTTGCATGAGTGTGGTTTTGCTCCCTCTCAGCTGCTCCAGTTCTGGGGGATGGGCCCAAGTTGTTCTTCCATACCCATCCCACCACTGTCCTCTTCATATGTGGAGGTTTGCCTCTGGCCCCTTTGGCCACGAAACGTTATTGGGGTGAGAGCTCAAAAGTGTTCCTCCCTAGGTTTTTCTAACATCTTGGACTACAGTTTTCTTCTCCCTCCTTGCTTTCCACAAAATATTGCCACAGATTCTTTGAAGGTGGGTCAGATATGCCTTCACAGTTCTCCATCCCGATCTCTTTGGACGTTTGCTCTTTGAAGCAGCAGTATTCCTTTGTCTTCAGATAGTTTGTGTTGCTTTTGTACTTGGCCCCACTCTGTTGATGTGTGAACTTACTTTGTTAAAACTGAAAATTTTTAATAACACAGATAGGACACTTCAAAAATCTGATTTTTTTCTAAGATAATTTAAAAAACATTCTGATTAGAAAACTCTTTACTGAAAAATAAATACAGCTTAACTTCACTGTTTTCAAAACAAACCAATTCTTTTGACCTCTGGTTTATCTGTATTCTGTAGATGCCAGCAAAATCAAATCAAATTTCTAGCTTAGAACAAAAATATAACTGGAAACAAAAGTTGAGTCTGTTGTTGTTTTGGTTTATCAGTAACTGAAGTGAATTGATGTTGCTGTTTTATAATAATACTACTTTTCTGGGAATTGGTATGAGACAGGTCAGGCACACTGGGTCTTCCTTTCTCACTCTAATAGGCAGGATGACCAACCACCCCCCATCCAGCTTTTTTCTTTTCTCTGTAGTTCCCTCATCAGCTTGATTTCTGCTTCAGTGCAGTGTGCATGAAAGTGACCTCTATGACTGCCGTTTGTCCCCTGACCAGAAAAGGCTAAAACAATATTTAGGGGTGGGGGAAGACTGGAAACAGCATGTCAACATGTGGTGTTTTTCTATAAGGGACCTTAAGTATTTATTTCTCTCTCACTAAGAGACCTTTGCTACCTCATTTGTTAGATGGCTGATGTAATTTCTAGAGATGTGAGTGACAGAACCAGCTGTTCAGCATGCCTAAAGGGGGAAAGAAGCTTGTCTGATGGGATGGGGTTCTCTCCAGAGAAGCAGCTGAGGACATTTTTGGGAACTATAGTAGCCAAACTAGCCTGCTCAGCTCAGTTGTAGTGCCATATGGCTGGGTGGGGGGGGCGAAGGGAAAATAAATGGAAATCCAGTTAATAACTGAGTTAAAATTACGAAAGTAAGCCCTCTACCCCCACAATTGGTTTAGCTTCACATATATGAACTATTATCTACACCCACCAACAGAATAAAGTTATAACCTTTCTTCTGGGTTTACTTGGGTGTATCTGCATCAGATCTTTCAGGATGTTTCAGTGTAGGATTTTGTTTTCTGTAGCTGTGTTTAACATATTCTTTGTATTAATCAAAATCCTCTTTATTTTGCCAAGATCTACCTGTGACATTTCTAATGGAATAGACAATCAAGCTCCTTCAAACTCTGTAATACAGAATACATTCTGTATACACGCTGTTAATGGAGAGAGCACTTCATTGCCTTCTCATGTTGCAGCCAGACCCAAAAATACAACAGTACCTAAACCACTTACAACCCAGCCTGCCAACAACTCTGGTAAGAATGAGCAAGTTATGAAACACTGTTAAAATAACATAAACAATCAAAAATTGGACTACTATCTGCCTTTTTTTACGTATATCTGAGACAAAAGATGTAATCCTATTTTTCCCATTAGAAATATAAATCTTAGAATTTCTCCACTTCCTTGAGTCATTCCAAATCACATCAGTTTGGAGCACAGTAGTTCATCTGTTTTGTTTTTCTTAAGACATCTTGTCATCAAGTAAGGCCTCCATGTCTGAACCAGACCATTGACTCATAACACTGATTGTCTAGAGGAAAGAGTCTGACTTCCTTTACTGGTTTATTTCATAAAGGCTTTTCCAGTGAGCTGAGAGACAGTAAGTGGATTTCCTGACTCCAAATAAATGGAAGTACGTTTTCGCTACAAGAAGTACTTTCCAACAAAAATCTGCAAAGACAAAGACAGAAACAACATAACAAATTTATGAAGACTTTACATTTTTGTAGTAGCAGGATCCACTTGTTTCACTGTAGTTAAGCTTTTCTGTTGCCATTATATAAATCTGTTTTACAGTGGTATACAAATCAGATAACAAATATGCTCTGGAATGAAATATATTGTAGAATTCTTAGCCCAGGATTGTTTAAAAGTATCAATTATTTCTAAAGGAAACACTGTTAATTTTTAAATCTGATTTCTATTTGAAAATTTTGTACTGATTGTTGTTTGTTGCAAACAATCCCTAAGATCAATACAGTGGAAAGACATTAGGGAATTTTTTTCTTCCATTTTCTTTACTTTCTACATTTGACTGGATTTTTTATATGTAATCAATGTTGCCATTTTTGTCAGTGCTGCATGCCCTTCTTCAGGTCCTGTGAAATAGTGTCTATGCGTAACAGGAACAAAGGAAGGTGAACAGACAGAAAGGGTGATGTTATTCTCAAGCTTTTCCAAAAGACCCTTCTAAATATGAACAGGGGAACAGGATAAACTGTTAATTTTTTAAAGTACATAAAAAAAGAAAAAGCCTTTCAGGGCTTACTATTTAAGAGGTACACTACTACTTAAATGGTGCTTTATCAGAAAACAGATTTTTAAAAAATTCAAATTGACTCTACCTTTCAGTTGAGGTCCCAAAGGCACACTATATAATTCCATTTGCTTTCTTGTACTATTAGTGCTAAATGGATAAAGAGCCTCCAAAGAATGCTTAATTGATGCAGGAAGTGGTGGTGGAAATCTCTCTAGTCTGTACTGACCCAATATTCTAGCATGGTGGTAGAAGATGCAATTCTTTTGGAGTTGACTTTTCCTGAGTGAGAAATACAACTGAGGTCCCTATCACTTGTGGTACAAAATTAATTACAATTAATACAATTTAGAAGGTAACTTTGTGTCACTCTTTAAGAGTATTGGATAATAATTCCATAGAAATGCTGCCAAAATTGTCATTTTTAAACTCATTGAGGCATATTCTCAGCAGATGTAAACTTTCATAGTTCCACTGTGTAGTTATGATGACTGACACCAGCTGAACATCTGCCCCAATTATTTTACCTCTTCTAACTTCCCTTTCCTATCCCATTCAACTATTTTCTCTTTAGTTAATTAGTTGGGTTAGTTTTAACAAAAAGGTAAATTTTTTTTTAAAAAAAATTGGGAAGTGTGAAGGAAATTGGTGAAATTTTCTGTGTAGTTGTGAAAGATAACGAATCCCTTATGAATTCTGCAGATCTAATTCTTTTGAGCAGGACACACCTGAGCAGCTGTGAGCTCATAACCATTAGAATATTTGTGATCATTGCAGCTATGTGCATGTGTCATTGCAGATCTCAATGTTTGATATTGGGCTATACAAATAATTGTATCTCATCCGATATCAGTTCCTTTCTTGATTCCTTCTGGCTCAACTGTGGCATTGTTACAAGCCCTGTGTTAGAAGCAACTCATTGTGCTGCCTTTGGAACAGCCTAAAAAGGAGATTGACTTCCCTGGTCACAGTCCCCTTCCCAGTTCTCCCATTGTGCTGAGGAGAAAGTATTCTGTGCGTCATTTATATTTTGGCAGAATAAAAACTCTAACATTGCAGTGTAACTGTGTTGCTAGACGCATTGAGAAGATTGAAGCCCCCTTCTCACTCTGGCCCAAATAGGGGAGTACAGTTACTCTGCAGAGCCTATAACTCCCCTGCATTCTATAAATGATGGCACAGTGAAGTAATATTAGGGTGTTCCAGAAGAAACCCCTGTCCCTCATTTTTCTACTCATACTTCACATATGGGCCAGCAATGACACCATTTACACATTAATCTTTTGTGTTCCCTTGTGCATATGCACTGCTGATAAATTCTTGGTTACATAATGTAATCCTTTTGCACTTTCCTGCCCTGTGTTTCTAGCCTTTTTGGGAAGGTGGACTGGCATAAGTTAGATATCAGAAGTAGAGGGCAGATTCTGACTGATATTTTAAGAACAAACAGATGTACAGAATTGAAGTGAATGTTGGTTTCTTAAAGAGGTGCTGTCATCTCATTTTAGGTCCCAGTTTAGGGCTCAGTCCTGCAAATATGCACGTGAGTAAGGTTATGGGCATAAGCATTTGTAGTATCTGGACCTTAAATTTCTTGTGAATAAACTTACATAAAATTTAACCTAAGTAGAAATATGTTAATATAATTTTTAAAAAACAAACAATAGATTTGAATTTTAAAAGCATACCATTTCCAGGTAATGTTTGTGATCCAGAGGTTGCAGAATTATGGTACAGAACCATAAAGTGAAATTGACTAGAATGTGACTATGAAGAAAAGTAAAACTGTCTGGTCTATTTTTATTGTATAAGCTTAAATATAAGGCAGAAAATAAATGAACAGCTCACATGGTGAAAAGTAAAATAAATTCTTTTAATAATCTCAAGTGTTAGTACAAATGAAAGAATTTTTTTAAATGTCTATGACTTTTAATCCAATAGTGTCCATTAAACTGAGAATTTTCTGAATTGAGTCTTCATAGACTAGCTTATTGTGCTAGTCACTGTACAAACACAGAAAACATTTTGTTCCAGAGAATTTACAAACTGAAGAATTTAAATCAAAATTCCAATTGATGTGATAGATTGCTTTATCATGACAATAATCCAGAAATGATGCAGTATTTTGATGTTAAAACAACGAGGGACTAACACATTTCTGCAGGCATAAGCTTTCATGGGCTGCAGCTCACTTCCTCAAATTATTTTGATGCTGCATTTACTTATGTATGTGATACATAATTACTAGAACACTGGATTACTCTTGTGAATAGTAACTTTCAGTCTCAGTTGCAGAGCTACTAAAACGAATAATGAATATGCCAAAGAAAAAGTCTGTATTGATTTTATGAAATCAATACTTACAGTTTCTATTGAGATCCTTTGGCTCAGGCAAACCAGCATTGCCTTGTACATGAACTTGATAAGATCCTGGTTAAAAATGACTTACTGAAATATGACATACTGTAGCAGAATACAAAGCATGTTTAAGTGTAACTGAACAAAACAAAAAATTATATTACATTGTCTCAAGGATATATATTGCTATTTTTATTTTATAATGCCAACTAAACTATATAAACCCAAAATTTTAAGGTGGTTGTGGTTAGATTTCGTTACGATTTTCAAGGGAGGCAGGCAATATTTATTGTATGTAAATTGGGTATTAGTGTAGCTCTTTCTATTTTACTTTGAAAGCTCCATAAGAAATCAGCAATTATTTTTGTAGTCTCATCCTTAGCCAAATATTTAATGTGCTTATTTGAGCTGGAAGGATTCACAGGTAATTTTTAGGCCTGCCATAATTAGGTATTCTGTTAGCAGTTTCCTTTCCTGTTTTCTCACTTAAGGCAAGGGCAGTTTTGAATTAGTTTTTCTAATTAAAAGTTTTGCAAGATCTGTCGGTGCCATTTGCTTCCGACAACGACATTCTTTTCCCTTTTGGCAGTGCTTTACTTTAGTAATTGACAGGAGGTTCTGTTAGCAGAAATACAGATTCAGTAAAGTGGAGGTCAGGAAGGCCTTATTGCAGTAGTAAGTTTTTGTTTATATATTTTCTATTTAATGTGCTCCACTGTGCTAGCTAATTGATAAAAGAAAAAATGTTATCTGTAACCTTATATTGGCCACAAAGCAAATAGAATGAGCCCTGAAAGTGGTCCAAGTGGATATAAAGTTTGCTAACAATTGTAACTTCCATACTCAGCCTTCTTTTATTCTTCCTTTAAAATTCTCTTGCAATCTCATAGCCATAAAGATTCTCTTTTAAAGCCAATGCCGCTTGGAAGTTTCAAGAGCAAATCATATGTATTTTCCTTTGCGGACTGGAAGCAAGTTGCCCACTCTCTGCTAGCTTGCAGAAAACATCCTAATATCCCATTAAACAAGATGCCGGGAAACTGAAAAGTTGCTACTTCAAGTGGTTCTGCATATTCCCACTTGAAAGCAATGCATCAACCAGTGCTGCCTAAGAGAAGAACCATCTCCAAGCAATGTGTGTTAGAGCACATGGCACTTCCTCCTACTCCTCAGCATCTTTGAACATTCTGAGGGAAAGGCTATATAGAAGCACTGCATCTCCTACTGCCTCAGTTCTTTCAACATCTGCGCCAGATGGAAATTAATTGCTTTGGACCTTCAGATGTAGGAGTTTTTTCTCCTATACTAGTGTCTTAGATAATTGTTGTTAGCTTTTAATGTTAGTTTATTTGGAGAGTTTGTAGTTAATTTTAAGTTTGGTTCTGAGTGATGGTGAAACCGAAGAAGGTAAAAGCTAGGGTTTGAGGGACGTGCTTCTTCCTAGCCATCTTCCTGGTATCAGATGACCACATTAGGTGCTATAAGTGCCTGGATGGAAGGTCACTTTCCTTCTAGGTGTTCTGTTTTTTGGAGTTTTACACCTAGTGCATAAGGAGAGACGGAATAAACTGCAGATGTTCCTGCTTTGGGAAGTTCTTGCTGCTAAGCCGTTGGGCTTTGGAAGATAATCAGATTCCAAGACTAAGGGGCCTATTCAGTTCAGAACTTGTCTCATAAAGTTAAAGGTGCCTATGGGGCCCTAGGGATCCTGTGTATTCTTTGGTTTCAGCTCCCATTCGTGTTTCATCAGCGCCTCCTATTCAGAGCTGCTAGGGTGCCAAACCTACCATCTCTTCATTTGGCAGCTAAGGACTCTGTGATTAAGCCATCAGTTCTGACTGCCTTGTTTCAAAGAAAAAAGGCGAGGGAGAAGACAGCCACTGTTTAGCAGTGCTAGATCCTGTGGGTCATATTTAATGTATGTCTGATTTTGATATGGCCTGTGCAGATCTTAGTCAGCTCTACATTAGGCTTCATATTCACGGCTTTTGGAGCTGAGCCTCTCTCTGGATCCAGTGATGTCTAAGCCTGTAATTCTGGCACCATTGTATTCCTGCTCCAGTTTTGATGTTTAATCTAAAGTGAAACTGCCCAGATTTGGCTTGTGAACTCAAGCCTACCTGTGTTGCATTGGCTTCATTCTGTCATGCAAATGGAATAACAAGTAGTCGCTGCCATAAAAGCCATCAGACCCAAAAGGAAAATCGCTTTTTAGGTTTGATAGTGCAACCTATTTTAGAGATTCACCATCTTCAGAAATCTTTCCTCTGGCAGAAAAGCTCTTTCTATTGTCCAGTCCTGTATAAAATGGATCTTTTGAGTTGGGTATAGATTTGACCTTTTGATATTAAGAAGCAATTCTATATCTGTACGATTTAGCAGATTGTCTTGTGAAGGAGGCTTCTTGGAATCATAGATGCATAGGACTGGACGGGACCTCGAGAGGTCATCTAGTCCTGTCATCTGCACTCATGGCAGGACTAGAACATCCATGACAGGTGTTTGTCCAATCTGCTCTTCAAAATTTCCAATGATAGTGATTTCACAACCTCTCTAGGCAAGTTATTCCAGTGCTTAAGTATGCTAACCAGAAGTTTTTCCTAATGTCCAACCTAAACCATCCTCGCTGCAATTTAATCCTATTGCTTCTTGTCCTATCATCAGAGGTTAACAAGAACAATTTACCTTCCTCCTCCTTGTAACAACCTTTTATGTACTTTATGAAAACAGTTATATCCCCCCTCAGTCTTTTCTTCTCCAGGCTAAACAAACTCAGTTTTTTTCAATTTTACTTCACAGGTCATGTTTTCTAGACCTTTAATCATTTTTCTTGCTCTTCTCTGGACTTCCTTCAATTTGTCCACATTTTTCCTCAAATGTGGCACCCAGAACTGGACATAGTACTCCAGTACTGCAGTTCTCCTTCCTAAGCAGTCATTTCTCATTTTGTGTGTGTGCAACTGATTGTTCCTTCCCAAGTGAAGTACTTTGTATTTGTCCTCAATGAGTTTCAGACCATTTTTCCAGTTAGTCCAGATTATTCTGAATTTTAATCCTCTACTCCAAAGCACTTGCAACCCCTCCTTGGTTTGGTATCATCCACAAACTTTATACATATACTTTCTATGCCAATAACTAAATCATTGATGAAGATATTGAACAGAACTGGATTCAGAACTGATCCCTGTAGCTCCATGTAGGTTGTATTTTCCTAGTTTGTTTATGAGAAAGTCATGCTAGATAATATGAAAAGCCTTACTAAAGTCAAGATATACCACATCTACCGCTTCCCCCCATTCACAAGGCTTCACCAGACAGTTTTGTCTAAATATGGATAAACAAAAATACCTTGTCTTGAGTTGTGCCACTACCACAGGAGGACACTTTTAAAGACTCTTGGCTCTGTAGAAAGGCCAAATGGCAAGACCTTGTACTGAAAATATCTTTGTGCCACCAGTGTATGGAGGTACTTCCACTTATTTGGCCAGATAAAATTTGGACATATGCATCTTTTTAAACAGAGGGTTGTGAACCAGTCCATAATTGAAAGTGAAGGAATTTTGGAGGCTAGGCTTAGAATGCTGTCCTGTGATCCCTTGGTGAGTGTTCTTTATTTATCTATTAACACTATTTATTGTTGCTATCACATTAGGCAGAAGGATGAGCAAAGTACATATCTTGATGGCAAATCGTCCATTTACTATTTTTCAAAAAGACAAGGTGGTCTTAGATCTGATCCCAGGTTTTTACCAAAAATATTATCAGTTTCACAGCAGACAATTAATTTGTCAGTTATTTTCCAAAGCCATGTTTTAATAAAGGGGAATCTGCTTTATGTACTTTAGATGTGTGGTAAAGTCAAGCGAGAGGGCTACCAAAGGGTATACCAAGGCCAGTATGTGGCCCTAAAGGGTTAAAGGCCCTTTGCCCTGCAGGCAGAGGAGAGACTGCAGCAGGGCAATTAGAGACACCGAGGCCTAATGAAGGGTGGTGCCAGGTGTATTTAAACCCTGCCTTCCCAAGAGGGGGAGGAGGAAACAAACCAGGAGGAATCTGCCAGAAGGCTTGTGGCAGCTGGAGGAGAAAGTTCCCTCCCAGATCAGGAGACAGAGCTCCTCTGCAGCCAGGGGAGACAGGGTAGCTGGGGGCGCCCTGTCCCAGGAAGAGAGGTAAAGCTCAACACCCACCAGGGGGATGCTGGCAGTTTACCACAGATGCTAGAGAGGTATTAGCATGTTGTGTAAATAGAACTAAAGATTTTAGGAGGCCTTCTGGGTTATTTGTTTGTTCTGCTAAGAATTAAATGGGATACAGTGTATCTGCCAAGATACAGATTTCCAGTTGGGTAAAACAGTGTATCCTTGAATGCCACAAGTTAGCAGCAGTCCCTATACCTTACATTGTGACATCTCATTCAAGGAAGGCAGTGGCAAGATCTTTTGCTTGTCTTAAACATGTTCCTATCGGGGAAATCCGTAAGGATGTTAATTGGCAGTCACTTTGTTTACTGAACATTATGCTTTGGATTTGGCTTCAAGAGTGGATGCTAGATTTGGTGGAGTGGTGCTTCAGTTGTTTTTTTTTTTTTTTAATAAGAAGCCTTCTGAGTTTTTAGGCTCCATTTTCCAAATTATCCCTAAGTGGGAATATGCAGAACCACTTGAAGAAGAAAAGAAGGTACTTGTAACGAGAATTATTTTAGATAACTCAGCATATTCACATTTCCTGTCTACCTTCCCCTCTTTCTCAGTCCTATTTTGGTTTCTTTAAGTCAGCAGTTGGAAGGAACTGAGGCAGTAGAGGGCGCAATGCCTCCTTATATAGCCTTGCTATCAGAACATTTGAAGACCCTGAGGGAAGGAGGAAAGGGTACACATGTACTCAAATAGGCATTGTTTGGAGAAGGCTCTGCTGTTAGGTTTCACTGATACCCGCATTATCCATAAGTGTGAATATAGAGAGTCATCTCGAAGAACTCTACTTACTTGCAACCAACCTTTATTTATTTGGACCTTAGTAGAGTTCAAGTAAATTATCTTATGTTCACAATAGATTGGGTATTGGCTAAAGATCTGTAATAGAGGTAGGGGAAGCACAACTTTAATTGGAGAGCCTGCCTCTTGTGCCATTTTATGTTTATGTAAGTCTTCTGCAACATGGAATGTAGTTCATTAGAATCTAGAGTGTGCAAGATGCATTTCCTCTTTCAGTTGGATGAAATTTATATTATGTTTGTCATTTAAAAAATAAAGTGTATCAGACCACTATCTGTTGTATAAAATGTTCTTTCTTTTACTTCCCAGTTAATGGTGAGTCATCCTCATCTGCACCGGAAGTTGATAATTCTTCTGCCTCAGAGGCTTTTACAGGTTCTGTAGAAACCTCCATGTGTACAGATTGCACTAATACAATTACAGAACCTCCATCAACAACAGAAGCAATTAGTTACTCTGAAAACAGCACATCTTCTACAATCCCTATTGTGTCTGCTGGACTTGAAGCTATAACTACCACAGACTGTGCATCCTCTAATACCGGAAGCAGCACCACTGGAGAAGCAGCAAAACCAAGGGAGTCTTCAAGTGCATCTGGGGAACCTGTAATACAGCAGCCTGGTAGTGCCAGTACGGAACCTTTGCCACCAGGGTATGTGGGCTTGGTTTTTAATTCATAATATGATCTAATCATATCTGGCTTGAACACATTTATATATAGACATAGATTTTGTTACGGCTTCAGATTGCTAAATACAATCCAGTTGGCTGAGACATAGTTATTTGATCTAAAATAGTTCTGTGGTATCAGAAACTAACAGATTACTTGTTTGCTGAGACAGTGATATGATCTATATAGAAGAGCATCAGGGCAAAAAGAATCTTCATTTGAGATATTTAAACTTATTCCACACTTGGGGCATAATCCAAGATACCACACTTGGTAATCTACTTTTTAAGTTTATTGCAATCTAGGGATCAAAAATTGTGTGTGTGTATGTGGGGCGAGGGGGAATGCAGTAAAAATATCCTGAAAATGCTTTTAGATGCTAACAGGGGTATCAGGAGTTGTTCTAAAAATGTTCTGAATACAAATAAAATTTTAAAAGGGGTGTGCATGTGTGTAAAAGAGTAGAAATTATAAACATTCCAAGTTAGCTATGGTGCATGCAACTACTGCATTAACACTGAAACCATGCTCTTAGCTGGGTGTCACATGACTTTGCAAACTAGAATTGAGAGATGCTTACAGGAGTTAACTGAAACTGCAGCATATTTTAAGAGTATACGAAAAGATAAGTTGACTAGAATTTTTAAAATTTGTGGAAATACGTTGCCTCCTGGAGTGGAAAAAATGACTTCAGTGGCAATGTTTATTTACTGTTGTTGCCTGATCCATTGATCACTGCTTCAGTGGAACTTAGACTTGTATTTAAAAGTGAGCTCTGGCCTTTGCGCTAAGCCACTCCAATTGCTTCCTTATCCCCTGGCAAGGATTAGCTTGGGACACAGCTTCCTGTGTTTGGTGCCTTAATAAGCTTTAGAAGGACTACTTGCTCTTCTGTGCACAGTTGTTCCACTGAGCCTGGGGTGCCTCCACCAGAAGCTCCATCTGTAGCTTACACTTTTTCACATTTACATGACACGTGTGGCACATCAAATACCATGGGTTTGGGTGCTCAAAGAATCCTGGCTATGCTCGTGAATTGAGTGACTGCTATGCTCCTTAATGTATGTTAACACAAAACTTCTAATGCCATGACTGTACTTCTAATGGCTAGTCCTCTGGACTCTTAGACTAACTCATTTCTTCATGTTGAACAAATTTTGACAGAAATTTCAGGCATTTTCAGAAAAGTAAAGGGCTAGATTCAGACAATGCCAAAGGGGTGAGGGGACTCTCCCTTTTATAATCTTTAGCTCAGTGGTTAGGGTACTTTCCTGGGATGCTGGAGATGGGAAGGAAGAAGATTTGAACTTGGGACTCTCACATTGCAGGAGAGTGTCCTAGTTATTGGGCCAGGGATGGGATGCTCTGGTGTGTCTCTTTCAGTCTGTCCTGTTGGAGCTGTTCTACTTTTTATTAATACATAGTCATTGAAGCAGTCATTGAATTTAGGTTTCCCACATCCTAGGTGAGATTCCTAACCATGAGACTCTATAGAGTGATTCTCATACTCTCTCTGGCTCTGACTTTTGCTACAGTTTTGGTGGTGATCCTGCTTAGGAGGACTGAACTCCACTGAAGCTTTCCACACTAGCAGTCGGAAGAAGAATGATTGTGTGAGCTGGTGGAACAGTAGGGGTGTGTCCAGTAGAACAATGAACTGGTCTCATCCACTGACCCCAAAACACATTGTGTATGGGATAGGAAGAGAGAGACAGGATAATTACAGCCACTACTCTACAAAGGCTTTAGCATTGGTTTTGGAGTGGCCTAAATGCTAGCTACTGTTGATTGGAGCTGAGAATTCCATTAGTAGATTTTAAGGCCAGAAGAGACCATGAGATTATCTAATCTGATGCCTTTATACCACAGGCCCTTAAATTTCACCCAGTTACCCCTATATTGACCTTAATAATTTGTGTGTTGACTAAAACGTATTTTCCAGGGAACTATCTTGTCTTGATCTGAAGACATCAAGAGATGAAGAATTCAAAACTCGCATTGGTAGTTAGTTGCAGTGGTTAATCACCTTCACTGTTAAAATGTGTGCCTTATTTATCTGACTTACGCTTCCAGCCATTATACCTTTCTCAGTAAAGAGCCCTTCGGTACCTGGTATTTTCTCCCTGTGAAGGTACTTATAAAATATAATTAAGTCACCCCTGTCTCATATTTGATAATATAAACAGATTTTACTCTTTATAGATTTCTCACTGTAAGTCATTTTATCCAGTCCTCAGATCACTATTATGGCTTTTTACAGCACTCTTTCCATTTTTTCAATATAATTTTAAAAATGCTCATGCCATATACAGAAGTAAAATTAACGCTCTACTAGGTGCGCTAAGCCTCTGTTTATACACTCCAGGATCACTGTAGCTTTTTTTGCCACAGCATCACAATGCTTCTCTATGGTGACCCCTACATCCTTTTCAGTGTTACTGTTTTCTAGCATGCAGTCTCCCATTTTGTAAGTATGGTCAGTTATCTTTGTTTAAAAATGTATGAAAGGCTGTATTAATACACATTTTATTTGAACAGGTCCAGCTTTGCCAAGTGCTCCAGATTATGGTATATGACTCCCCCCTCCTCATCTTTGTTTACTATTTGCAATTCCTCAGCTTCATGTGATTCTCTGAGTTCATAGCTTATATACTTAGGCTTTGCAGTCTGAGAAGCTGACCTTTAAATAACTGAGAATTTTTAGGCATTCAACCATGTGCTTAGGTTCCTGATATGTAAACGAATAATAATTTTATTTAGGTTTTTCCATAATTTCAGTGATTTTTACATGGTGCAGCTTCTCATATCCCACAGGGGTTTCATAGAAATACAAAGAAATTACGGGATGGGGGGGAAATCTTGCAGTTAGCATTTTTGCTACATTTTTCAGCTAAGGTAATTTGCTAATAAGATCAAAGGATATGAACAAGGATGATAATTTTTGAACAAATTTAGTCTAGCATTGGGAGGAAATTGCATAGCTTAAGAGTTTCAAAGCATTATAGATACGTAGAGGGACAGCAAGTGCATCAGTGGACTTTAAGGTACAAAGGATTTTCAAAAAGGTGGCTTTTAGTGCATTCAGCAGCATTGGTGCACCTGCGTAGGACTATATCTTTTTGTGTGCATGTGGCCAAGTGGTAGGTTCCCCAGAGGCATTTTCAAATGGGGTGGGGAAGTTGCATAACCTGATGTTGGTGCTGAAAAGATATGAATACTCGAGTGTAGGCTGGCGGGTGTGCCGCGCCTGTCGCGGCGGCCCTTCCTGGGGCCCAGCCGCTGTGGAAGGTCCCTGCACCTTCCTGAGACAAACGGGGAATTAGTCACAAGCAGTCTATCGCCCCGGCCCTTGGCAGGGCGGGCAAGCAAGCAGTCT